>CM023608.1:20321659-20694159 GCA_013358685.1 Antennarius maculatus
CGGAGAACCCGGAGAGAACCCACGCAGACACGGGGAGAGCATGCGAACTCCGCACAGAGCGGGACACGAACCCAGGTCCGCTGTGTTGTGCTGTGTTGTGAGGTGACAGCGCTAACCACTGCGCCACCGTGCCGCCTCCCAATTATATCTAATGTTATGATTTTGTAAACGTGTTGTTCTTCAGGGTAGATGTAAAATATATTATCAAGAATATCTAGATTGTGACAGTTGCTTGGGTAGTTTGCGTGATTTTAAAAAAAATAGCGCCAAATTTCTTCAAAAACAGCTATTCTGTAAACAGCTGGAGAAGGCTGACTGTGACCACTTTGATTTGTTTCTACACACTGACATGAGATGCTTAGTCACGGATATTCCCGCACAGATTTTGACAGCTGTCCGGAGATTAAGGTTTTTTTTTTTCTGTGTACTGTAGCTGGATATGCTGAATACAAGCAGGTAACTGAGGGTCAGCGGCTGTTAGACATGGCATTTTAAAGCGATCTGATAAAAACATTGAATGTCCTTGATCTAGAGCTGTAAGTAAAACACAAATCAGTGATTGACATGATCAGCTCAGTTAATGCTTTCAAATGGCAGATGCAGCATCTCTTCTCAAAGCTGCAGTGCCATGATTTGGCTGAGGTTGATTCCCTCGCATCTAAATGTATCATCTGAACTCTTCTGGAGTGGAAGATGGGATGTTGACACAACAAACTGACATTGAGCTGATGTCCAGACCCTGTGGACACTTCTAGAACTTACACATGAAGGAAAACTAAACCAACATGAGAAAATGTGCTACTTCCTTCACTACATTATTTGGCTCCACTTATTTATGTGACTCAGCCTTTTCCCACATTAAGATCCAAGTCCAAGTACCGTTCCCCCATGACTGGTACTCATTTGGAAGTGTGCTTGAGGCTGGCTGTCAGCAGCTACTGATGGGACTATGCATCCCTGGCTGATTCTATTCAGTGCAAGTCATCAGACAAAACTCAAGACATGACAAAACATGTACATAGTTAATTGTGTTGCATTGGGCAATATGGGCTCATGCGGTTACGCAAGATACATTTTTAACATACATTCTACATTATAAATAAATATATGTATGCATTTTTGCAGGCAGTAAATCATTTTGACTTGGTCGTTTTATCAGTAGCTCACTTGCTAAAAAAGTGTGTGCACCCCTAATGTTGGAGATAGCCCAACGATAAACTGGCATCTTGTCCTGGGTGTACCCCGCCTCGAAAACTGGATTAGGCTCCAGCGGACTAGCGATAAACAAACCAGATAAGTGGATGTAGACAAGGTGAGTGTGATTGTCTACAAGAAGTGGATGGATGTTGCCTTCTTTGAACTAAACCACCTCCCAGTCTGTTAGCAGGCACCGATTTAAAGTTCAGAAGTTTGTCCTGTCAGTGCTTTAGCAAGCTTGTTAGACGAACATGTGTCCAGTGAGGGGTTGTGGGGCCAAACACTGAGTAGGTGGTGGACTGTATAACTTGGCAGGTCTGGAAGACGCACAACAGCAGGTCTTTGTTCACTGGATAAGTGACGCAGTGGGAATATTAGTGTGATTAGACAATATGACTAGGCACAAGACTGGGTCCCAGCTGCAACCATAGGTCAGAACAGAGTGAATATTGGACTTTTACAATACTGTGTTGTCCAATTTGCCTTGTCGTCTGTCACATACAGCACAGTGTCATCTGCATGTTGACTAAGGGCATGCCATGTCCCTGACCAGGTGTGAATATGGCCTCAACTACTCCTTCATTTTGTAGACTTCTAATCTAATCAGTTTTATCTGCGTTGTTATTAAAAGTGAGAAATTATTTTGAAAAATGTTGCACATCCTTTTTGAGAATTAATAAGGAATATAAAAATATAATTGTAATGGTATTGTGGATTGTTTTATATTTCTACGACTGTAGTTTCAATGTATCCAGCAATGTGTGCCAGTAATCATTTTGACAGAAGTGTTCTTCGAGCTAGTTGATGTCTCCCTCTCTTATCTTATCCAGTTAATATGTCACCTTAACTGAAAGTCCTCATAATCATGGTGTTGTTTTGTACTTGCTTGACTTTGGAGAGATGTGTTTTTCCTTAGTGGTCAAAAGCAGACTCCTGCAGCTCACACCACCCACACGTTGGTTAAGTATAGCCCACACCTACCCCTATCAGCCCAATGGTTTGAAAACAGTTCTTTGTGCAATTCTAAGGAAGCTATTTGTGAGACCTCGATCATGTACAGGGGGCTCTTACAATGTTATGTAATGCTCCCCACTCAATCCCTCTTATGCTTAGTGAGCCCCCCATGTGACGGTGCTGAAGGGTTGGGAGAGACTGGGTGGCTTTTGAGACCATCAGCAAGACACAGCTGCTTACTGTAGGCTCTGGCCAGCCAGCCCACATACACACACACACTGAGCTTTGGCCTGCTTATAAGAAGAGAAGTTTATCCTTGGTTCTGCCTCACTTGGATCTGAGATGCCAGATGGAGCCACAACATTGATGGTGCTCTATACTGCAGAGGCTTGGACCAGATGTACTAGTAGTCCACAGAACGAGTATGTCCTGAATGACGGCTACCCTCCTGTCATCTTAATCTGCGTGTGAGCTACAGAAATGAGTTTTTGTCCTTGGTAATGTGTTGAAGAGTCTTGCAGCTTTCAAATTTATCAAACTGCTGTCTTTGTGATGGATGTGTTTTGAGCGATTGATGCTGGTTTGAGTGAAGATCCATTTCAAGAATGACAATGACATTATTTTGGGATCCACCATCAAGGTTGATGAATTATTCTGATTGTGTCAAACGCAGCCAGGTGAATGCTTGTTGTTTATTTTCAGTTTCACATTTTTCATGGTGTCATTTCTTTTTTTTTTCCACAGGAACCATCAATGTGAACTTCAGCTGGTGATTTGAGAGTTGACATATAGGAGCCCCCTGAGTCACTTCTGTCCCCTTTTTCCCTCCCTTTCCCCTCTTTCTGTCTCTGTCTCTGTCTCCGTCTGTCTCTCTCTCTCACGGTCTTTCTCTCTCCCTCTCTCTCTCCCCCTTGTCAATCTTTTCCCCGATCCCCCTTCCCCCCACCTCCAAGGGTCACCATGCTTATCAAGGAGTACCGAATCCCCATGCCCATGAGTGTGGAGGAGTACCGCATTGCCCAGCTATACATGATCCAGGTCAGGTCACACTACCACACACCATATTTACTTTTCGGCCATGCACCTGGCTAAAACAAACAAACAATAATGGCTATATAAATGTGAAATCACACATATCATGCTAAAAAAAATTTTTTGCCACATGCTACAACAGGAAAAACTCAGTCATTTTAATTGTCTTTTAAGCCGGATGTATCTTACGCTAAATGGAAGGATAAATTTTAACATTAAAAACACACATTACATGTGTGTAAATGACACAACTGTGACACACAAGTCAATTTTTTTCAGTTTGCAAAGAAATGGACTGTTTTACTCAAATAGTGAACCTGTCGTGGTAAATGTAGGAAAGTATCATTTGTTTGAGTAAGAGCACCCACCCAAAAATGAGTAAATTTAGGATTAAGTGAAAATTTATTTTTAAATACCTGCTTGTATCTGAAGAAATTTCCTGTTTTTTTGAAAATTACAACATGTATTGCCCACAAAAAATTGCAATGTTATTGTGCAGCCATTGCCCGATTACAAAATGATTGGTCACACGGTGTCTTGACGGAGTAATAGAACAAAGAGAGCTTGTTTGCTGTTAGATTATCCAATTTAAACTCTGAGGCCGGCTGTTCCATACGTCATTGGCTGCATGTTTTCATTCAGGAGGAGGGTGGGGCTTGAAGGTGGGGGGTCCTGCTCTTCCTGTGATCGTGGTAATCACATATTGGCATGATGAGATGAACTTTTGGGTTTATGTATATGAATGTAATTTGTCTAACCAGGCTCTTGCCTGGAGGCTTTCGTTCTGTTTAGCTTTGGGCTTTATAGCACGGAGCAGTTAAGTGTGATTTTATACAGTTTTGGGGAACACGTGTTGTTTTCACATAACGTGTGTACTGTACTTGAAGGAAGACTTGTTTAGTCCGGTATTGCTGCCATGTGTATCGTGTGTGGCAGCATCCAGAAGAGGCATTTGGGTGGGTTACTAGTTATGATGTGATGAAGGTATCCAGAACAACAAAGCTCTCAGTGGACGCAGAGGAAAACACACAAAAAAATTTTTTGGCCTGGCAGGGGCAAATGCTGCCACCTCTTTAAGGATCTTATGTTGTGGAGGTGATTTCATGTGCATTTATCAACAGACAAGAATCATGAGATGTGAAAAATATTCATATGCGTGAGAACTTGAGTTAAATCTGGCACAATTTTGACATTATACTGTTGACTTTTTGACCGATCAAGTGCAAAAATATTTATATAAGTTTTTCTGTCTTATGCTCATACTTTTATTCACTGCACACATTTACAACTGTCAAAATGGAGCAAATCCATTGTTCAAGGAAACCCTGGGATACCTTCAACCTATTTAACCTCTCACTGAGAAGCTTTTCCTACAACTGTCAAATGTAAAGAGTACTTATCTTGACAAAGTTCACTAACATTGATATTCACCTCCTGGTATGATTATACAACAAAAGGTATTGCATTGTAGGTGAATTTTGTTTTATAAAATCATTTTATAATCTATTTCTTATTGTTTTTCCTCATCTCCTCCTCTGTGGTATACCAAACCAACAGGTAATGCAGTTGAGATGTTGACTGTTGGAAACATGACTCAGCCAAGATGCCCCAAAGCAAGAATGCATTAGAGGCAGAGCAAACTAGTTACTGCACGTCAATGTTACATACTTGAAAATGTCATTGGCACCTTTGCTTTTAGACAGGTGTATTGGTCAGTGTTATTAAGAATGTGAAACATGAACAACACATCCACTGTGTAGGTTGTGTGTGATTTTGTCAAACAGGACATTGCACATGCCCAGACAGGTTTAAACAAGGTCTTTGTCTGTGAAAAAAAAAAGTATTTCATATCTGCATTCCCAAATATGTAAACAAATTTAAATTCTTACGAACAAATAGGCATTCTTATAACAATGACCCATAGTTACCTTTCCCCTTGACCTCACCCACAGCCCCATTGGTGTGAGGCTTCTGTCACTATGGCAACCGTGACATCAATAGCATGCCGGTGGTCAGGTTTTGTTCAAGAGAGGGAGTGAATGAAAGGAGGAAATGGAAGATGAAAAGAGGATGCGAAGGAGGGAGGGGAAGAAATGAAGGAGGAGGTGGCTGGGAAGGGAGATTTTGCTGGTGTCTGTGGATATTCTGGCTTCATTGCTTTATGTTTCCAGGGCAACTGCAGTATGAAGGCCTGCCTGTGATCCATCCCTTGTGTATGCCTCGTAGATGAAGTTGAGGCCTTAGGACAGCCTGGCCATATCTGCACCTCTGCTGCCGAGGCTCCACCCCATCGCATGTTTCCTTTCCCTTTGTGTTTCTACTGTCTCATTACATAGCTAACTGTTAATTAGTTGTCGCCGCTCATGAATCAGCTGTCGTGCCAAGGAGCAAATGCGGAATGTGAGAGGAATTAAATAATAAACGCTCACATTCGTCCCTCGTGTTGTGACTAAGCATCTTTTGGAGCAAAGCAAAAAGCAGCATCTTCAACAGGAAACTCAGCTCAGCAACTTCATGGCAAGAAGGGAAAAAAAATCAGGATGTCACTCCCATCCTGTTAGCCTAGTTAGATCTAAACACATACAGTCGACTTTGGTGTTGAGGTGAGAGCACACCCTCGTTTTCCTATCAAGATAGCTGACACATGGGCATAGCCTCTTCAAAAACTGTTTTTAGTTTTCCCACAGTCCCAGATCCGTAACACTGCTTAAACATTGATGTTTTCATTAAGAATTTAACATTACATCAAGTGTTCAATTAGATTGTTTTTTCTACTTCCTGATCTCCCTTTTTCTGCTGATGTAAAGGTTGAGCTTCAGCAGAGTTTTATAATCCTGTTGGTGAACCAGAAGGAATCACCTGTTGTTCCATGGGGTGACACTGATTTTTGCAGACAGCAGTAAGCTTATTTTAAGGATGTAATGCTAACATGTTTCTAATAATTACAACTTCTGCACTTATGTCAAGCCTTTTCTCATTCATTTTTGCACATTTATTTGCTCACATTTTTATAGTTTTGCAAGTGAACTTGACATTTGCATCACCTGTCTTGTGTGCTGCCTGTGCATACAGCCAGCGGTCCTGTGGCATCTGTGTTGTGTCTCTGGAACTGTGTCTGGGCTGTTGAGAGCAGAGCGGGTGGCTAATGAATGACCTGTCAGAAGTAATGAGGTCCGGAGCACTGGACACCTCATGGTTTCCTCCTCCCTACTCTGCTGAATCACAGGCTTGCCTGCGTTGCCTCACCCCAAAAGACTGCAAGGAGAAATCTGGTTAAAAATTGGACAGTGTCTGATAAGGGAAGCAGAATTCATACACATCCGTAATCTCTGAAATTTATGACATTTGCTCTTTGGTCCCTGTGTTTTTATTACCGTCAGCAGATGAACTATGATCTTTAAGTTTCCTGTTTTGCTGATTTCATAACAATCACAAATCTTCCTTGTGCCATGCTGCACATTCCTATCTTTAGCTTTGAGTCACCCAACTGTCAGTCGACGCAACTGCGTCTGTAACTTCTCCCCAGGCTGTATTCTTCCTAGAACTTGAAATATGAATGTGTGGAGGGTGTGGATTCGTGACCTTGTTTTAGGCTTCCTTATTTACCTGAAACTTTTAAGTAGCTGTTCATTTTGGTGCACTTGTTGCCTACTGACCATAACACATGACTATCCAACTCTTTTACGGAGAAAACTTTGTATCCAACGTCTGTGTTTACCTCCTTCTTAAATACCCATTTCAAATGGGTGGTAAAATTCTGTGTAAACATAAAAATGCACAACCAATTTGCAAACATGAGCACCTTCAGCCTAATGACATCATTGTTGTTACAGAAAAAAAGCAGAGACGAAAGCTGTGGTGAAGGCAGCGGGGTAGAGATACTCGAGAATAAGCCCTACACAGATGGACCAGGGGGGTCAGGCCAGTACACCCACAAGGTCTACCACATTGGCATGCACATTCCCAGCTGGTTCCGTGCCATTTTGCCCAAAGCAGCACTGAGGGTTGAAGAGGAGTCCTGGAACGCCTACCCATACACCCGTACCAGGTGAGGTTTGCTACTGGAGGACGGACACCTCCACAGCTTTCGGAGCTGTTATGAGTTTGCGTTAAACTCAGCAAAAGCGACACAAAACAAGATGTGTTGTTATTTTTGCAAATTTGTTTAGCACGCTTTTTACAGGATAAATAATGTTGTCATGCCCAGAATGGTGAGAGCAGCAATGCCCAGTGGACAGTACTCCTTGGAGCTGCTCAAAAACCAAAAAACAGATCAAGTTGTCAAAATATTTCCGAGCCGGCGCTCTGATCGGAATGCAGCCAGCAGCGCTCCCAAGCAGTTAGAAGTTTGACGGTCCCTCATTTTCAGGATGGGACTGTGGTAATCTGTGTGGTGCCTGATGAACACAGACATGGAGGTGCTGAGAAGAGTTGTGTCCTTGACTATACTGTCAAGCTATTGATAGACTGCAAGCGCCCGTTGACAACCGGTGACAGCTTTGCTTCAGTGGACTCAGATGGCACACATAGATCCGTCTCACACATCTTGTGACCCAGGCATCTTGAGCCATTCAATTTAAAACCAGTTCTCTTAACAGTAGCAGATATCGACACATAGGCCGTTCTTTGTCCTCTTGTTTTTACCCTTTTTTTTGTTGCCTTTTGTCCTTCAGATACACATGTCCTTTTGTTGAGAAGTTCTCTATTGACATTGAGACCTACTACAAACCAGACACAGGCAGCCAAGCAGATGTCTTCAACATGTCGGCAGCAGAGAGGAGGCAGAGGACAGTCGGTGAGACAGTTTTAGTGTTAAATCTGAACCTCTTACAACACAAACTCAGATCTGAAGATAATTAATGTTATAGTTTGATTCTCATTCTCATCGACTACCTACATGCTTATTTTGTACCTGCAGCTCCTTATCATTATCATCCGCTGTGTGGTAATACTGAAGAACAAGTACATTAAGAAATGACCTTTCCATGCAGTGTTTGAAGTGTCTTGATATATGTTCTTTTGTGTCTCATCATAAAGAAGCTGCTAAGGCCTACTGGTGTCAGTTGTGTGACACTGCATATGATTTTCTCCCATTAAATAACAATCCTATTTGATATGAGGCTCCGCAGCAGTGGTTTAATGGCATGCAGTTATACAGTTACAGCCTTCATTTTAATTATTTTAATCAAGCTAGCTTTGTGTGTCTGTCAGGCAGAAATTACTATAAAACAAATTCAAGTCATAAATGTTCTCCTGATTCAATCACAAAATGACACATTATGACTTGATATTAAAGATGTAGAATGACATATCATCATGCAACACATGATAAAAAACACATGTGGCTCCTACTCATTTTCACTGTCTTTGGCAGATCTCATTGACATTGTGACTGAGCCAATCCCGCTTCATGAGTACAAAGCAGAGGAAGACACACGTCTTTACAAGTCAGTCAAGACTCAGAGAGGTCCTCTGACAGATGACTGGATCGAAGACTACAACGATAACCCGGGAAAGACCCCCATCATGTGTGCCTACAAACTCTGCAAGGTAGAGTTTCGTTACTGGGGAATGCAGTCTAAGATTGAACGCTTCATCCATGATGTTGGTGAGTGCAGGCACAAATGTGATAGTTTTTCACGTAATGCATTTCCTCACCACATGTTTGACAGAAGTGTTTTTCATTATCTGTCCCCAGGACTGAGAAAGGTGATGGTGCGTGCCCACCGGCAGGCCTGGTGTTGGCAGGATGAGTGGTACGGTTTGACCATGGAGGACATCCGGCAGCTGGAACTGGAAACCCAGCTGGCACTCGCGACAAAGATGGCGCAGTTTAGTCAGGTAGAGGAGGCAACTGAGGCCAACGGAGGTGCTCCATCTCCAGACAAAGACCTGGAGGCCAAAGAAACCATTAATTCCATTGAAGCAGAGGAGGTGGTTGTCAGCTCAGGAGGAGAAACTCTCCAACCGCGAGGTGTACTCACCAAACAGTGGTCCACTTCATCTCGATCCTCCCGCTCATCCAAGAGAGGAGGTGAGGAACATGCCTCAGTGCATGACCATGCATGAGATTCAGATTGGTGTCAGGGTATCACAATGTGCTTTGAATTCATGTGGTAGTTCTTTTATAGAGTTTTTCAGCCTTTTTGACTGCAGCTTTGCACCGTCCATTTTCCTTTACATATTATCATAACTATATTTACATTTCATCATTCCTGGATTTGTTCAGTCTGCCACGAGACATTTTCCCCTTGGAGGCTGAGGCATACCATTAACAAAGTCAAATTGTGATATTTGAAACGTCTCTACAGTGGAAGTTAATATGTGTAGAATGTGACAAGGTCAAGCCTCAGTCAGAACATCCACATTAATATATCTCCGGTTGTTTTTATCTATCCGTCTTTTTTGCCATTTCAGTGTAGTACATGGTGATATTGCCCCTAAAATAAAACTATAGGTGGATTCCAGGCAGGACAAAGTTTTAAAGAGTAGGGGCTATCCATAGAAATTATATGTGCATTATAATTTATTCTGCAGTTCTGCAGTATCCTCAGAATGTTCCAAAATATATTGTGGAAATATGAAGTCACAGCCTTGAAAATAAGTAACTCAATGCCGTTAGTAAAAGGCTGCTGGCACTGAAAGTTGCTCAAGCTGAAGAACTGTTGAATTGATGTTAATAAAATCAGACTCCCTGGGAACAGCTTTGTAGTATTCAGATTCTGCTCTCGGACCTCCCTTTACTTTTCTGTCCTCCCTTGATGTTAATTAGAATGTTTTTTCTATACTTGACTATTTTTTTTTATTTCATTCACGGCCTCACATTTGCTGTATTGTCCAACTTCTATCACTTCACCTAAACAACTTGCTGGATATCGCCTGGGTTATATTTAGCTCCAGGTTGAAGTCATGAATCACATGTTCAAACACACCCATCACTAGTGTGGTAACCTTTCCTCAAGGCAGAGCGCTCACTGTATTTGTCACCTGGACCCTGATTCTCATCCAGCGAGCCTTGTTTCACCCCTGAACCCCCCCCTCCCCCATCCCACCACCCCCCCACTCCCTCCTGAGCTATTTATAGCAGCAGTGCTGACATCACAGCCTACAGAATGCTGACGCGCTTTGCAGTGACCCTCCCTCCACCACTGTTGTTTCCTTCTGAGTGCTGACAGCTACAGCTGTGCCTCCCTCTCACTAATCTGCCCCCCTCTCTTCCTCTGCACTAATGATATACTGAAACATGGGCTAAAGACCTGCCTGCTTTTAACATTAGCGATTTTCTGCAACTGACATTTGGTTGTTGGTTTCTCTTCTAGTTTATCGGTGTTGCATCACGCTACACTTTTCACACACACTCCTGACCACCAAGCACTCCATCTGTGATGCAGTAATACACCACAGAGACTGTTGCATGTTTATATCACACTGTGTTTGTGTGGGCTAGAGGAGATTGTCAGTATTTCTTTGTCATAGCATGTGTGTGTGTGTGTGTGTTAGTTTAAAAATGAGAGAGAGAGAGACAATAAAACACATGTCTCAAAATAACAATTTTTTTGTTGATCATATGTGGTGTTTTCAGTGAGCCCATCGCGTCACAGCATCTCAGAGTGGAGGATGCAGAGCATAGCACGGGACTCAGACGACAGCTCGGATGAAGAGTTCTTTGACGCCCATGGTAACCACCGTATAGATTTTTCTGGATTGCAGTCAATAGTTAGACCAGGGGTCGGCAACCCGCGGCTCCGGAGCCACATGCTGCTCTTTAGCGCCTCCTTAGTGATTCCCTGTAGATTAATCACAAAATAAGAAAAAAAATTACTGAAAAAAAAATAGACAAATATTTTACTCATACTGTAGCTAAAAATCTTTACAAACAAAACTTATTGTAAATTCCCTACGTATTGTTACGTTATCGACGTTATCATGATGTTTAAAAATTTAGTTGGGCACCTATTAAAACAGCTCATATTGCATATTAACATTTAATCATGAATCTCATTATGCATTTGTAGACTGTTTAGTCCATTTGATAGTAGGCTACTATAACTAATATAGACAATTACAGCCTGTGTTGCCTTCATATCGCCTATAATTTTTTTGCGGCTCCTGACAGGTTTGATTTTATTTTTTTTTTTGGTCCAATTTGGCTCTTTGGACATTTTAGGTTGCCGACCTCTGAGTTAGACCCATAGACATGTTTATTGCGTTCAGTTCTGGTAATCCTACTTGCTCCCTTCTCCCCCTGACTCTGCATACATCTCTTTAACCACAGATGAGTTCTTAAGCTTCCCAGATACCCAGCATGCTTTGGGGCTGCAGTTGAAATAGGTGGGTGTGGTGTGACGCCCATGCTCTTTCTGCTGGATAAGTTTGGCCATGGAAATACACCCTGATGCTCGATTCAGAATGTCGTACCCCCCCATCGGTCATCCTGCCACACACACACACACACACACACACACACACACACACACACACACACACACACACACACACACACACACACACACACACACACACAGATGCACACACCCACATGCACAGTCCTTTACTGATAATGAAGCAGAAAATACCCCCCCCCCCAAGAAAAACCCCAAAACAATAAAGCTTATTAGTGTTTGTGTGTGTAAGTTATTTCATTTTGTCATGTTGATGATTCAAGAATAAAAAGGGCTGCCTTTGATTTTATTGTTTGTGATTTAGCTTTGCTGTTCTGTGCCCACCTGATAGTTTTTTCTCCTATCACTGAGAACGACAGGATGTCATTAGACGGGACTGTGCTGACATCTAATTGCATGTTGCTGCATGTTCGGTTCCTGAAGTGAACACATGTTTAATTTTGTTAAATGATTAAATGTAGAATTTACAAGTTAGTTTTATCAAAGGAAACACATAGTGGACAGTCTATAAGATGAACATCTGGTGGTACCATCACGTGATGGTAATTAAATGTGGAACGTTTGGCTCAGATACATTTTTCTTTTTGAGGTATCTGCAGTCATGGTTTTCTCACACTAAGCGTTTACAGCAAATATTTCAGGTGTGTGTCCCAGATTCATTACAATTTGTTGCGTTGCCTTTTTCTGCATGGTGTAGAGTTTTCTTTTTGAATGAATTCAGGAAAGCATCAAGACGAGATCTCATCATTCATACATACAGCATTCAGGATTAACACATCTTATTACATTCTGCTTCAAAGCGGTGATGTATTGTAGTTGTCAAGTCGTGTGTTCGTCCGTTCGTTAGTTTGTCCACCAAATATCTCCGCAACCGTTGGAGATAGTAAGATGAAACAAAAAGCACATTACTCAGGCGGCAAAGGGGATGAAAATGGGATGATGACCTTGCCCTTGAGAAAATGGGTCAAGGCCAAATTTCAACTTTTGTACGCTCAGAAACTGGATAAGATAGAAAGATAAGGGAGAAGACCAGTGTAAGACCATAGATCAAAGCTAGTGCTTTGATCTACCTATGCACTAGCTTTGATCTATGGTCTTACTCTCACTGGCCTCCATATGCACTAGTCAGGTACTACTTTTAGGGTACCCTGACCAACCCTGAAAGTAGGTCAGGGTTAAGTCATGGGATTTTGCAGTCTCTGTGACAGCTTTGATTGTATTTAATTATGGGTTTGAATTTATGAATGATGATCTTAACTTGCATTGTAAACTAAGTTTAGTTATGAGGTCTATAACTGCACAACTTGGAAATGAAAGTGGACATAACTATTTATTGACTGTGACTGCCATGATTTGTCAATTAGGGGAAGGAATTTTTTTTTGACTATATTACAAAAGTTTTGTGTTAGCCCCATCTCTATGTCTACATAACAGGTAATAGTTTTTCCATATCTCAGAATCCACAGGACAGAATTCTGTTGAATTCATACCTGCGTTGTAGGGACACACCCTAAATGTGTGTATCTCATATCTGGTATCTTTTATCTCCTTTTTGTATACGTTTGAATTTTGGCTCATTTCTGATCATTTTGCTCACATTCAGAGTCTTGTCTGTTCACATAAACTATAAAAAGTTTAATGCATGCTTTCTAGGGCCTTTTTCGGAGTGGGTAAAGGTTTGCATTGGTGTACTGCGTAGAAGTACACTAAATAATTAAAGCTAAAGGACTGTTTGATTAATTGTGGAATTTGCAGATTGATAATGAAAAATTAGTTTGCATGAATCAGTTAGAATTAATAACCACAAACAAAAATTATAAATGTTAAACAAGTGAGAAACCAACGTCAGACATTGAGAAAATGAGCTCTATGTGAAAAATAAATATTTGAGAAACAAATATAATTAAATAGTTGTCTGTGTAGGTTCTCAGTCATCCAGGTCATGGTTATCCAAAAGCTGTTTAAGTCGATCCATTGGACGTTAAGAAAGTTGTTGAAGACGTTTCGTCTCTTATCCAAGAGACTTCTTCAGTTCAGAGGGTGGCTGATCGTGTCCCAGCTTATAAACCCTGTGGGGTGTGGTCAGTGCTATTCACAGTCCAACGACCGTGGTTGAAATCTGTCTGGCTCCTCAACGATTGTTGGTGGGGGTGTCAAAGGGGGTCACTGAATGTGAGTTTCACCTTTGCATGCTAATAAGGGTCATTAGCATGAGACACATCACCTGGGTCAATCTGCTGAGACAATCTTTTTGGGAATTTTGAAAGGACATGATTGCAAATGGGAGAAAGGTGATGTCGCAGACCACCCTGTTCAGAGATGGCTCCTCCACTTTGACGTGGATGGCCTCTTTCACTTCTCTCTCAAACCATTTATCTTCCCTGTCCAAGATCTGAACATTGGTGTCCTGAAATGAGTGTCCCTCTTCATTTCGGTGTCCTGAAATGAGTGTCCCTCTTCATTTCAGTGTCCTGAAATGAGTGTCCCTCTTCCTTGAGGTGAAGGAAGAGGGACACTCATTTCAGGACACCGATGTTCAGATCTTGGACAGGGAAGATAAAGGGAAAGATTACATGTGTTGAGTCAGTTTATTTGGTCTCATCTCTGGGGAAGATTGAAATAGTTTGTGTATGTTGGTCAGTTGTTTTATTACATGAGCAGATAGTAAGTATAATATCATTCAGTATTCTCTTACGCTGGACACCTTGAATGGTAATAAAATATGTTTGTAATTGATTTAGTTGGGTTTTTTTGCGTTGCCCCTGCAGAGGATCTATCTGACGGTGAGGACATCCTCCCAAAGGAAATCACCAAATGGAACTCCAACGACTTCATTGACAAGATTGAGGCTGCAGACACAGAAGAAACTCCTGGTATGGAAACAAAAAACATAATTTTATCACAGTCACACTGATTCAGTACTCGATGTTAAGGAAGTGTGCCTGTGTTGCAGATGAGCTGTCCAAGGAAATGACTGTGGATTATGAAAGAGAAACCAGTGAAGAAAGACTACACGAGGTACGTTTGTCTGTCAGTATGTATGTCCAACCCAACCAGCCTGCTGTGATGCAGAACCATATCTGAAATACATATTCCTTCATTAAACACCCTTCAGCACCTAAAGGTTTCTTTAATTTATTTCATGAAAGTAATTATTTGAATCAGGTTTTATCGTTTTGAAGATAAAAGAAGGGATTTTTGTCCCTGAGGCTTTCTGTCCTTTGTGTTCAGATGCGTGGCTCTGTTAGCAGCCAAGCCGATAGCTCTCCCATTCCCACCATCACGGTAACAAGGCACCAGCCAGTAAGTAAACATTTTGGCCCTAGTGACTGTGGTCTACAGTAGCTCCACAGAGAACCCCGATTCCCCTTATCCAACCCGGTATTTACTGCCCTTGTTCTTTTTTCCCCACCGTGGCCCAAAACCAAGTCCATGTACACACCTCATCCTCGCCCCTGTCTAACTCCAGTGTGTCGCAGCTGTCTTGTTGACCGTACATGTAGTGCTTCTTTGAAAATGTTTTGCATCGGACTTGAAAGACAAAACTGCACATTATATTGTTCAATTTAATGTGACATGACCTCAGGAAGCATTGTTGTTGTCTGATGTTTGTTACCTCAGCCAATGAGGATGTTTTTTCACCGGTTTGTATGTTTGTAAGTCTGTCAGTCTGCCTTTAGCAGGATCACAAAAAAAAAACTACAGAGATTTTCATCAAACTTTGTTGGAGAGTTGGGAATATGACAGAGAAGAGTCTATTCAACTTTAGATCCAGGTTTTAGATTTTTTTTTTCCTCTCTTAAACATTGCACTAGTACGCAGCCCCTAAGGTGACATGGGAAAAAAAAAAGGCATGGAAAGAAGAAAAAAAAGATCCATCTTTGCGAGATCTCGCAAAAGTCATCTTAGGGGCTCCGTACACTAGAGAGCGGGAGGACTTTTTATTTTCTGAACATCGCAATATAAGTTTTTTAACCAGTTATGACAAGAGCAAAATACCTGACAGGTGACCATGGATCCTGATGGGCAAGTGACAAGGAAGAAAACATAAAATTATGTAAACCTGGGAAACATTCCATTATCATTGAGATGCCTATGCATGCATGTGTACTGTTTGACAGATCTTTGTGAAACCTATTAGGACAGGTTATTAATTGGAATTTAGATTAGGATTTAACCTGACTGTTGTTTCTTGTGGACGTATCTGCTCGAATGAGTTCTGTTCCGTTTCCCTTCATGGTTTTTGCCTCCCTCTGGATGTGAAAAGACATTTTGTTCAAACATTTTCTTGTGTTGTCCACATTTGAAATGGCCACAAATATGACTCACAAATAGGGTAACATGCAAATACAGTCATTTGAATTATAAACAATAGCCGATGCACTGATGTTTATCCATGATTTTTTTGCAACTCAGTAAGCATGTTGTTTTTGATCATAAAGACAAAAAGAATGTTTTTTTTCATGTAAATGTACAATAAGGATACATTATAATTACAATATAATTGATTGAACATCATATGAAAGCTATCTGTTCCTTGTTCCCCATCCTACATCTATCTCTTTCATTTCCTGTTCTCAGGAGAGCTCATCTCAACAGTCTCTGCAGCCTTCAAAGATCCATGTGTTGATCTTGGTGCTGCATGGAGGAAACATCCTGGACACAGGTGGAGGGGACCAAAACAGCAAGCAAGCCGATGTCAACACAATTAGTACGGCTTTTGACACGGTCATGCGTGTTCACTACCCCGCAGCGCTAGGGCGCATCGCCATCCGCTTGGTGCCCTGCCCTGCCATCTGTGCTGAGGCCTTCTCCTTGGTGTCAAAGTAAGAGGACACATACACGTCTTTTAGCACACTACAAGCATCAGGGAGAAGGAATTGAAGGTTTTATCTGTTTCTTTCATGTAGCCTGAGCCCTTATAGCTACGATGAGAGTTGTCTGTCTAGCAGCCAGGACCACATCCCCTTGGCAGCCTTACCTCTCCTTGCCACTTCTGCACCACAGTACCAAGAGGCTATGGCAACCGTAATCATCCGTGCCAATCAGGTGTACGTTGACTTCATTAAGTCTTTGGATGGGGCAGCGTTCTCTGGCCAGGTCAGTTGCCTCAAGTTGTATCAGGTTTTTGCTTTCGTTTTTATATTCTGTATTCATTTGTCTTTTTGAACTGTGTTGGAGCGTTTGTACAGGATGGTTTAAGTGAATCATGTCAATAATAGGATTAATTGTTTTAATTATTTGCGTTTGTGCATAACTGCATTGCATGTACACATCTCTCTAGGTGTGTCTCATTGGGGACTGCGTGGGAGGAATATTGGGATTTGATGCACTATGTAGTAGCAACCAGACAGTTAATGAAAGCCAGAACAGCAGTCGCAGGGGGAGTGTTGTAAGTGTACAGGTAAGAGACAAAACATTCACATTAGTGTAAACGTGTCAAAAATATGTTTTAACTCAAAAAACATGAAAGAACATAGGTTTTATATTTATTTTACCAGACACTGTGGCGACTGCATCAAACATACATCCTGTGTATTTATGTCAGTTAAATATGCTTCCAAAGTCCTTCTGAAAATTTTGTCCGCAGCTATAATTGACCGTTTTCCCCCATCGTTAAAATCCATGAAATCTCTCCAAGTTTGAATACTGAATGTTATTAAATCCCTCTCCTCAGGACCAGGACCTTCTGTCTCCTGGAATCATCGTCAACAGCGGACACGGGTCAGCCTCTCCCACACTGGAAGGCAGCCGCCACCTCAGTCGCAGCAACATTGACATCCCTCGCTCCGGTGCGAATGACGACACCAAGAAACAACTGGCTCGCAAGAGAAGTGACTCTTCCACATATGAGCTGGACACAATAAAACAACACCAGGCCTTCCTGTCGAGGTGTGTTGAGTCCTTACCTGAGAGAGGTTCTTGGTTTTTGTGTTTTGGGCCCGCAGCTTGACATGACTTTGTGCTTACCTTCCAGCTTACACTCAAGTGTGTTGCGGAGTGATGGAGTGTCACGCAGGTCGAGCAGCAGCACCATGCTGGATGGAAGCTCCCTGGGGAAGTTTGAGTTTGAGGTGTCTGACTTTTTCCTGTTTGGCTCACCGCTGGGTTTAGTACTCGCCCTGAGAAAAATAGTCATCCCCATGCTGGATGGTAAGCAAGTTTGGACAGAGAATTTCAATACTGCTTTTATCTTTACATAATAAAAAAGAAAGCTCTTAGCAAATGCTCCAACCAAGGAAGTGAGTCCCTATCTTCTCTTCCTCCTCCCTCATATCTCTGGTTGGATCTCTCCCCCTAGTGGCCCAGTTGAGGCCTGCGTGTCAGCAAGTCTACAACCTGTTCCACCCGGCCGATCCCTCAGCCTCCCGTCTGGAGCCTCTTTTGGAGAGGAAATTTCACCTCCTGCCCCCTTTCAATGTTCCCCGTTACCAACGTTTTCCTCTGGGAGATGGAAACTCTGCCCTCCTGGGTGAGTCGTCTGCACCAATTATGCAAATCCTCATTAATATCCATTCAATAAAAATCCAACCATGAATGACAGTTTCAGTTTTACACAGTGGGTGTATTTCTGACGTGGATTCACGTGTGAAGACACTAATATAAAAGTAAAAGAAACTACACCAACATATCTCTTAAACATAAAATAGCAAAGCATCTAATAATACAGACACTGACTGTAACTTGATTCCGGGCTCTCTATGGACGCATGCCGGAGACAACAGGTGCCTTAAAGATGTCTCTGTAGCAGACGTTTTTCTCTTGTTTGTGCTTCAGTGTCTTCTGTGAAGTAGTTTATTCATCTGAATGTGATCATAGTCCTGCTGGTGGTTTCTGTTTGGACTGGTCGTTGTAGTGGAGTAACCCTTAGAAGCTCAACCCTTCTTTTATAAAAAAAAAAAAATCAACTGAAATTATTCTCTCCGCAGTGCAGCATGGGAGTTAATCAGCTGTGCAAGTATATTTCTTACTTTTCATGCTGGAGTTTTGTTGCATCACTGTCCTGATAGTCATCAAATAATTGTTACTGAATGTCACCGGGCCTCCATGTAAGTATTCAACACGGTTTTTAGCACCAGTAGATTTTAAAAGGACTGATACATCAGTTTATGTTTAATTAGGATGTACAAAATTTAATGATTTGGAGGTTTCCATACAGCTAAATCCTTATCTTAGCTTTATGTGATGGTGTTCAACTGATTGGCAGCTAAAATGGGTTTGACTAAGGGCTTGACTCTGCTTCCTTGTCTCACGTTCAGTTGTTCTTGCTTCATATATTCTTGTCCTCCCTGTCCTCTTTCTTTCTTTCTTTCTTTCTTTCTTTCTTTCTTTCTTTCTTTCTTTCTTTCTTTCTTTCTTTCTTTCTTTCTTTCTTTCTTTCTTTCTTTCTTTCTTTCTTTCTTTCTTTCTTTCTTTCTTTCTTTCTTTCTTTCTTTCTTTCTCTCTTTCTCTCTTTCTCTCTTTCTCTCTTTCTCTCTTTCTCTCGCTCTCTCGCTCTCTCGGCCTCCTGTCCCCACATCTGCATATTGTGTCACTCTACCTTTGCCCCCTCCTCCCCTTGACCTCTGCCCTCTCTGCCCCCCTCCGCCTCCCTCTGTAGTGGAGACAGTCCAGAGCAACGCTCAGCTGCTACTTGACAGTGGGCCTCCCCTGTCCTTTCGCTGTCAGGAGACGATCAGTGAGACCTGCATCCCTGTGCCTGTGCTAAACTGGCAAGAGGGCTACCTCAAAGCCACAGCTGCCACTATGGAGTGTGTGTAGCCTCTCCCATTCAACTGCATCTCTCCTCACTCCAGTTCACTGTGTTTCTTCGTCTCTTTGCTCACATTTCCTTCTATGTGTCTTTTCTAAGTATTCCCATTGCTGTATTTCAAATCATCCAAGAGAAAGATTCAATAGATGAGGATGTATGCCACAAATACACCTTGTCTTTCATTGAAATTGCTTATTATAATTCACTAATTTCCTAGTTAATTTTTCGGTTGGAAATCATCTAATACTGCTATTTTAAAAACTTGCCTTGGAAATACTCGGTAAAATCTGATATGCATGTGTTGTGATGTCATGATGTGATATCATGATCTGGTCACTACCATCACATAATGATGTCATGTTCAGTGTTTGGCGGATACAAACTTTTGTGTTTTTGTCGGGGGGTTTTATTGCATCATTTCCCGAACAACAGAGAGCATTTCTGCTATCAACTGAATCTCAGAGACATTTTGAAGATGACATTGCACTGCTTGTGATGTTGTGTTTGCATCATGTGTGCTATGTGGACTTCTATCTATGCATCCCAAACACATTGTCCTGTATGTTTCACCTTGTGATAATGGTCAGATGCCATCTGATTTCATTTTTTGTTTTAAAAAAAAACAAAAAATGACACCACCATGTCTACACCACCATGTCTACAAAGTCAAATGATTTCAAGATGATATTGCTCTGGAATGAGGTTTAAAATCTCTGTCAGAATAAATACTAACATGGGGGTGTGACTGTAACAGATGTAATTTTATGTTCACTAGGTGTTTTATGTACTCATGCGCTTGTGTTTCCACATAAAACTGACCTTGGCTGCCTTTTGGTTTCACATGTGCTCTGAAACCATGAAGCATCTCTCTCCTGCCATCCTAATCTCCCCGCCCCCACCCCCACCACTGGGAGCTCCCCTTACTTGTGTCTCTGTCTAATGGCATCTCCCTGTTTCGACTCAATAGCGGATGTTGTTCAGTCTCATGGTGGTGTCTTCATGGACAGTTCGTACCCATCATCCCCTGTAACGGGCCCCCTCTCCCGGGGCCAGCGGAGGGCCAGTGAGGTCAGCATTGCCAGCCAGGTCTCAGGAATGGCAGACAGTTACACTGCCACCAGCATAGCCAACAGTAAGTGTTCTCAGTACCGACAAGCTTCTCTTGCATCCACTCACACAGTCACTGGTCCAGTTATCCAGCAACCCTTCTCTCTGTTACAACACCTCAACTCCCCTTCTTCACCCCACCTCTCTCTGTCTCTTGCTCTCTCTTTCTCCCTCTCTCTCTATCTCCCCAGCCTTCTCCCAACACTATTAGTCTGACACCACACACACCCTGCAATCCAGCTGGAGTAGTCTAGTCAGCAAGACAGGCTTGAATGCCTTCCTCCTTTTCGTCCTTCTGCTTAGCCAGACCTAACACCGAATTATAACCAGCTTGTCAGGCAGTGTGTTTTCTCCATCTTTGGGTGAAATCCCAATATGAGCAGAGGGTACAGTCCAAAAAAAAAACCTGTCTAGTGTCTAGTTCACTGTCTGTCTTAGTCTTATCCACTGTCTAAATGTAAATGCAATGGATGAGTGCTGCATTTATCTGATGTTACAATGCATGTAGACACCTGCTTCCCTCAGCCATCCCTACATTGTCCACTAACCAGTGCAATGGTTGCAGAGGAGATGACTGGAATCCTGATGTATCTGAAAATATCCTCCACTGCCCTCCCTCCCTTTCTGTCTCTCTCTCTCTCCCTCTCTCTCTCTCTTTCTCTTTCTCTCTCTCTCTCTCTCTCTCTCTCTCTCTCTCTCTCTCTCTCTCGCTCTCTCTCTTTTATGCATTTATTTGTACCTCACATTAGCAGCACAGGATCTTTATTCCTTACAACACAACTGTGGAGAAGAACCCCAGAGGGATATTGAAGAGTATCACACTATGCTAAAAATTCTTTTTCAGAATTCACTGTTCTGCTGGAGGTTGATCGCTGCCATCAGATCCATCTTAGCACCACTTTTCAAACAGTGCATACTGTTGTAAACTGTAACATACTCACATCCATTATTTCATGTTTTCTGTCTCTGTTTTCTTCCCATAGCCAAGCCACGCCCAATTAACCAATCCAAAAGTTTCAGCCTTTTGTCACAACTCGCCCTATCGCCACAAAACAAATTCTTTTTGAAAAGTCCTCCTAAATCCCGTAAAAAGGCTGTGTCTGATGAGGTCACAGCGTCTCCTGATGCAGATGTAGAGGCAGTGCTGGGCAGTGAGGCAGAGACCAGTGAAGGTCAGATGCCCACTGGTCAGTACGAGAACTGCCTGTCAGCCGGGCTGGACTCTGCTATATCTGATCTGGTCTCTCTGGACTCCCAGACAGAAGTGGAGCAAGGTACTTTAATAATGGGACTTTTGACCTCAAGCCTAGAGCTCTTCTCTGTGCGCTGCTTTGTTCTTTGTAAATATCTTAACTTTCTCCTCTAAGAATGCCTCTTTTTTTCTGCTTTTAAATTCTTTCCCAAATGATTGATAAGGATCTAGGTCAATCCCTTGATGTTGAGTAATGTATAAATCCAGACTTTGTCCATTCTAATCTATCACGTTGTTTAATGCCCATACTAACATGAGTAACCATTTCTATTTATCATGCGATAACGCATCCCTTCTCCTGATCTTTTTTTTCTTTTTCCACTTAAATTTCACCACTTGGTTTTTCTGTGTTTAACAATTATAACCTGCTGACTTTCCTCTCTTAGCTGAAGAACTTCTGGCATCGGTGGTGACTCTGGAAACTAAAATGGTCTTTTTGCTTTAGCTTTAGGGGTGACATGGCATCACACACATTCTTACAGTTTTAATTGCCACATCTGCACTATATTTACTCAATTCCCATCATAGTTGCAGCACGTTGGTGGGGCACCAAGCGTTTGGACTTTGCTCTGTACTGCCCTGATGCTCTGACAGCTTTCCCAACCGTGGCGTTGCCGCACCTCTTCCATGCATCATACTGGGAGTCCACCGATGTTGTGTCTTTCCTCTTGAGACAGGTGAGTCAACATTGGAATAACTGTCATTTTTTTATGGCCTCTTCATACGTGACTAGCAGACTCTTAATTCCTCTTCTGAGATGCTGAAGATGTGTGGTTGAAATTTCTTTTGCAGGTCATGAGGCATGAAAACTCCAGCATCCTAGAGCTCGATGGGAAAGAAGTGTCTGAATTCACCCCCTCAAAACCTCGAGAGAAGTGGCTCCGCAAGAGAACGCATGTGAAAATTAGGGTTCGTGTCAAACCTAAAAAAGCTTTGAAACAAAACGACTTAAGTAAATGAAGTGACCAGAAAATCCTGACTTCCTTTCTTTTTTTTTTTCTTCTCTCATCCAACAAATCAACAAATAGCACAATTAATGTTTTGTTTTGTTTTTATGGCAAGGACAGAACTTATTTTCACCGTGTGTGTTTCTGTCTTCAACAGAATGTCACGGCCAACCACCGTGTGAATGACGCAGTTTTCACAGAGGACTCCCAGCAGGTGGTGACGGGTCGCTTCATGTATGGTCCTCTGGACATGGTCACTCTGGCCGCAGAGAAGGTGACGTCATCTTTTTAGTTCTCACAACAAAGACTTCAGTCGATAATGTAATAATAAAAATAATAATAATGTAATTTTTACTGAAGGTTTTATAATCCTGTTCAGGTTGACCTTTACATCATGACCCAGCCTCCTTCAGGGGAGTGGGTGTACTTCAACACAGAGGTGACCAACAGCAGCGGTCGTGTGTCTTTCGTCATCCCAGAGGACAAACGCCTGGGGAACGGAATCTACCCGGTCAAAATGGTTGTCAGGTGAGATCCAGTCCTTTTCACTTGACTTGTGCTTGCATGCTAGTAAATATTACACATTCGTCACATGTTCCAGATGTCGTTGTTGTCTAGAAGCCTGACCTCTGTTAAGTTTGAACACTTTTTAATTGTTATCCTGGTTCCTCAAAAGAGATCTCAAGACAAAATTATTCCACTTGGACTTTTATCTTACTACTTTTTCTTGTTTCCAGGGGTGACCACACCTTTGCAGACAGCTACCTAACAGTTATTCCGCGTGGCACAGAGTTTGTAGTATTCAGCATCGATGGGTCGTTTGCTGCCAGTGTTTCAATCATGGGCAGTGATCCCAAGGTGCGAGCGGGAGCCGTAGATGTTGTCAGGTACCAATCTGCTCCTCCTCTCCTGTTGAAACAGGAGTTCCTTCCAGACTAAAGCACATTAACATCTGCTGTTGGTATTTATGTTCCCGGATTGGTTCTGCTCTTCCTCCCTGCAGGCACTGGCAGGATTTAGGCTATTTGATCATCTATGTAACAGGACGACCAGACATGCAGAAGCAGCGGGTCGTAGCTTGGTTGTCGCAGCACAACTTCCCTCATGGCATCGTGTCCTTCTGCGATGGTCTGGTTCATGACCCACTCAGGCATAAAGCCAACTTCCTCAAGGCCCTCACAGAGGTGAGAGAATGCTTTACTTTAAATTAAATTTTACCTCAGTTGTCACGTTAAATACCCAGATGATGCTACCAAATGATGCTTATGTTCATTTGACTGATGCCAGGCTCACATGAAGATCTTCGCCGGCTACGGATCAACCAAAGACATCTCCGTCTACACCTCCATTGGTCTCACTCCCACACAAATATACATTGTAGGTCGACCGTCCAAGAAGATGCAGCACCAGTGTCAGGTACCATCTAAGAATTTGACCCTTTTTACTACCAGTAAGTATAAATATTCATTCATTAAACAAGAATGTAAATATTTAACTGTCTGCCTCTGATTCTGTTTACAGTTTATCACAGAAGGGTACGCAGCCCATTTGTCCCAGCTGGAGTTCAACCACCGCTCTCGACCGGCCAAGTCTAGCAGTGCACGTATGGTGCTACGTAAAGGCAGCTTTGGACTGGGCGCTAACAGCGACTTCCTGAGGAAGAGGAACCACCTGCTGCGCACCATCTCCTCCCAACCAGCCCCCAGCTCCCCGACAGGCAGCATCCACAACAGACCTGAACGCACACAGAGCCAATCAGACGGCGAGCGCATGGAGTCCAGTTACAGTTACAGTCAGGGAGCGGCACAGCGCAGCATGAGCATCACAGCCAGCTGCTGGGGCCGCAGCAGCAGCACCAAGCTGGATCCAGGCATCTTCAGCCCCAAATGAGATGAGGAACATGACTGGAGAGCACCAAATATACAGACATGAGAAAGAGACTCATGATAGATGATGATGAAATGCAGAGAGTGAAAAATACATAGCTGGCACCAAATGGGTTAACACCACAATGAAAACAATAGGTGCTATAAAACAATCTTTTTAAGCTATCTCTCGTCGCACTTAACAGCAGTAGTTACAGAAGGGGCTGCATTTATGATGAAACAGGCTCAAAACTCAACAGGCATTTAAAGAACTTCCTACTGAAACAGGGACATGTAGCTTTCATGATATGACTCCAGACTATTTCTACTGTTAAGTAAATATTTATCCGTCTTGACTACAAGGTCATCTTCCTGCTCTAGCAAACTTTTAGATTGCAACCCCCCCCCACGTGACGACGTAGAGTGGGTACTTGTATTAGGTCCAAGTGCTGGTGCTGCAAGTGGAACTGAGTCCTGAGGTGACCTTAAGCACAACACTTACTGTTGAGAGCAACTTTGTGCGTCGCAATTTTGAAGCTATGCGCTTTTTATGTGATAATCAGATATGTTCATGTCTGGGAGCAGAGCTGAGAATCAGGTAAAACTGGATTGACTTTGTTTTACCAAACACACATTCAGCCAAAATCAATCAAATTGAAGAATCACGAACATTTATAACACGTAGATTAAAAAAAAAATCTTTGTTTTGGAAGCAAACTTAAAATGATTTGAACTACAATACTTTTTCATATTGAGCTCACATTTATAAACCAGAATGGCAACACGATGTTCACCAAACCAAACCATACAGTCCAGTTTTGCTTGTTTTCTATTCGTTCCTCGGACCAAAGACCCATCCGCTTGTCAGACACAGAAAACCACGTAATTACCCTTTAATTACGGCTGCAGCTCAACTGTTCCCGAGATTTTGCAGTATTTCATCACATCTTTACACAGTAAAGACGCTGCAGTACCTTCCTGAATCTGTAATGTATAGCTCCACTGGAAGTCTCCCATGACTGCGGTTTATGTGCCAAAGTAAACAGTGTAGACTGATATGCTGTGCATGAAGACAGATTTGAAGACAGAGGAAGTGGCTGGGGCCTCCTGTTTAAAAAGGAAATAGATGTATGTAGTTGAATGCCTTAAAAAGGCTTGTACATAGTTGTTATATTACAGTGCAGATCTGGTATCTGGTCCACCGAAGACCAGTTTTTAGTGTCTTCTTTACTCTGGGGGTGATCACCTCCTAATTGAGGATACAGTTTATTGATAAATAATAATAATTGTTATTTAAGACTATAGATATTTTAAAATGTATGGATTTTTGTGAACAAAATGTGTTTTAATATCACTTTAGCTGTATTGCTGGATTTTTTTTCCCTCAAACATAATTTGCAGCTGCCAAAAACTCAAAGAGGTCTTTGTGTGGTACAGTATTGTATTTTTTTTTAATTATTATTCTTTTGCAGATCACCAGACTTGTATCAACAGAACTATTATGTCATCTATTGTATGTTATTAATCGTTTTGTAGATTTGGGATATGGCTTCTCTCTGGTTATTCCTAAGCTGTAAATGAGGCATTGAATGTGGTCATAGAGAATCCTGTTTTTGGGTAAGGTCTCTTATTTTTTCTGCTGCGCCTTTAGAGGAAAAAAAATCTGCAAATTGTAAATTCTGTACGATATTCTGTTTGCCATGAATTTCTCAAATGGGTAAAAATGTGTCTTATTAATTCAAATGTTTATTTGTCCCTCTAATAGGCATGTATAGATCTGGCTGCAATAGACCAGTATGAGCTCAAATGTAAGGGGAAGTGTGCAATAATAACCACACACAACGTCAAACAGACTGTTGAGTGAACGTCACAGTGCATTGACAATCAGATCAACAGGCACATATTCTACATGTCAAAATGCAGAGGGAATATCAACGCATCTGACTTAGCTCTGTGGAAAAAGCAGAGAACTTCCATGACAGCACCCCAAATTGTGTACTTAGATAATCATTATGTGTTTTCATGTGAACACAGAGGCTGTCTTAGACACAGTTGCTGAATAAATAAATACTACCGACAAGGAGGTTATAACACTCCGATTTGCCACTCTTTATAGGAACCTATGAGATACTGAACTTTGTGGTTATTTTGCGGGATGCAGTTTGTAAAGCTGTTGGATTGTATTGGGTTATTATTGATATATGATTGATGAGGAATGAGGAACACTAGGTTCTAGGTCACTGGGTGTGGATCTCAGTGTACTTCTATAGACTACCTGGTAAACAACGGTGTAATTATACTCTGTTCCTCTGTCCCTCTGCACTTTGACAGTTTCAGATTGAGCTTGAAGCCAAATACACATAAAGCAATTATGAATGCTGCTGATTCGAGGATGCGTGTTTGTACATTGATAATTATTATATATATAATATATAAATGATGGGCAACTACTCAACAAGATTCACCTTCCTCAGATCTGATTTGGATATCAAAATCCAGAGAATGTAAAGATATGAAGTGAGGTTTAGAAACCAATCGACTTGATTCTGCTACGAACACACACACATTACCACAGGCCTTACATCTCCCATTTCTGCCTTACACTTACCAGTGTGTTGCAAGGCCTAGAATCAATGCTGCTCACTTTCAAATTCACTTAATTCAAAAGGATTGACTGTTCATGTAGACTACTGTCATAGGAAAAGGCCATATTTTCTTACAAGGCTTTGTTTTGAATCAGTTCTCATTTTGAAGAAATTGTACAAAGGAAAAATTTGATATATTTCACCAACAATAGTTAAAACCACCAATCTCAAGGTTAATGCAATGCAACAACTGTTCCAACAGTTAGTATTCATATATACCACATACCTAATATTTTCATTGTACAAAGTGTGTATCTTGTAGGTTTTGGATAACTTCATTTTATCCATTCCTTTGTGTTATATGTACAGTGTATAAAGGACATATAAAGAACCACCGTGTAATTTGGGCCTTTTTTTCCACATTTAAAATGTTAATTAAGTATAAAATGATGCAACTGAATGACAAGGATGCTGACCACAGAGGACAGAATCTTTAAATCATAACTCAGTTTATTAGAATTGACACAAACTGTCTAGATTCAGTTAACACAAATACAGATTTCTTAACCAGAAAGAAACAGGACATTAAAGAGTGTGTGTGGAGCACCAGTAGTAGTAGGAGCCAATTTAACAGTTGAATTGTGAAGCCAAGTAAGCACAATGAAATCAATTTCAAATACAAACAAATCTCAGGGGTCAGACTGTTTGCATTACAAATCTATAACACAGCAGATCATCTTTGCAGGGAGTGCTAAAACATGAAGAAAATAAAACAGTATAAACACATTGAATGTGGAAACTGGGATCTTCCTTAGAGTGGATCTCAGTTGTCTCAAAGCATCAAATTCATCTGTTTCTCTTTGAAAGCAGCAGGGACATTTTTCTGGCTTAAACAGGAAAAAGTTTCTGTTTATGCCAGAAACTGTTTCGTGTAAATTAAGAACAGTCCCAGTAAGTACCCCCTTCATCAAAACACGCGTAAATCACAGGTATCTGTCTAAACTCATGACGTGATTCAGTTTTTAGAGGCTGGTTATTTGGCTTCTTCTATCTGTTGATTCCCAGTTTCCTCTGGAAGGCATTCCCATCTCCCTTGGTGGCTTGCTACGTGATGAATGGAAATTCATTATTAGATAAAATTATGTTTATTTCACAAAGATCTCATTGAAAGTTTCTCTTATACCTTATTGATGTCTTTGTGCTTTTCCCGACTGACAATTTCCTCTATGATCTCCCCTTCTCCTCTTATCAGTCTTGGAGGAACAAACAGAAATTGACATTTTTAAGGAGACAGAAGAAACCTGAGGCTTACAGACCTGATTTCAAAAGATGGGAAGTTGTGTAAAACATCAATAGAAAAGTGATGATTTCCCAATTATTGCTGACATTAATTTACGCTGAAAACAACACTGTATATCTTACACTTTCATTCATGTGTATAAACACATGCTTATTGTGAAATTCATGCCATTGACACGTCAAAAAGGACAAACTGGAATCCTCAAAAAAGGATTGTTCCTCTAATGAAAAGACAAACATCCCAATGATTGATAGAGGACTACAACTTTTTGAAAATCTGTGGGTAAAACAAACAATTTAAGAACAATGTTGGTAAAAAAAATTTGCAAATACAGTAATTTGAAGACACCACATATAAAGTCTATATATCAAAAGACTCATAAGTTGGAGGAATCCCTGCTTATCTCTGCCTGACATGAACTCACAAACTCCCAACATAATCAATGTCAGAAGACAAGTGTGTTGCTGCAGCTGCGTAAGCATGTTAAGACCACTGAGACATTTATCAACATACAGAAATGTCATCGATGCGTCAGGTGGACTGACACAAAGTGGAAAATTGTCCTTTGGTTTATGCCTGTGTAGGTTCTCATCCAGGTCATGGTTATCCAAAAGCTGTTGATCGACTCAACAGCTTTTGGGTCCTTTGGTTTAATAAGTTTTCATATATATACATATATATATATATACAGTATATTTTTAAAAATAATAAAAGTATTCTTGGGGCAAAATAGGAAGAGGACCATCCAGGTTTTGGTTATGGGTTTAGAGTTACTGTATCAACTACAGCAACAAACACCTGAGCAGCTAAAGTCATTCTTCAAGCAATAGAACACAATTTCACTTTGTTTTTGTACTGAGTGCTCTATCACATTGTACCAGTGACACTATGAAAAAGATTTGGATTTGGAAATCACTGCATACCATTTTTACTGACATAATGTTCCAACTTTTTTTTAAGTTCATTTTACTTGTATATGAATTCTGTGGCTGCTTTCTATCACATGATGCTGGAGCTCTGGCTTACCTGGTGCGTCCTGTTTCTGGGTCCACCACCCTACGAATGATGCTCTGTCTGGCCTCATACTCCTCTTTGGTCAGGGGCCTCTTTGTGGAGAGTCTGGCTTTCTGCTCATCTGTCATCACTGCAGAGGAAATCACTCAAATATAATTCACTATATACCTAAAATGTGATTCAGAATTGTCTTTGGGATTTAATTTCTAACTAATAATATTCATTTAGGGGCGGCACGGTGGTGCAGTGGGTAGCGCTGTCGCCTCACAACACGGCGGGTGTGGGTTCGAGTCCCGCTCTGTGCAGAGTTCGCATTCTCTCCCCGTGTCGGTGTGGGTTCTCCGGCTTCCTCCCACCTCCAAAAGCATGCGCTTCAGGTTGATTGGCCAGTTCCAAATTGCCCGTAGGAGTGATTGTGTGTGTGCGTGTTTGTATGTCTTTGTATGTGGCTCTGCGGTGCACTGGCGTTGTGCCCGGAGTGTCCCCCGCTTCTGGGATAAGCTGGGATAAGCTCCAGCTCCCCGCTATGGCGGATACAGCGGCGGTACATGAAAATGTATGTAATATTCATTTTAAAGCTTTCATGAGCCTGATTTTGTAATGGGTAGATGTATTCAGTCATTGTTGGGAAATGAAAGAAGTGGACTCTATTATCATAGTGATAAATACATATTTGTGCCTAAAGGCAATCAACGATAATTTGCTGATAACCCCAAAACAAGCATAACTACCCAGTGTTATTTAAATTACTGTTTCTCTAACGGTTTCACAGGAAAAATACTAAATCATAATCTACACTTGCAGCATAATACACAATGCTGCAGATGTCACTGAATAAAAAACCCACACATACACACACACATCTCTAGATAATGTGACAACACAGCCCACCAAAATTGGTAATCAAGAAGTGCTAACTTTCATGGATTTGTGCAAATTTGTGCATAAAATCCAGGAGAATGAGAACGGTTTGAACATATGCAATAAGTCTCATGTGTTTAACTTAAAAAATATTTTTCTGGATTCAGATTTTTTTTTTTTGGAGTACACATGGAACGAGTTTTCCACTTGACCATTTAAGCAGACGACCAAAAATGATTTATGATTAGATTGTTATCATTCTTAGCTAATCGACTGATTTGTCTAGACATCATCAGAAAATAGAGATTTTCTTTGTAGATCATATGAGGGGGGAAAAAAAGATGTGTTTAAAGTCAATGGTCTTATAGAAATTAAACTAACATTCGGAAAGCAGATGATCATCAGAGTTGATCAGTATTTTTTTGGTGATAAAATTAAATGATCAGGTAATAAACCACATGGGCATTCTATTTTAAAAGAGTGAAGTTACTGAATGTCCCACCAGGTCCGACCTCCACTGCCCCCTCGTCAGTCTGCCACACCTCCAAGTAGGATGGAGGTTTGTCCGGTGGAGGACAGGACAAAACAGCCTCCGCTCTCATCTCCTTCTTCTTCATCAACTTCTCCTCCTTCTTCTTCAACTTCTCCTCCTTTTTCTCCTTCTTTCTCTGTTTCTTAAGCTTCGCTTTCTTCTTCTTCTCCTTTTTCTTGGCTTTACGTTTCAACTTCTTTCTTTTTTCATCGCTAGATGAGGACGAAGATGATGAAGAGGTGAACGAAGAGGAAGAGTCTCTTTTACGCTTCTTTCTTTTCACATCTGAAGAAGAAGAACAGAACACGGTCAACAGAGTTAACCGAGTGCAAACATTTTCACTTATAGCTGTCTGGTTCAATGTGACCAACCTTTATTCTTGTGTGATGCTTTCTTTGACGATCTGCTTCGACTCCTGCTGCTGGATGAGGAAGATGACGAAGAGGAAGAGGACCGGAGTCGTTTCTTCTTTTTCTCGTTTTTTTTCTCTCTGTCTGGCCTTTCGTGAGATCGGCTGCGATCCATTATGGAATCAACAAAACTGCAATGAGCCCAAAACCTGGCGGAAAGCTTTACTCAACTGTATCGAGTGTGTGCCGCAGTTTACGGAAGTGTGTCCCATCCCGTTTTCTGTCCGATGGAGCGCGGAGTTACATCATGAAGGTTCCACTTTCCTGCTTCGACTGAGGGAGAGGGAACTCTATCTCGATAGATAAACCATAAGTTTACTGGTTGCTGTGTAGACTCATAAAATCACTTATAAATGATAAAATTTTTTATTGTACTTTTGGTGACTTCCAAAAATTGATTGAAATCTTGGTAAAAATATAAACCCCACGTTTATATGCACTGGCACTGAATACGTAGTTTACGTGAAATCATTTCACTTTAAAATAGTTTTTACGATGCTGCATTATTACATTTTGTACATTGTGATGCTAAAACTTTGTACTGTTTGTACCCAAGTGAATTTCTACCCTTATTTCAAACACATACGTGTTTCCTAATAAAATTCCTAATATCACTATAAATATAACATTTAATCATTTAAAAAATATTACCAGTGTCTTTAGGGTATGAAAATATATTGAAAGGCTTCTCTCAGAAATTTCTATTATATAATTATTGTCAGATAAAAATAGGTTCCTATTGGAGGTGAAGCAAGTTTTACATTTTTTATGTTGCGTGCTTTTTAAACCTAGGGTTTCATTCCTGGGGGACCAACATAAATGTCAGTAATCATCAGACAAATATGAGTGAACAGGAGTCATCAGCACAAGATTCATAGTATTTATTTAAAGTTCCTGCAAAGGCAATTGTGAATATTTAAAGCTTGAATGCTGATAAACATATATGTTAGCCCTTATCACTTTTGGTACATAAGGCTAACTAAATAGCGAGAAACAATAAATATGGCATTTGTCCTGGATTCACTGATACTCAGATTTTAAAATCTATATCCTGTGTCATGCCATGTTTAGAACTTGTTTTACTGTAGCAAATAAATAAAAATCTTTCAACCTTCCTTACTTCTCCAAAACTCCACTCAATTACTCTGTAATGTTAAATACTGAGCCCTCTTACATAAGACAAACAGCTGCATGAAGGAAAGTAACAGTCTAAAATTGTCTGAAACTTTAGGTTTAAGATGTCAACTTGGAAGAGAGCCAAAACGCTATCATATTTCCAGTCCAAGTGCACAGGGAGGTCAATAGGTTGCTCCAAGTTAAAAAAAAAAAAAAAAAAAAAACAGATGGAGGGGTAATTAGGAAGGAGCCCTGGAATGTGTCACTACTGCATCTTCTGTCCATTAGGACATAGCCGCCATGCGGACCCTCTCTGGTGGGTACAGCAGAACATTCTTAGCCGCTTTGATAGTGTTCTTCATAAGCATTGCCACAGTCATGGGTCCCACACCTCCAGGTACAGGAGTAATGAAGCCCGCCTTCTGCCTCACTCCTGAATGTAGAAAAAAATGACATGAGCTTACAGACAAATAAGACACCAAGGATGTCAGATTAAATCATGTTCGCCGTGCAGCCGCACCTTCAAAGTCCACGTCTCCCACTAGTCTGTTCTTTCCAGTGATCGGGTCCTGCACTCTGTTTATACCCACATCGATCACCGCAGCTCCCTCTTTGATCATGTCCGCTGTTATGAGGTTTGGAATACCTGGATTTTAGAAGAACAGGGTTATCACACTTAAAAAAGTGAGACATCATTCTGACAGTTAGTACGGTAATTCAGTGAGCCAAATGCACTTAAAAAGAAAAAAAAAAAGAAGAGACAAACCTGCAGCAGCTACAATGATATCAGCAATTTGAGTGTGTTGGCAAAGTTGCTCCTTAGGAGTGTGGCGGTGAGAAATAGTGACCGTGGCATCACCTGCGACAGACAGGACATTTAGCATTTTTACTACGTTTTTCTATATTTTTAAATAAAACCCATCTTTGAACAAAGATAAAGTAATGTACATCTAACCCACCTCCAGGCCTCTCATGCCGGCCATCAGTATGTAGTAACATGGCGATTGGCATTCCCACATTCTTTGATCGCCCTGCAACCACAACATTCTTCCCAAAAGTAGGAATGCCTGGAAGACAAGAAGTTGGATTGCTGGTTTGAATATTTAATTCAGTGATGTTTCCCCAGGAGGTCAAGCGTCACTTTTGTTACCTGTGCGTTTGATAATTTCCCAAACTCCCCACGGAGTAGCAGGAAGCATGGTGGACTGATCTAGGCACATGCGGCCCACATTAACTACGTGGAAGCCGTCTACATCCTTGGTAGGTGAAACTGCATTACAGATTGTGCGTTCGTCAATGTGGTCTGTCAGAAAACAGGCACGAGTCAGTCAAAACACGTGTGATTTCCTGTACGCCATGATTGTGTTCTATATCATTTTTTAAATTCCTTTGTACCTGGCAAAGGCAGCTGGACCAGCAGACCGTCTACACGATGGTCTGTGTTGAGTTTGTAGATCAGGTCCAACAACTCCTCCTCACTGATGTCTGAATGCTTCAGAATCGTCTCACTGGAGATTCCTGTGAGAAATTGAAGGGAGAAAATATTAAAAACTGCTGGTGTAACACGTGTTTTATCAGCATTAGTCATCATGTGTGATAACATGGATGGAAGAATGTCCTTAAGCACTTCTACGGTGAATTTCTACCACACTGATTAAGAGTAAACCAACTGAACCACACTGGTGCCTTACAGCTAATTTTGAACAGCGAGTGGATTTTACACTCCAGGATTTTCCACTTTTTTGATTGGCTGAATTATTTTATGCATTTTTTTTTTTTTGCTAATGCTATTGCGCTGTGTCTCTGAGAAGACACTTTCACTTGTAAAAGAAACACAAAATTCCACATTAAATGATTGGTGTTCTTGTGCATCTGAGCTACTCTAGCTCTTGGTTTCTAATGTTAGCATTTCTATAAATGTCCACAAAAGTTTGAAGTACTATGGGACTACAAAATATTTCTCAATGAATTCCAATTTCCTGTTTACTCCAACTCACAGCACAGACCTTTGTCAACTGGTTGTATAACATGCAAACATTTATTTCCTGATTCCAGGTAGTTCTCTTTCCACCCTACATGTACTTTATGTACATTTATGTACTTTATGCCTTCTATTTGTATATTCTTGATGGGTTGTTTATTACTCTTTCCATTTTTTGTTGTTTTTATTTGTGTTTCTATTTTTGTTTCTATTATTTTTGTCTTTGTGTACTCACTGTGCTGTGTGCGACGGAGATGTTAATTTCCTTGATGTAACCTCCTTAAGGGATCAATAAAGTTCTGCTCTACTCTACTCCCACCTATTTTTGTTTTCTTACCAACATCAGCTGCAGCCCGTGTTTTATTCAGGACGTAGGAGTGACTGGCTGGGTTGTCTCCTACCAGGACCACACTCAGATGGGGCCTCCTGTGACCGGATAGAACCCATTTCTCCACGTCAGCCCGGGCCTCCTCCCGAACCTGCTGTGCGAGTTTCTTTCCTGAGATGACCACCGCCGCATTTCTGTAAAGACAAGAAATTCCCTTCGTAAAATATGATTCTGCTACCATTCAGTAAAAATAAACAAGAACGTTGCTACTCAGTCAAGAGTAGTTACTCTTTTATTGAGAGTGGAGCACAAGTCTTGTTGAAACTTGTCTGCATAATCTTTGCAGAACCATTTGAAAGTCTCTCTTCTACTGGATGCAGGCTCTTCAAATTTTAAGTAACAGTAGGTCTGACACCAGACCCCTGGAACCAATCTTACTGCCAAGGCCTCTAAACTTAGACTTGGCTCCTAACAGAAGTCATGAGCAATGAGATAAGTACAGTATCCCCAGCTGTGTGATACAGTATTTTAAATGACACAGATGGTGCACAATTGGGAGAAGAATACAAACAGGCCAAAGTAGTGCTTAACGAATACGGAATCATGAACTAAACACAGCTCACATCTGAAACCAGAGCAGTTTCATTGTAAGAAGGGTGAGGCTGCTGCTGCCGATCTGTCCGGATTCCAACGAACACCAAGAGGATTGTGTTGTTATATAACAACAAACAAAGCTGTTGCTAATAACTCAAGAGTAATGAGCCATCAGTAGTGATGTAACCACAACTAAAATTTCCAAGTGTCACATCTTTGAGCAAAAACAGGTGGGAACCTTCAGCAAGAGCTCAAGTCTTACTTTTCAAAGTTATTTTATTTTACACTTCAGTGCATTCTGCGCGTATTTTAATGCATATGACTTTAGAATCGGTCAAGTCAGGTTTCAAATCATCCATGTCGCTCCAGTGAAGTTGCAGATCATTTGCAGCTACATGGGGAACATCACTTGATCATTTCAATCTTGGTCACACTGCACGCATCGCGTTTCCAATAAAGGGCGGGCTGTTACAAATTTTCCGTCTGCAGATTTCTGGGGTGATCCATCACGGACTGACTGAACGACATTTCGTACCCACAGCTCCACCAGCCCCCTGAAGCCTTGTGCATCAAACCAGAGTGGAAATCCTCTGACCGATTTCATCAGCCAACCTGTGGCTGCAATGTTACCGGCATGACGCTAGAGGCGCACAAAACAAAAAACCCCCAACTGAGGAAATGTGATGAATAACCGCGTAAATGTCTACAATAAAACGCGAGACCTGATCCGTGTGCATGCGTTTCCACAAAAGGACGCACAACCATACGGAATATTATCAAAACACACAAGTGTACATCTGGTCATTTTTGAGGCGATCGCGTCGTAAAAAGTGTCATTAAATGTCATTTTCAGCGCATGAGGTCGGACTCACCTCGAGGCGGACGTGTGGAGTTGACAGACTTGATGATGGGCGTGTTGGCACAGTTTCCTGAGAGTCCTGATTGCTGCCATTCTGACCGGCTGTATGGAGACGACAGGAGACACCGCGGCCGATTACGCAACACAAGCACCAACCGACAATAACCGACAGCAACCGACTGTGAATGGATGAGGAGTGCAGAGGCTTTATCACCCTCCCTCCGACGCAGATCGCCTGCGTCACTGTTATCTGTTGCCACACCTCCACTGCATGCACGCTGTAATTTTCCAAAGTAATTTTCCTCGGTGTCATTTAACAGCAATTAGAGGATGACACTGCCCCGTAAAAATGTGCTTAGTAAATTATGACATGGTTTATCCTGCATTTCTTTAGTGCCTAGTTGGATAGAGATTATGAACGAGATACCCAACCTTCAGAGCAGGGCCGGTTCTGGGGTCATACCTTTGGGGACCACGAGGGGGGTCCTTTATCTTAGTCCTGTTTGGCAGGCCAGACGTTTAAATCTAAAATTTAAGATTTGACATACTTTATATAAAACTGCATAAATATTTCCGGTGTTTTTATTAGGTTTTCGTGTTCTAAAAAACTTTGTTGACGTATGAGGTCAACTTAAATTAAATTGCATCTACAATTGTACTACAGTCTTCTTCTTTTCCTTTCGGCTTTTCCCTTCAGGGGTCGCCACAGCGAATCAATTGCCTCCATCTAACCCTGTCCTTTGCGTCCTCTTCTCTCACACCAACTACCTTCATGTCCTCTTTCACTACATCCATAAACCTCCTCTTTGGTCTTCCTCTAGGCCTCCTGCCTGGCAGTTCAAAACTCAGCATCCTTCTACCAATATATTCACTATCTCTCTTCTGGACATGTCCAAACCATCTCAGTCTGGCCTCTCTGACTTTATCTCCAAAACCTCTAACATGTGCTGTCAATTACAATTGTACTACAGTATTTTAAAGTAATATTTATACTGTAAATATATTTCTAGTATATATGAATTCAATACAGAAGAACAGGAAGAAGTAGTGAACGTGTGATTGCTGTCTTTCTTGCCTCTCTGTTTTTTCTGTTTTTACTCGTGTCGGAAAAAAGCTTCAAATTCCATTATTGGATGAGAATAAAAATAAGAATAAGATTGATGAGAAGGATAAGGATAAGAAGAAGAAGAAGAAGAAGGACAAGAAAAAAGAAGACTGTCGTATCCCCTTGCGGGCGGTAGGGGGCGACAATACGCCTACTGGGCTTCTAAAGGGATCCGATCGAGGAAGAGCAAACTTGGGTGCAGTTCACGTTAGCCTGAGCAAAACTGTTAGCAAGGTTTTCTGATAAATTCCTTCTTTGTGTGTAACTGTAATAGAAAATTGTCTTTAAGAAGCCAGGATCAGGTGTTGTATCTGAGCCCCTTCGACGACCGCTTCGCCAAGATGAGCTTTCTGTTGTAAGTAAAGTTAGCAGTCGCTTGTTCATTCCAGTGCGGTTAACGCTAGCTGCTGCATGAAGTTCCATGAAGGGAAGTAGGTCAAACTGTCGATAAAACAAGAGAAAATGGATGTATTTACAACTAAAAACCTTAATGTTTAACTTCAACCATCGTTCGTTTCGTAAATTTAACCTGGCATTGGTTGTATTGTGAGCTGTTTATTTATAGACCAAATAAACCAAATAAAACTGAAACACCATAATTACGTTCTCATTTGATCAGCTTGATGATCGACATTAGCTCATAGTCAGTGAGACAATTTAATCTCATATAATCCTTTCTGGTGGTTGAGATGAGATTTGTTAATTTGAGTCACCATCCACACCTTGTTTTAAAACTGTTAAATCCATCGTAGTAACAAACTGGTCTGTTGTTTGCCGTGACACTGAAACATTTTCTTTTTTTTTGCACCACGAGTTAATGACTGTAAGTGGCTTTACATGATACTGATTAGACTGTCACGAATCGGTCACACTGAAAAATACCCAAATTAAGTTTAGATGACATATTTTGTAACGATTGCTCATCACGAGTATAACTGATGAGAGAATTCTGGATGATTACTTTCTAGATGGCACAAAACATTCACGGGTGAATCTCAGGTCTTAAACCCTCAGTAGCTCAGCTCCGTGCTTGTTTCTTTCAGTAGCAGTCGCTCATCAAAGACTTTCAAGCCAAAGAGAAATATTCCAGAAGGTTCCCACCAGTACGAGCTGCTGAAACATGCTGAGGCGACCCTGGGCAGTGGCAACTTAAGGCAGGCTGTCATGCTTCCAGAGGGAGAGGATCTCAATGAGTGGATTGCTGTCAATAGTGAGTGGACAGATCCCACATACCTGCTCATGGAAACCATTGGCATCCTTGAACAAACATGAACATTTGTGTCACTGTGTAGTCAAACAAAATTTATTTCCAAACTATCACATGAAGCCAAAATGCAAGAAAAAGACAGGTTATAATTTTTATGTTTATGGATGTGCACTTTTTTAAATATAGGTCATAGACTGTGTACAGTACATCTTAAGATTGCATAAAAATAATGAGGGTATAGGAAACACATTTTTACAAACATGAACATTTCTTTCAGCGGTGGATTTCTTCAACCAGATCAACATGCTGTATGGCACCATCACTGAGTTCTGCACTGAGACCAGCTGCTCTGTGATGTCTGCGGGACCAAGGTAACAGCCGTCAGTGTTGTGTCTATGCATGCTGGTGGATCGAATGTTGTGGTACACTTAATGTTGTGCATTGCAGAGAGAACAAATGAGCACATGAGGTGTTCCTGTTTTACACTGGGCTGGGATGAAACAAGGGAATACAATACAATTTATATTCTGTCAGACCAACAGAATCAGTACTGGTGTACATGAGCCTTCACAGCAGAAATATAGACCAGATCATCTCACAAATTAGTTTGTGATTTATTTTAGTTGATTAGACATTCATTTTGACCAGATTAGGAAATAAAGTGTCATATCTTGAAAAAAATCCTGCTCAGATATTCAGACTTTGAATATTTAAGACTGTTAACAGTATTGAAATTCATCATCTGAAAGTCATGTGAGGGAAACAGGAATGAAACTGTGTGTGTGTGCACCACGCTGAAGCTGTTAAGTTTAGAATCTAGATTCACCACTTCCTCTATCCTTGCTCCTGCCAAGACTGAGTTCACTTTGTAATCAGGAGGAAGAGACCAGGGTTCATTTCCTGTCGTCACAGCCGCCATCAATTCCCATGCAGACACTACCACATTTCCCTGTATTGCTCTACTGTCAAATGATGTTTTCAAGTCCTGAGAGAAAAACAAATGTCCATATGTTTTATGTCCATGTCATTTGTAGAGTGTTCATGTTCATAACTCCTTTGTTAGTCTGTAATAACTAATGAATCATGTTTATAACAAGAGGTGCTTGTTGATTAAATCTTTGTGTAGATATGAGTATCACTGGGCTGATGGCACCAACATTAAGAAGCCGATAAAATGCTCTGCACCAAAGTACATTGACTACCTGATGACCTGGGTGCAGGATCAACTGGATGACGAGACGCTTTTTCCATCCAAGATTGGTGAGTTTTGATCAAGTAGGATTTTAATTTTCAGCAGTTTGACAGACAAACTTTCTGTTGAAATGTTATGAAATTATTTTCTGGTTCTTTTGCCAACCAGTATAATGCAGCTCAGGGAGTGAACATTAATGCCAGATGTGCTACACACTGTTATCCAGAGGACAAAGCAAAAGGATTTAATTTAATCTAATTTTCATGTTTTTAGTTGCAGAGTTGACCAATTTCTTTCCTCTGACTTTCCTTTAACACTGTAGAATTCTTTTTCTTTATTCTTATGCTTTTTACTTTATAGGAGTAGTTGTATAGGTGTGTGTGTGTGTGTGTGTGTGTGTGTGTGTGTGTGTGTGTGTGTGTGTGTGTGTGTGTGTGTGTGTGTGTGTGTGTGTGTGTGTGTGTGTGTGTGTTTTGCTGCGAATGAGTGTAATGTCTGGGTTGGGTTCATTACAAAATCATTGGATGACAAACTTGTTGTTGCAGGTCATTTGACTGCATACATACCGAACGATTCGAAGGTGTTTGGGTTGATTTAAGGTTTCCCGCTCTAGCATTGTGGATTTGGAATGAATTAATGATTACATGATTAATGCGCTCATGTCAGATGTTTGAAGGGTTAATCCAAAGGCATTCAATCAAATCAGCTGGACTCTCATCCAAGAGGCCTCTGGAGTACTGACATGGAGAACTGAAGAAGCTTCTTGGACAAGAGGTGAAACGTCTCCAAGGACCTTTCCACAAGTCCAGTTGATTTAATGCCTTTGGATAAACATGAGCTTAATGAATGAGAACCTTCAGGCATTTTGAAGGTTTTACTTTTGGAGCATTTTGGCTTTCTTAGCCCTGTTGTGTACATGTTCTCCTTCAAACCCAGAGGGACAAAGATCTTCACATACCGACATGACAGTTAAAGCAAAAATAGTCTGTCACTTGATTCCTGTTCAGCTGATCAAGAGTCTCACGCGCTGATGAACAGACTGAGACAAGAACTTCTCACCAAGCAAGAAAAGTAAAAATGACTGCAGTTTACCGTAAAATGTTTGTCATAGGAAGAACAATAGGACCGCAGTTTGTTTGTTAACGTACAGTACTGCGCCAAATTAATATGACACAACATGTTTCCTCTGTGAACTAGGCTTGATGTCCGATGGAAATCTTTCTTGTGATGTTGTCATTTTTTACTCCCTTGTGCCCTGCAGGAGTTCCCTTTCCAAAGAACTTCATGTCCGTGGCCAAAACCATCCTGAAACGCCTGTTCAGGGTTTATGCTCACATCTACCACCAACATTTTGACTCTGTGATGCAGCTGCAGGAGGAGGCCCACCTCAACACCTCCTTCAAGCACTTCATTTTCTTTGTTCAGGTTCGTTTATTCTGCTAAAGACCCAGTCCAACCTGTTCTCGAATCATGTGGATATGCTGGAAAATGGGTATCAAGTCACTTTCGTAGTGTGCTGATTAACTAGAAATAGTTTTGTAGCATCATCTAATTTACACTGTAAAGCTGAATTTGTGTCATATAATCATCATCATGTGAGCATGGAGGCTCCAAAAGTCCTGTCCAGCGTTTGATTCGTGTGAACTTGAATGTCTTCAGTGACTTATTCATGAAATACCAATCAGATTGTTCCATGAACTCCACCCAATTAGCAGGATGACTTCATTGTGGTGTTGGGTGGTTTTATGGAAAACACCCTGTTACTTGTAAGTTAACTACCGGTACATTGAATAATAAATAAATCATTGGGTTTTCAGTATGTCGTTTCTGCTGTAACTGTTGTCCAGTTTTCATTCATAATACCAGTCAGTCCGGTCAGCCTGCAAAAACCTATACAGTCTTCTTCTTTTCCTTTCGGCTTTTCCCTTCAGGGGTCGCCACAGCGAATCAATTGCCTCCATCTAACCCTGTCCTTTGCATCGTCTTCTCTCACACCAACTACCTTCATGTCCTCTTTCACTACATCCATAAACCTCCTCTTTGGTCTTCCTCTAGGCAAAAACCTATACAGTAATTCAGTTAAAAAGACCTAACCTAAATAACAATCCAATAATCAATGTTTTGTTCTTGCAGGAGTTCAACCTTATTGACAGGCGAGAGCTTGCCCCGCTGCAGGACTTAATCGAGAAGCTTGGATCCAAGGACAGATAGAGCATCACTACGCGTCTCCCTCTGAGGAGGGTTTCTTTTTCTCCTGTGTCCTCCTGTCACTTCTGCTACCTCTGTGACTTCAAGTCTCAACTGTTGGAATCTGTGCCTTCTCCTTTTCATTTCATGATGTTTGTCCTGTACTTTTCCCTTTACTCTGTGGTCTTTAATGCTGTCTTTGAGCCTGTTTTCTATTTTTCCACTCTTCATTATATAAGATAGTGTAGTGCAATAAGAATAGTTTTTCACAGGGCTTGGGTTTGCAGCTGTTTTTAGAGCAATCAATTGAATTTTATATTGGACCAAGTACATTTGGAATTGGAATCCAGTTTTTCTCTCTTCAGAAATGTCATTTATTGTCTCGTTTGAATACATTTTTTAGCCATTAATAAGTGTATTTTTGATAACTTTTAGCTACTGTAATTATATGACTGACCAAATATGTCACTCTTAGCTTTTTTAAAAGTCATTTGTGTATCGTGCAGCGCAACAGGAAAATTAGAAAGGCAGTTTCAGGTCCTGGTTTGACTTCACACCTGTGACAATGTTTGTGGATCATATATTCAATGTGAGTGCCGGCACAAAAAAATGCACAAGTATAGCTTTCTGCTCACAAGCTGGCTTGTATCTTGCATTCCACCAATGTTAACATGCTTCCTATCAACAGCGTTACATGTGAAGACTTGGAAAGATAGATGCTTACAGATGCCTTTGTTTTGACCCACAGAAAACACAATCGGCTGCGTTATACCTTGTTCATTTTGGTATATCAATATTTGAGTTTTTTTTAATATTTGTGTTTTCCTAATTGAAATGCATGTTATGGTCTACTTAATGATTATTATTAATGGATATATAATGCTTTCAACCCATAATGAAGAAGGCATCATTCTGTCAAAGGCAAATATAATCTGATGGGAATTTTCATTTTACAATTGTTGTTATTTTATGTGGTGCAAATTAAATATGTAGCCCTGCATCTTTGGTCTATCAGTGCAGAAACTTTTTTTTTTAAACACCTTTCCACCAGCTGAAAAATAAGACGGATAACATTGCATTGCTCACATATTTTGTGTTTGAAAGTTTTTTCATTGAGTTGCATTTCACATTATTTTGTAAAAACAGTACCAGTAGTTGACTTTTCAGTTAAGGATTAAGGGCTTTTAAATGAATTTCAAGTGTTACGCATTTAGGTTTTTGGTTCATAATGGTTAATTTGGTCATTTTTGAGGACTTTTAGGGATGCTTATCATGTGTCTAAACATTTGCTGTAAATAGATCAGTGTCTTGGCTGAACAAAATTGTGCCTTACAAAAATTAAAATGTCTGGTGTGACAGTATTCAACCCAATAAACCCTGTAAGGAAAAATCTGTGTTGATTTTCATTTTCATGTAAATAAACAATGGATAACCTGAAGACTGCAGATTATGTTGGAACAGCAACATACCAGTATTCATTTTTTCATTCCTGGACGTTCTTCTTGTGAACTTATGTGTTCCCTTAGTTGTATATTAGTTTAATTGTATTAAATTTTGACTGAAAGTGGATACAGATGCATGCTATTTCTTGAAATGTGAATTTCTTTCATATTTTCAATTTTCAACACATGAAGTCCACATTATAAATAAACTAGCCTTAACTTAAATTATCTAATCTACCAGAGGTGCTCTGAGTATATATTTTTATTATGGTGTCATCATTATAATCTAAAAAGTAGGATAGTAGATTTCTGAAAGTGTTACACAATCCTAAATCCTGTAACTTGTAACAACGACGATTAAAAAAACACTTAATTCACTGATACGGGTTTTGAATCAAACCATGAATGATTAATATTCATAGTTTGACGAGATGGTTACTCGTTGTGTGATTTGGTCTGTTGCTATTTGTCATGATGTTAGAAAAAGGTTCAAATGAGCTGTAGCTAGTAGTGTTGGTAGAAAGTAAGAAGGTGATCCATCATCTACTCAATGAATTGACTCAACATGTGTTCATCTCTGCTTTGGTCACACCAGTATCATTAAGTGAAACTGATTTGTGAAGCATTTGCTTAAATGTAGGATTAGAGATCGATTACAAGCACCAAAATATTGCTACACATAGCACTGACTTTAGAATGTATTGAAATCAAAGCCAGTGCTTTCATCACTTTAACACCTGAATCAAAGTAATATCACATGATATAAGTTAACATTCCGATAATACGTGCTCGAAACTGCAGCAGTGCAGTGAAATCACCCGAGACTATTTTACAGCCGGACAGGGTCAGCTGTTTATTCAGCCAATCAGCAATGAGTCCAAGATGGTCTCAGTAAAATTTATTCCCTGATACTTGACTTACAGTGAGCAAACTATATGCTATTTGATCTCTGAGTCTTTTATAAATATAATTTAAGACTGAATTTACTGCCTTTAGACTTTATGTACAATTATTAATTATTATGGTGCGATTTCATTTCGTTGTTCCAATGTTAAATGATATACATTGGATGCATATCTAGATGTCCTGATAGGCAAAACTCGGGGAAAATATTTATGGGCAGAGAAAGGAGGAAATACTTAGGTTTTTGGATAGCCTATCGTCATCAACGCTAGTTAATTGTCGTACGTGCTTCTTTTCGATTATATACTGTTAATCGGGTAATTCATTGACGAACGATAACACTACAACAACTTACCTCATTTTTCTTGGACAACGTGGCAGGAGTTCTAACCTGCCGTTACTTTAGCTTCTTAGATTATTTGCAAATAGCATTTAAAGTTAGTTGGCAAATTAAGGCTACGTGGGTGTTGCTACCAGTGTATCTCATGCTAAGCTACCTAGCTTGTAAAGGACACCGCATCAAACGTCGACCGAGTTTTTCGAGGTTGTTCATGATGCTTGTTGAATAACGTTCTCCAGGCTTTTATCTGTGTATCCAGGCCTCCGTTTTCAGCTAACGTCAGGCATTTTTTTTTTTAAACATCGGGTGAGCAAACCGGAATAAATGTCAGCCAGTTGTATTTGATGTCGATAGTTGTACTTTCTTGTGCGCTTGATATGACTCCTTATTATTAATATGGCTATTTTAAAAATGGCACAGCAAACAGATTTTGCTGTCGGTCAAATAACGCCAAAGAATTACGATTGGCACTTTTAAGTATTTAATCAAATCCTACAAACAATGTTGATGTATCTATTGAGGTGAAACCGCGTGTTTAGCTAGGTTAAGTGTGACAGATAACTTATTTTAATGCTTTGCTCACAGGCTTTATCGAGAAACCATGTCTGATGAAAATACCCAGTTCTGTGGCAATTGGTAGGTATGAATAAAAACTATCATGCGATGGGTGAATTTGATGTGATGCTCAAAACAGGTTGTCTTACTTTTGTCCACTTAATTAGCAAACATGACATCCCAGAGGCTAATTTTACTACTCATGAGATCCACTGTCGAAGAAACATCGCACTTTGTGACATATGCCAGGAGCCAGTGCCCCGGTCAGATCTCCATGATCATAAACAGCAGGAGCACACACAGGTAAGATGTTCACTGTGTGACTGTCATGTTTAACAAAGGGGGGCACATAATGGCACAATTGTAGGTAGGATAAAGGGGAATAATATTTACATAACCTGTAATCATCATGGGTCGTCAATCACATTGAGACTTAATCCGTATTGAAGAAGCAATTTGTGTTTTTACATAACTTTGTAAGTTATGTAAAACTGATGTTCTGTGCTTATACTGATGACTGCAGCTTTACATTCAGTGAACAGTACCATCAGAAGATCCACATTCTGCTCTTATCAGACATCAGCTGTTCACCTGAAAAGGATATGACTAACAAGAAGAGACCTTACAGGCATTTTCGCTCTCATTTTAGATTGTGTGCAAGTGTGGTTTGAAGATTGAAAAAAATCATATTGGTGTCCATCAGGTATGTCTGAAGAATATTTTCCTCTTGTTTTCTTGTTATTTTCATCCATCGCAATTAAATATTCAAATTGTTCTTCCCCATTACTGTTGTTTGTATTAGAGTGTTGAATGTTCTCAGCGGCTGGTTCCTTGCCAATACTGTGAACTGGAGATTGTTTCCAGTCAGTCCAAAGAACATGAGGATTATTGTGGCACACGCACTGAGCCCTGCTTACAGTGCAAGTGTAATGTCATGTTGAGAGAAAAAGCTGTGCATCCAGTCCTGTGTGGAAGCCTTACACCACCCCAAGAGAGGAACAACAGCCGGATAAGTCGAAGTCCAGTAGATCCACAGTCTCCAGGACCATGGTTCGAAGCCCACTCCATCAGAAACCTCCTACATGGCCAAGAAAGGGGCCCAAAGAATAATAATATCAGTGCTGCAGAACAACAAGCCTTTCCCCGACCATTTGATATTAGAGATTTCAGCTCTACAAGGGGAAGTCAAAGCTCAGACGACTGGAAGAATGCAGCTCTGAGAAACACTACATTCAGTCACTGTGAGTATATCACTGACTCTTGATTGTGAAATTTGAAGGCTTAGTTATGTGTTGACCGCATAAGTACTAGTGTAGTTTTAAAGGACCAAAACAACGTGTGGTATTTGTTCTTAAAACCCATAATTTCTTGCGAGAACACAAAGTGTAAAAGACTGATCGAACACATTCCGCTCTGCTTAAAGTACAGTATTTATAAAGAGGATTATTAGGAATAATTTAAATTCTGCATCATTTTTATCCATTTTTCTGCTAGCAGTGTTCTTTACGCTTTTAAGTTGCATTTTTTTCAGTTTTTGCTTGGTACTACATCCAACCAATCAGTGGAATAGTATGATCACTTGATCATGTTAAAATAATCCTAACATCTTGGATGTATCCAACATGCAGCAGACAGGAAATATATTGATGTCAATTAGAGAAACTTTTTAGGTTCAACTCAGGATAAGGTGTTCCCAAACAAAGAAAACATTACTCAGACGGCTAACCTTGTATTCATATTCTGACTTGCAATGAAGAACATTTTTGTCACCAAAATGGTTTAAACTTTAGGGTTTCTTAAGAAATCTGTTTACTGTGTTATTTTTGTCTTGTAGTGCTGGAACATAACGACTTTCTGACCAGCAGCAGTAACAGCAGCAGCAGCAGTTTGTGGCCACACAGCGAGCTGCCGCTGGACGAGGATTCCACAGGCCTGGACTACATGGTGGCTCTCAGTCTGCAGAGCGATGGGGAATCAGGGGCAGGAGGTGTCGAGGGAAACCTGTGGAGTGGCATCTGGGACCACAAGATTGGAAAAACTTCAAACACGTCTGCTAACACTCCACTCTCCCCTCCTAACAACAACTACCTAAACTTCACTTCAAGCACAAGCGCAGTCCAGGACTATGGCCAGACGGGTAAGATAAGCAATGAATCAGAACACTTCCGTTTACTCTACCATCATCAGTACGTTAATTTTTTTTTTTTTTTTATAGATATCATGCTACCTTGTGAATTTTGTGAAGAGCTGTTTCCAGAAGAGGATCTTATTTTGCATCAGGTTCGAGATGTGATTTTTATACCGATTGTGACAGACTTATTTTCTGTTTGGCCAACTAAACAAGTGAGTGAAGCATGGTTTCATTTGACATGTAGAAAGGATGTCTGCAAAGAAAACAACCAACTAGAAAACAGGAACATTTTGCACATAGGATCCAAATGTAGCCAAAAGCACTTCTTGGATTTCAGCAAATATCTTCAATTTTGCTTTGTGCTGGTTTTCATTGTCACCTGGATTCCTCATACCTTGTTTTTTTTTTTCTTTCATATAAACCAACAAACTATTTTGTCAGCTTTGCCCTTCTACTCCGGAAAAGAAGTGCAGCAGATTTTATTCCAGATCAATGCATTGTGTTATCTTACATGACAACCAAACCAGGAACAAGATTAACAGACAAAACCAGCCTAACTAACTCGGGTTACTCTACCTACTAAACGCCATTACCTGTATATATATTTTTAATTCTAAACATCATTTCAATTTTTCACTCTTCTTTTTGACAAGCTTGCTGTGACCTACTAATTTTTGAGCCCTAATTAGAAGACAAATGTGTGTGTCCAAATTTAATCAGGGTAAAATGCTCATATGCTATCAGCCATCCTAAAGAACACAACCATCTTCCTATCATTCTGTCTGGCCCTCGACTACATCCCAGAGGAATCATGTCTGTAGGTCTGACGGACTACTAATCTGATACTTTTTTGTGTTTCAGACCGGGTGCAGTCCAGCTTCCGCATTTGCATCTTTCAGCAAGCAGCCGCCGTCTCCACCTAGAGTGGACAGGATGGGCCGGAACGCTTCAGGACTGATGCACAGCCTTCCTGACACCCTCGCTTCAAACATCCCCACCTTCCCAAGGTCCATCTCTCCGGCCTCCTACAGTCCTCCAGCCAGCCCACTAGAGGGCGATGTGGTCATTCCTTGTGAGTTCTGTGGCGTGGCTCTTGAGGAAGCCGTCGTCTTTCACCATCAGGTTTGTCACTATTTGAGCTAAATAGCAAAATGAAAACAATTTAAATTATTAGAAAAGCGGGCCCTATTAGAACTGAAGAAACTGTTTTGTGCTTTTTTTCTGTATGTTTTGTCCAGGACAAATGTGACATGCGTCCTCAGACTGCACATCCTCTGAACAATCTGACAAAAGCATCTGTCAAAAAGCCATTAAGCTCTCCTAAAGATGCATTTGGCCGGACATCTCCAGATTTTACTAGGAGAATAAACCACCAAGGTAATGTATAAAATTTCAGTAATTCAATTTTAAACAAAGGATGAGATTAAACTTGATCGATAAAAATCTCCAGAAAATTTGACAATAGAATTTGCACTTCTGTCATGCTGTTTTGACTTATAAACACTCATTAACATTTATTATTATGAAAAAGCATTCAGACAGTATTTACTGTGTGTCCTTTAAGATGACTTTCTCGAGGACTTGGGCTGCGACAGAGATGCACCACCGAGACAAAACCTAAGAGAATGGCACAGAGGCTACATTGGGCTCCCCAGTCAAAGGAAAAAGTCCAACTGTGATGTTTCTGTAAAAGACAGACCTCAGCGTGGAAGGGAAGCAGAAGGGGCTCAGTCGTCTTTCTGCGTCACAGACAAGTCTGGCTCAGCCTACCTAAAGGGGTAGAAACCTTTGAATTTAATTTGTCTCTTTTCAATCATTTAGAATGTCTCGGTCAAATGAGAATCTGTGGTTTTTATATTATATTCTAATTTTCATGTGTTTACCCTCCAGATTACATTTACCAGAAAATAAAGAAGGGAGAGGGAACATAAGGAATCCAGTGACAAAGGTACTCAGATTTTTTTTTTGCTGCTACTTTTTGTTTAGTGTACATTATGTAGACTAAACATAATGTACACTAAACATTATGTTTAGTGTCTAGGTACAACTCATACAAATGCATTGTATGAGTTGTTTTCAAACAACTCATACAAAAGTTGTACCTAGACAGAGGCTCTTTTCACGTAGATCACACACACCACCACCACAATGAACATTTTCAGTTGAGTTTCTTCTTTGACCCAGCAGAGTTACAGTAGCTGCTGCCCCGCCTTGATCAGACAGTAAAAAATGGGTCATGGTGTCTTTTCTGCTTAAATACTGAATTTGCCCTACCTGGCCACACAACATGTTTGTAAAAGGATTTACAATTTGCATCTCTTCTGTTAATAGTTACCCAAGAAGAAGAACGAGGAGCAGCAGGAGGAGTGAAAGCAGGAGGATCTGGAGGGATGAAAATCAACCAACAAATCTTATATTCTGTTTTTTCTTATCCTTTTGCACACTGATGAAAATGAAACATGCTTATCTTTTAAGTGCCTGTGCGAGTATTAGTATTTCATGTTATATCTGGAATACATCTGCTATGAAAATCTAATGTAATTTGGTTTATTCATGCATATTATAATTTCTTTTTTATCTAACATTTAGCCTTAATGGAAACTATAAAATATCTTATATTTATGCTGAATTTGATTTAATTGTCTAAATTGCATGTCATGGCTTATTAACAGCATTAAGAACACACTTTGTGTGCATCTTAATCTTTACCTTCTACTTAAGCCATGAACTTTTTATTCACCTCTTTGATCAATCAAGATCTTTGTCAGTGTTCCTATTTCTGCATCTATTTGTCACATAAAGCACTTTGGTAGATTATTTTGTTTAAAAAGGGCTTGAGGAACCAATTTGATAAATTTATGCATCATTGAGCAACAAAGTGAAATAATGGTTTGCCGAATAATTTGTCCTTTTATACTGTTAAACATTTGTCTTTAATATACTTAAGTGATATTTAGATTTTTCAAATCTTCAAGACAGAAAAATATATCTACCGTTAATAGATGACTTTTGTCAGCTGTTTGTCCTGTTCAGTCCTTTTAAGTACAGTAGTGAACGATTGTAGTGTTCTGTCCCTCAGAGTTGACTTTGTTTTCTAAAATGTATTTTGTGTCTAACATAGGGCCCACTTTAGAGAAAGATAACTGTACCTAATGTAAATGTTGAAATAAATACACAAATGTTTGATCATTCAAGGAGAAATCAGCCTTAAATTGTGTTTCATGTTTGACAATTATTGGTAATTGAGTAATTTTTTTGAGGACTTTGTAGTGCGAAAAAAAAGTTACATGGTTTTGGTACATTTTATGGGGAAACCCTATGAAATCGACAGGAAGACTTAAAAATGACAAAAGTTCTAAAAAAACCCTCTGCTGTTGTCAATGTGATACAAGAAAGTAATGGAAATAAAATAGGGTTCGAAGAATATATAAATATACAGTAGCATTCATTGTTTCTTCAGAATTTTTATCTTTGGGTCTGTGGCTTCGAAATTACATGTAACCACATCAATAAATAAAATACTGATTAATTTTCCATTTTTGCAGTAAAATAGTCTCGGGAAGCTGGAAATGACTTGCTGATCTACTAGTACGTATTAAACTTATTTTAGTAACGTTTCCAAGCACTTAATTTCTAGAGGAATTCACTGATGAAATAGAAAATTAGATACAAGGCACACATCTTCCTTTGTGGCCACATTAATCAAGAGAACTACCAAGGTAAAATTTTGATTTCATTCACTAAGTCGATCACTGGATTTTGTGTAAGGCTGGATCCTGTTTACATTGAGTTTGATAAAAGTACAGAGGCAGATTGTGGATCACTTACTCACACTTGAGCAATTTTTCTTGGCATTGGAAAATCAAATGAAGACTTGGTATAGATAATACATAAATGTGCACTGTAAGTATTTTTAGATACACATTCGGAGTGGAGAATTCAGTCCTGTATACTGGATATCAGGTCACTTCACGGAGGGGCGGAGACTTGGCCCCGACATGCCGGTGAGGTTTATTCAAATGCATTCCTACGAAGAGTGACTTACATGTAGAGGATAGATCCTAATGCAGTATGATAAATATTTAAGGATAACTCGTCATTTAGGGAGTAACACATGATTCCATATGTATCAGCACGTTTCTAAGGTCACTAGTTTCCACTCTGGGGCTGTAGTGGAGAACAACGTCACGAACTTCCCTCCGTCCTGAACGCGTCTTCCCACGGTGCCGCGCGCTCGGAAAAAATGCCGGAAGCAGCCGGAGTCAGAAAGGGGCGGGGCTACACCTTTCAGTGGGAATCCTCTTTTGAAAAAGCTGCTAACGGTTGGTTGTGAAAGACTGAGAAGCTGCTGACTGCTTTCACTGGAGTCCAGGAGACGAATGAAAAGAACTGAAATGTGCTCTTCATGACCGCGATACGCATGGACTCTGAGTGACTTAAAGTTTCTGAGTGAAACTGCGCTGAAGGCTTAGATAGACTACATTTGAATAAAATAAATACAGGAATAAATTACACAAATAGCCAGGTCCTTAGTTGTGCAGGTGGAAGACAACACCGGAACCAAATCCCAGCACGACCTACCTTCCAAACATCACCGTCTCACCTGAGTGTAAAATGTCTTTGGAGAGTTATTCCTCGTTGGATGAGTCCTCTCTGCGAGCCCTGGTGAGTAGAGGAATGGAGATGCCACTGTGGTGCAACCTGCCAGGGGAATTTACACTGATTCAATAGCATCCCGTCTGGCAGGTACCTCACATGATTATTATTGTTGTGTGTAATTTAATCTGTGTAATATACGAACTTTTTGGAGATTTCTTAATTTATATTTGAAGAATAATTCCTCATCGTACCAAGTAGCTTTTCAGATATGGTCTGAAAAATCATAATTTCTTTAATCAGTCAGTCAAATATGAACAGAAATGCTTTTTTTAGAGCTCAAATATGAGGATTTGCTCTTTGATTGCGTTAAAAACATTTTGGATAAATTCTATGCTAAAAAAAATGACCCCATTGAAAGAAACTAAGTATTGTCTGGAGCAAGTAATGGTTTAAAGTGTTACTGACTCCAATTAATGTTCATTTTACACGTGTTCAGATATGTTTTATCAAACAAACTTTGAGGAAAGTAATATTTCTTTCACTTTTGGGTGATTCACTAGATGACTTCATGTCATTTTGCTCAAGAACGCAGGTACTGGACTGTCTGGCTCACAGGGAGGTTAGTCATGACTTCATAATTTCCTGAGGCAGAGGAAGGTGTAACGTCAGTCTGTCTGACATGCACTGTGACAGCAGACACGTTTTACGAGGACGCATGAATCACTACACCGTTGTTCAGACACTTGCACTGGGTTTGCATGAATCACCGCCACACATAAGCAGCAGCAGTTGTGTGTGTGTGAAACATCTGTGATGCTGTCTTCACTCAGGTTTAAATCCTGAGAGAGTCACTAATATATATACACAATGGACACGAGGGTAATTTTGTTGAAGCGAGGGGTAAAACTGGGATGGAATCTGATTCAACTTGAGTTCTCATTCACTGTCTTTCCAAGATTTTGCATTTCAAGTTGAGTCAATGTCAGAGAAAATTAGGGTTTTGGTTCTTATAGCTCACTAAATCTGACAAGACGAGGCTGTTTGTTTTGGAGCAAGTGGGGATTAAATGTGAGGTATTGTTGACCTACCTGAGACTATATACCGTATATAGTCAGCCAGTCTATTTGTGCAAAGTCTGGAACTGTCTGGTTAAGAGAGCTTGTCTCATAAATCTCTTCCAAACCTTTATCACAACTGACATTATAATGTGGGAGAACAGGAGGATGTGAATAAATCGTTTTTCTCTGTCTGGGTTCTGGCTATTGGTTCTTTTGATCAGTAGATTTATGAGTTTGTAGAGGAGCAAAGCAGGAATGACAAAATTGAATAGAATATAAAGGAGGGAGGATTGAAAAGGTAACCATCCAGGTTTTGGCAGCGGAGAGACTGTATTTTTGTTGGACAACTTTATTTTTCTGAAATTTATGTCATACTTTTATATGCGATCGAGCAGAGATTCAGATTTGCAGGTGAATTTGAGTCAGTGAATTTGAGTTTGTTGCTAATTTATTTGGATGATGTATTTTCAATGGTTTAACTGTGTAGATGTCACTATTGTGTTCTTCCCATGTGTCGTCTGAGTCCTGCCTGTAAAAATACTGCCATTGTCTAAAGAGCTGCAGCAGCAGACTGACGGAGACTCATGCAGCCATTGGAAATGGTGGAGTCGATCGTGACGTGACACAGACGCCAACTCACCACTGATTTCAAATCCCTGTTCTTCTGGTCGAACCTTAGCTCCTCCCGCTGATGTGACCAAGGTCGTGCAGATCTTTCGTGTTCACTGATTATGTTTGTGGTCACTTGAATGTCAGGGTTTTCCACAATGAACTTGGTTTGAAAGGACTCTGATTAAACTTGTCCATTCAGGGTTGTGGTGGGATTATGATCTGGTCCACAGTGACACAAATGTGACCTTTCTCTGTTTATAATTTAGTGAAATGAAAACACTTTTGTGAAATGAAAACACTTTTGTGTTTTCATTCGGTGATGGTGGGAAAATTGTTTAAATGAAGGATGTTTTGATATTAATTAGACTGGTTGTAATGCCAGATAGAGGAAGTTTTTTTTGACAGCAGTTGGGTGTCTCTCTCTATTTGTATCTCTATCAACAAGATCCAGGCTGAATTGTGCTTCATGACCTAAACAGACAGAAGGTCTTATGGTAGTCTCTATAACACCGCAAATCCCATCTTTACACCTCTATCCAGAGCCAACACTGCCTTGTGGTGTGATGCTCATTTAGTTAATCTTCTCCTTGGAACCCAGGAAGAGCGTTATGCTCTTTCTTGGCCAATACAATTATTTACGTATCCACAAAAATAAAGAGAGTGGCTGTCTCAGATTATTTATGGGAGGATGTTTGTCATTTTATCGGAGCTGAAGAACTCTCAGACAAAGACAGGTGATGCCAGTAGTAGAAATTGTCTTTCCACACAAATCTCTCCAGCTGTTATCACTTAAAAATAGATTTAATCGGTTTTCTACACCGTTATCTGTCTTTATCTGATAGTGTCAGCCCCTGCGGGCCATGTCAGGTCTCCTGGTCGGTTGATGTGCCACTTGTGCACCTGCCTTCTTGGTTGAGAATTAAGTGTGACATATAGCCACACTGTGAGCTCCCTTGTAATTATCGCTGAAACCTCTCCCTGCTGCACTGCATTATGGGAGGTTTGCAGAAAAAAGCTCACAAATGAGACCAATGTCTCATTTGAGACCAATTTGTGAAGTTAGTGGGTTTCTAATGCAAAGATGTGCCTTTTCTTTATTTGACGCGACTGCCTGCGGGACTGATTTCACTTGCTGGAGGTCTCACATGATGATTTGTGACTTTGTCCACTCTGTGACTGTCCTTTCTCTCTGTTGAGCAAGCATTCGCACATGTTGAAAATAGGGCAATTTCACTTTGTGGTCTGATATATGAGACCGCTGGGCCTTTGCTTTATGGCTCTCTGGACCCTTTGTGCTTTGACAAAGGCTCAACGGTTACAGTTGGAGGGAAAGATGGGTTTGTTTTTAGGCTTGGGTACAGTCCCAGGTTCTCCGGGGATATGGTTTGAAATGTCAGCCACATCATGTGGAACAAATAAATCTGGTGTATTATCCTGCATTATACAACTTTCTGGTATGAGATATGTGCAGCATGTGTCTAACGCAGCGTCTGTATGAGTATTAAATGTTATTTTGATCATAAAACTAGAATTACAACTCGTTAGATTGCAGTTAAAAAAAACCTTGGACGATGGCCCACCCGTCAAAAAGTTTGGTGGAAATAAGTTCAGTTTTATATAAATCATATAAATTATTTTTGCATGAAGTGGAAAAATGTTACTCCATCCACCTGGATATCTGGCTCAGGACTACGCTCCATCCCTGTAGGACATTTTTACTGGCATTTTTTTGTATTATAGCTTTTTGCCGACGAACGTTTAATCATTTAACTGGGCAAATCATTTACAGGTACACTGATAAAACCCAACTGATAGTTGTAGCCATGAAGTAAATTTTCTTGAATCTTGCATTGGAGGAGCAAGATTTGGCAAGACTTGACCTGATCTACATCTGCAGTCATAATAAAAACATTTTTCTTGCTTCAAAGGGCGTTTTGGATTCCAGTTGCTGCATGCAGCAGAACCTTTGAATGCAGAACGCCCCCCCCCTACTAAATGCAGGCACTCACATAAAGAAAATACTGAGTGTTTTATGCTCCTGAGCATTGATAACACCTGCTTCTGTGTTCATGCTTGTCGACTATCAGTGCGTCTGACCTCAGCAGATGTTAATGGGTTGTTTTTGTAAGTGTTTCTCTCCCAGGAAGAGGCTGTGAACTACAAACACAGTCTTCACCGTGCTCACCTAAACCTGTCATCATTCTAACAGGTCTGCCCTTATATTTCCTCAAAGCATTTCCTATGATTACATTTCAAAAGTATTGGTAAGGAGGTAATAAAGAAATGGCTTCATAATTGAGGACATTTTGTTCGCTAAAGTGATATTTAAGACACAGAGCTGTCTTCCTACCGTCATCACACTAGAACGGATGAGTTGCTGCCTCTAGGCATCTGTCGGAGGAGCACAGTGGTAACGAGTCTTCTGGTTTGTCTGATAGGCAGGAAACTTCTGTGGGTGGATATCGTTGTAAATAACCTGCCTTCGTTGGCTTTTGACCTTTTTAAGTTTGTTTCTCTGGAGTAATTCAGAGTAAGTGGCAAACATTTACTTGACATGTAAAGTTTAAAATCAGTTCGCTATGCCATGTTTCCTCATTTAAAGAGGGTACTTGGGCTTGTTTTGAAATAGGCTGGCATTTGACCGTATGGAGCAGTACTTCATTCACTAATAGGACACCAGGCGCTGTTTTGTCATCTTAAAATGCCATAAAATAATATTGTAGCGGTTCACATTTAGTTTAATAAATTAATCTCAAAGAGGTTCCCGAGGCTTGTGTGAATGTGACTGGTCTGTATTTCACTGTACGCCAGGGAATGGTGAGAGGTCCAGAAAGTCAACAAAGTGTAGCCTTTTATAAATATCCTTCTGTCCTCCGGGCTGCTTTGGTAAAGATATCATAGTAATAAAGTCAAACAGGCCAAGAACGTAGTCGATATAGGACAATTATGGAAAAATTTGAATTGTAAATAAATTCCTAAACTAAAAGTGCTCTTTGAGGCTGATATGAGCTCATTTGTCTGATGGCTTGATCCACATTTTAAATGTATTGATAGATAGATGGATATATACCAGATTCTCACATGATCTACATAAACCCCCCCCCCTCCGCACACACACACACACACACGCATATACACACACACACACACACACACACACATATACACACATATACACACATCCATCCCTGTCAGCAGAAGGTGACCATGGTGTCCATCCTACTGTCTGTCAGCAGAAACCAGTGGCATGATAGACCAAACATAATAGAACTAGCTTGTGAGAACTTGGCTGAGTGGTCAAAACCTCTACGGAACAGTTCCTTGAAGTGAGGTAATGAGTACGATAACAGAGACGAAGTAACAGAACCAACGTGTGGTTACAGAGGGAAGCTAATGAGTTACAGCTTGACAAACAGAGGCAAACACCGGCTGCTGCTCTTGAAACGTGACCTCAGTCACATGATTTATGCAGTATGTATAGACTGAGTGGTATATTCTGACCTGATAGCTGTGAACTAAGGGGGGAACAGATCAGGTATGATGCTGTCTGAGCTGCTCCAGTCTTTGTGTCTGTATGTTAAGTGATGGAGCAGAGACGATTTCTGTGACTGATCTAAATCTGTCTGGATCATCATCCTGCCAAATGGGAAAGGTCTGGATAAGGGATTGAAGGTGTGTGTGTGTGTGTGTGTGTGTGTGTGTGTGTGTGTGTGTGTGTGTGTGTGTGTGTGTGTGTGTGTGTGTGTGTGTGTGTGTGTGTGTGTGTGTGTGTGTGTGTGTGTGTGTGTGTGTGTGTGTGTGTGAGAGAGTTTGTCCTCCGTATCCTTCCAAGTGTCACTGGCTAACAAATACCAGTTTGAGTTTGAACATTTTAGACGGTTAGAGGGAGACAAATGCTACACAGTCCTGTATAGATTATTTTCCAGATGTTTTAGAGTCTGAAGAAACACTCAACAGATGTGTCCAATCTGTTGTGTGGCTACTGGTTCACCGGTTTCCGCACCTAATCTACGGTGTCAGTCTGTCACCATCGTGAGACGTCTAATTGAAAAGGACCTGTGGGTTGATGTCTACTTTAGATTAATTAATAATGTTCTTGTCAAGGGGAGACAGGACCCTGGCGCATTTTGTCACCATCAAGATGCTATTAATATGCCTTCCTATGTTCAGCTCCCTCTCACTTCATCCAAACACATTTGGATAGCAAAAATCAGAGCTTTGGGAGAGTTTTAGTTTAGGTTGTCTTCTCAAAAGAATATTAATGAGTGAGTTTGTTGATAGAGGGAGAAAAGCACGCATCATGCAAAATCAGAAATTTTATTTTTTTGCTGTCACATGCTACATTAAACCAGAAGAAAATTGTGGAGTAAATGCCTTATTTAAAAAATTGTGATGGAACTTTTTTAGAGAAGAAGACAAAGACAGATTGCTGAAGGATGTAGAAGTTTGGAGTTTTCTGTATTGACTCCATTTCCTCCTGAGACCCTCCATTAGTCACCCAGCGGATGTTGATGTTTCACTCTCCGGCCCGATATTTTGATAATGTTGTGGCACTTTTGAGATATGATGTGTGATCTGTTACTTTTCATTCGGTTTCGTCTGACTGTCTGCGGGCAGCACACCCTCCTGATGATACACCTACTCTGGATTTCATAATCTGATTCTGGGTGGGACTTGTGGGCCACTTAGAACAAACTGTTTGCTTTAACTTCTCTCTGTGTCCTCCTTTTGTCCTAATGCTTCTCTCCCCCTTTTAACCAAAACAGCCGGTGCCACAGATCTTCTTTTGGATGAGTCATATTCCATTTTTGGGGAAATTCATTGTGCTCTTGTTGTAACTTGAGTCTTATCACCGGACAAGGCAAGCTGCATGTCTTTTCTCCCAAAGGCTACTTCCTGCTGAATTCTATCTCGCCATATCAGCTGTTCTCACGTGACCACCGAGGGAAGACACCAACAGATTAAACTAAATATACGGACCACTCCCTTCCTCTATGTTGGTTTCCTATGATTAAGAACAATGGCTTTGATTGACTCATCTGTGAAAAGATAAAAAGTGTAACTGGACAACTGGCAACACGAACGCATTAGAGATTTAGTAAAATGGCACAGAAAGAATGATCTTGGTGTGTTGGACACATCTTTTATGTTTGGACGTTTGAGTAGGTTATTACTAGTATCCATTGTTGATTGGTTTGAATTCTTTTAATGTGGTTTTCTCCAGTGTTTAGGGTGTTTAAGATTCCCAGCCTCCTGTATCCTGGACTGCTGCATCAATTCAGATATCTATAAATTAATTCAACATTGAAACAAAATCAACTCATGATATTAAAATAAACAAAATATTTTATCCAGAATCACAGCTGGCAAACATGTCTTAAAGCTATGATGTACTTCTGTGTAATGACTGTACTGGCGGGTTGAATAGGAGAAATTAGAGCTTTTTGCCCCAGTGGCACCAAATTAAAACCATTTTGTTGGGGCCAGCTTCAAAATGTAGGGCACAGTAATCTTGGCCAGTCTGGAACTGACCTGGATCCCTGTCTGTGACCTGACCTGACACTTGAAGAGGAACACATGCAAAGGGGATGGTATGCAGAACCAGAAGGCTGATGTGGGCCAAAACATCTCACTGATGCCTGGGCCAAGCCCAAGATGAATATGTTCTTCTGTGTTTGATTATAGGTTTGCGTGTGAGATAAGCAACGATGCAGCAGGATCGAAAATGACTTTGAAGTCTTGCAAGGAGCAGAAAGTTCCATATTCGCCTTACGCACATTAACTAATCCACTGCACTAATCTAAGGCTTGAGTTGGTAACATGTGAGTCCAGATCTATCTTCAGTGCATCATTACATTCTTATAGAGCATTCCTGATGCCTGTTTCCCCCTCTGACGCAGATGCATTCCTCCATGCATTTGTTCTTTATGCTTGCTACCTCAAGTGTAAAGGGGACACCGTTTTCCAGGGTCAACGCTGGCCTTTTGTTCTGCTATCCCTTTATTAATAAAGGTTAAGCCTTCCTGCACGTGTGACCACACTCAAAGATCACGTTTCCACTTGTGCAAGCAATTTCCCTGCCTTGCATATTTCTCAGGTTCCCCCTCTTTACGTTGACACCAGACAGTAAAAGACTCGGCAAGGTCTGCAGCACAATGTGATTTAACCTCTAATCTGGTGAATTTCTTTGTTAACTCTTCAGCTTAGACATGACTGAAACTTTGTCTTCTGAAAAACTAGGACTCCCATGCCTCGCAGGGCTTTCTTGTGTTGTAATTATATTCCAATGTCTCATTGGGTGTTATGTGAGCATGCATGTTCAGGCCTACTCTATGAAATGAATTGTCTTTTTGAGGCTTTTGAGAAATGGTTAATGGACTCTAACCTGATTCAAGGTGGACTTTTGCCCCAAGGCCAGACAATAAAGAGATTCTAGGGTGTTGCACATATTTCTGAGCTCAGTTTTCTTTTCGTCTTTCTTTCTCCTGTGTTTATTTGTTTCTATTTTAATGTCCACAGAAGTCCAGTGTTCTCTGTGGCAGCTAGTAGACCTCTTCAGCTTTCCCACCAGGAGTGTCCCCCATGTCCGTATAAGGGCAAACTCAAATGTGGACCTAACAAACAATGAGTGAGAACAACAAAAGTGAGTTTAAAGCAATGATCTGATTACCCTCATGGCTGTTCTCTAACCTCAGCATATCCTGGAAATCATTTCATACTCGAACTCATTTCATAATATATCCATGCTGGTGGACTCCCACACATTTGTTGCATAAAGTTCAGATCCTGCTTTGTGACTTGCTGATTTGGCGTAGTCACAGTTCATTCTGTGTTAAGTACAAAAACAGCCAAGCACATGCGCGCCCGCTGGGAGTCACAAGGTCAGGACTTGGCCCTAGAGGTCATTTTGCTCCCAGACAAGACTGGTTAGATCTGTGATGTTTGGACTGATCTTTTGTTAACCACATCACACAATGCAACTGGAAAGACATGCAAAACCAGAGATGTAGGATTGAGTGTTTGCAATTTTGTGGCATCATTTAATGGAGCAAATCATCAATTTTAGAATCCAAATGATCCAAAAATATCATCAGAATCAACCTCCAAACAAACCAGTACCAGCAAAAATGTAACCTCCTTTGCCAAAGTTATAAAAGTTCAGGGGAAATTAGACAAATCTGAATATTTTCTCCCTGTTTACACAGAAATTTAAACTCCTTATATTTCCATAGGCTTAACTTAATCCTGTTTCATTGCTTCACCCACAGGAAGTCATTACAGCCTTGTGTGTTTAGCCATGGACAAGACCCACAAAATCATAGTATATTTAAACTACCTGAGGGACCTTGAGTTCATTCCATATTTGACCACTCCCAATGCCGTAACCATCTGTTACGCAGTAAATTAAACGACCTCACAAATGTGACAACCCTATCTAAATCTGTTTCTCGTGTGAAGCAGAGGAGCTAAGAGGGTGTTTTCGTCCTCAGGAGTTGGTCACCAGCTGCTCGGGATTAAAGCTAAACCATGAAAGCTTTCTAATTGATTGGGATTGATTGAGCCGCTCCGGTCTGGTGGGAAGGTTTTAGGTTTTGATTCTGAAGAGCACTGCCGTTTGGCAGGAAGTGACTCAAAGCCACCATCGGTTCAGTACAAGCCTTAGCAGGCCGTTGCAACATTTTTTTTCCGTATTTCTCCTCACCAGTGATTCCTGTCTAATGAGGTAATAATTTGCTGTGAAGCCGTTTCCTACAGGATTATCTTGTCTCATAATCATTCATAAACACAAGCTCCGTCCTGCTCCTTCCATCTACCTGGCTGACTCGGGTGAGTCTGCTGAGGTCAACAGGTGCAGCAGAAGCTTCCTTAAAAGCAGTGATGAGTGAGCTTTTGCTTGCAGGAGCAGATCAGACTGTATTAGTATTATTACCCCATTGTCATTAAAGGCGATGACAGCTCAGTGACGTGTGGACGGCTGCACAGTTTCAGTCAAAAATTGTGTCATTCCTGACTCACATGACCGTTAGCAATTGTCGCTGCATGAACGGCCGTCTGTCTGGGTGCACCAAATGTTCTTTAGGACACTGTGTTTTCGGTGAACCGTGGGTTAGAAAGAGGCTTGTTGTTTGGTTTGAAAAATGCACGTGAGGATGGTTGGTCATGTAAGGTGTTGCCAATGTGTGAGTGCACTCATTATTTTCCTCTCCCTTCCCACAAGCGCAGTCAAACGGACCGTTCCTTTCTACATAGGCGCGTGTTTCCATGCTACTTCAACGGTCATTCTGTTTTCTTTGGCAGGCACCCAAGTTGAAGGTGTATTACGCCTGCTCGTAACCTTTCCGAGCGAGGAAGCTATTGGTCGGACTTTTTTCATTTTCCTCTTCCCAGAAACGTAAAGGAAAAGTCAGCTTCAACTTCTGGTCTTGTGCCTTATGGTGTGGCCTGTTGAATTAAGTGTACACAGGCTGCAACCCATTCAAACTATGCGAACATGTAGCCATCTGATTGGTCCGTTTGAAATTTCTGGTGTTGGAGCAGGTGAAAGTGCTGACTGCCAAAAGACGAATTGTTTTTCTTTCTTATCAGGACGTTGATTTCTCCCACTGTGTGGCTGTATTTAGAAATCTCAACATGACTGAGGTGGACGGATTTACAGTATTTACAGTTCTATTACATGTTCTGAGTTTGGGAGTCATTTATCGGTTGTTGGTTGTTGTTTTTTTCCAACAGTTAAATATTTAGCTTCAAGTTCAGACTGATATAGGCCATACAAAGGCCAGAAACTTTGGAAACGCTAAACAGAAGTCGGTGCTTTTTGAGTCAAGAGTTAAGGCGGTTCTGTTTTCTCTCAGTTAGGATTAAGTAAATTGATCAGTCCTGAAAGCTGGCGGTGTGCTGGTTGTATAATCACATGACATGGATTCAGCACTAGACTTGACAGTGTGATAACAGACGGCTCCCTCCACTGTTTGTTCAGCGTGTGCATGTGTGTGCGTGTGTGCGTGTGTGTGTGTGTGCAGGACAATGATGGAAACGAGTCTGTGTTTTTTTTAGTTTCTTCCTCATGTGCTGCGTCTTATCACTGCTGGGTAGAACCTAAACTCAGCTCTTGATGGACATGCTGCTCAACCATCTTTTTCCTGTTGAGTCAGCAGGAATGTGAGGAATGACCTGTGCGAGGCCTGGCCCAGTGTCACTCCGCTCTCATCTGCCCATTTTTAGGCATATCCAAGCCCGTCTTCTCCTTTTTCCTTTTCCCTTCTTCCTTTCTCTTTTTCCTTTTATCACTCTTTCTCACTGTAAACCACTTTTTATTTCTCCTCTTTCCTAATCTCCTGTCTTCTTCTCTGAGCACTTTCTCCTCTTACTCCTTATTTTCAGCCAGCTCAGCACTTAAAACCTCCTCAAATTATAACATATAAAAGAGCTATTGCAGCTCAGGCTGCATATTTTGTTAAACCGCGGTTAGACCTCAAACCCACTGGCCCTCTTCATCTCTTGAGAGACCACCCTCTTCCTCCTCTATGCTCAGCGGGGGAAGGCCACAACAACCCCCTTTCATCCCATCGGGGTTGGTTTAGCTTAGCAATCACATCCAGCTCTCACTAGTGGAAACCAGTCGGCCTACAAAGCTTTGACTCTGCAGGTTTAGACTGGTGCAGCAGGAGGCTCTAAAGTGTGTGTTTGTGTGCGAAGTGTTTGAGAGGAGTATGAGCTGCTCTGGTCTGCGTGTGCAGACAAGTTTCTTCTGTCGACCCACAGATGGATCCGTCTAACGTACAACATCCGAGCCTTTACCCCAGTGTAGACACGGCCATCGCTTGCATGAAAGCATCTCGCTGACTATTATGTCTGTGGACTTTCTCTCATAAACACCTGAATTATTCCTCTTTCACTTGAGAAAATAACTCTTTTTATAATAATCTCTCATGGGGCTGAAGTGGCTTGATGAGAGTTTGTAAGCGATCCGTTTCAACATCCAAGTCTGTCTGCCTGGTTGCTGTTCAAACAAGCGTAATTACAGTCACAGAAGACCCTTGGTTATCAACACAGATGCATGTCTCTTTTGGAGCAGCAGCTGGTGTGGTGGGGTTTTTTTTTCCACTCTCAGGTGTTCCCTTCTTTTCACATTAGTGAAGTCACATCGCTTGTCATCGCCAGTCTATAAGCTGCCCATCTGCCCCGTTGAGCCTGTAGCGCTGAAAACCAGGTCAGGATGTCACACACACCTGGATTATACCTTGCTAATAATATGATTATATTAAGACTAAGACTTTACAGGATTGTAATGATCCCATGAATTTGCGCTCACAAGCCTAAAAGCCCCTAATCACAGTGCTAACTAGTTAATAAACTGTTTTTGTCCTAAAGAGTTTACTTGCAATTGTCTTGTGATTGGTGTCTCTAATTTGCTTATTTTTTAAAATTTAGGAATATTTTATGGTTGATTTTCATATCATTTAACTCATATTTGTCTGGAAGGTTATAATCTATCCACATCAGCACAAACTGAGGTTTTCCAGTAGTGGGAGCATCTGGCTCCTTGGACCCAAATTTTTTAGTCATAAACGACAACTTTGCGGTCCTTGTTGAACAGGTTAATAACAGAGGACAGTTAACCAACAGAAGTTAGAACTCTTTGCTGCCTTCACCGCTCTTTACTTACTTTGAGAGAAGACCAAATCTTCTACCATGGTAGAAGATTCATATTTAACTGGATGGTAATTTTCCCCACCATACATCTGTGGTGCAGCCGCTCAGACGTGCAAATATGGGAGTGAGAAGTGGTTTTCAAGCCAATTATTTAGTCTTCTGCTGCCTGGGTGCATATTTAACACATGTATTTTTCTTCATGCCCTATTTTTGTCTGTTTGTGTCCCATTCAGCTGGATGGAACCGTAGATCTGGACGAGAGACGTCTCATCCGTTCAGCCATCCGGGAGTTGAGGAGGCGAGAGATAGAGGACATGGAGGCAGCTCTGGCCAGCAAGAGGTTCCGAGCAACACGCCTCAAACAACAGGAAGACAAGGAAAACCAGCACAGGTAAGAATGCACGCACACACACACACACACACACGCACACGCACACACACACGCACACGCACACACACACACACAACAATAAGTCTAGAAAGGTCACCAGAAATTTCACCAGACATATTTTCTGCGTTCTAAAGGCCTTATGTCAAATCACCTGTCTGCATTAAGTCATGAAGATTTATCTGGTCGGATTCATTACCTTATCCAGATTTAGTTTGTTTGATCTACCCAGAAATATTTTAAGGATTTTTGAGGTTAACAATAAATATTTCATAACTTTCAGAGCAGACAGAAACTGATAATCATCTCCTTTGTCATTTTATCAATAAACACATTTTTGCTGGCGAACTGAAGGACAAACAGGCTTCAGCTATTGAGGACTATCAGCTTCACATTTCTGCAAATATTGTGATGAACTATATTTTCAGGAGTCGTGGAAGAACACAAAGTTCCATCATATTTGTTTACATCATGAATCCCCTTCTTTTTCTCTACCTGTTGATGAAACTCAGAGAGTGAGTTTTTTGTCTGGTGTTAATTTCACTGCTAGTGAATGAACTACAATTTCAACACTGTTGTGTAGATTTATAGATGACTCTCAGCCGTCTGCTGTCCTTCTGTCACTTTGACTTTTACAAGCGTTTTCATTTCCATGTACCTCCGCTCTTGGATGACTTGGTTTACAATAACAAAGAAGATGCCTCACTGAAGCTGAAGTGGAAGCATACCTACTGTAGCAATACACACAAACACACAGAGCCCATCTGAAAGTCGCATTATCCTTTGCCTCCCAGTGGTGGAATGAGACATATTCCATGCCACACACAATGAGTGGAAGAAAGCTGAGATGTTTAAATGGATTGGTGAAATGGAGAAATATGAAGCTGAAAAATGGAACGGTGGAATTCTTTTTTTCCTCTGTCCTCGTTGGTTTGCAAGACTTTTTACATATTCAGTTGAGGTTTGATTTCTGTAATTAGTCTTGATCCAGTCAAAATATGCGAATATTTTCTAATACTTAATATGAATTCCTCTGTTTGGTATCAATAAAATACGTCTATCTATCTATTTGTCTTTTCGAAATGTTGGTTGTTTTCTGCTGCTGAGAGACATCTGAGAATACAGATGATGTTTTTTATGATGCAAGGGTAAAGTCAGTCATTATGTCTCGCTCTCTCTCTCTCTGTCTCTCTCTCTCAGGTCTGATTCCAACAACAACTTGGATGCCCTGTCGCGCAAACTTCAATCAATTCAGGACATTGAAGAGCTCACAAAAATGGTGACTGTTAATAAAAAATAAAAAGAGCTGCTCTGCATGATTGTCCCAAGTGCCATGAAATTCTGTGTTTGTGTTTGTGTGAAGCTCCGTGCTGCGAGTGAGTACGAGGAGAGAAAGTTGATTCGAGCAACTATTCGTCAAATCCGGGAGGAGCAGCAGCAAGGTGAGTGACGTTTGAAGACGCAGCCCAGATGTGTCTGAAACTGTTAAATAACAAAACGCTCGTCTGGTCAAACTGAAAGATGAACGTTCTCATTGTCTGGATTGGTGTGAAGAGGATACGCTAAAACTACAGTTTGGTGTCACAGTATCAGAATACGAAAAGTCATAATTAAGCTGCGGTTGACAAAAAGCACATACATAGCACAATCGCATCTGTCAGTCCTTCCTGAGGACATTAATTTGCTTAATTGGAACAATTAATGCAAAATTTAGATTATTTAACTTGATGCTATAAATACAGCCTTTAAGAAATTAAGATTATATGTTTTAGGACCAAATTGACTTTACAAAAATCATCAAACTGCCACTTTAATATTTATCAAGTATAATTTATGTACAGTGCACCCTCGATCTTTGCGGTCAATGCGTTCCAGGAACCACACATGCAATTGAGGAATTCGCGATCGCGATCTTATCAACTTATTATTTATGGTAATTTAAACGTTTATCAACCCACTGATATTAAACCACCTTCTATCTGTACTACCTTTTTTCCACTCTTATCGACTGTTTAAATCACTTTTGTGTCTCACGGAAGTCCGAGACACACGGAATGTAGCACACTTCCAGATGCCGTCAGCCAATAGAATGCGCGTACGGTGTCACGTGACTGCCAACCAAAAATTTGCGATGAGTTGGAGTCGCAATTGTTGATGCGCGATCGCACGAGATGCACTGTATATCTTTTATCAGCTTTATTAAGAACTGTAAGTAAATTCATGTGGAAGAGATGGTGATCTTTCAGTGGTCACCATGGTTACAGCGTCAGATCCTCCTGAAGCTGGATAAGGTAGTGGATTCCTGTCATTCCTGTCTCTGCCTGGTTTCCCCTGTCACACTGAAATAGCAGGATGTGTGGGTATACAGTCTGAGACGCCTCCTTCTATGGGGGCAAACCAGGGCACCTGGCATAGTCCTGTCATCCATCACCTCAGTTTATAGCCCATCTGTGAAATGTAAAAGTTTTACATTGTTAGAGGCAATGAATCATCGTCTTAACATTAATTATTGCACTACTGCTGTGCTTGTGTTGTGTGTGTTTTTGATTTTTACAGGGCCTGCTGAGCGAGGAAAAAGTTCCAGTAGCTGCCTGGAGCCTGAGAGTGTAGAGCCTAAGAGGATCATGGGTATTGGGGTGAGTACAGCAGCGCTAATTCTGACTATCACTGTCTTTCATCTGATGCAAACTAATTTTCCACAATTTCGACAATCAACATTTCCATCACTCATCACAAATGGATGAACCGCTTCAGATTTAATAGTCAGTCATGCCAGCTTCTATTAGCAGTAATGAGCGAAGTGCAAATCAGTTTGAGAGTTTCTGTATTTGTGTGCATGGCAACAGTAACCACTGAGGTTTCTTTGCAGCCACAATGAAGAAAGAAGCAAACAGCAACAGGCATTAGAGCTTGAATCACATACTGTGTCATGAATGTGTCTGCACCACAGGCCCACACAAAATGCATGTTTTGGCTGCTATGTAGCAAGGAATGTGTTTTTGTGTTTTACTTCCTCATTAAGACTCGACCTTATGAGGAGAAAAATCAAACACACTTTGAGCCGAGGGTTAAGGGTGCTCAGTAAATTACTTTCAACAGGTACGTCGAGTGATACAATAGGTGGAAACCGTAAATGGTTCTTTTATTTGATTCAATCTTCAAGTGGTTTTATTGCATCTTCATGGTGTTTGAATGTATCACATGATTTTTAATCCCTCTGTTCATTCAGTCTTCTGTCAGACTCCTACCTCAGTCGACTTGACCTCTAGTAGGGGATTGGAGTTTGACCAAACTTCTATCTTTCTCTGCTTTACAAACTTAATTATATGGCTGCTGCAGTGGGGAGGACATAAAATTTCGTGTTCACATCTTTAGTGGCCCAAGGTCAAGTTTTCTGTTTCTGAACTTTTAGATGAAAGTTCCAGAGAATGAGATTTCTGTGGAGGATAATCAACCTTCTCTATCCAAGCTATGTTTGGATAAAGAATACAATCACTCACATTATTAGCATTGCAGTGGTTCCTATGAAAGCACCAATATTTCCCGCCACAGTGACATGAAAGCTGTTGCTATCCATCCAGTTGTCTGCTGCGCCCTGCGCTTTTGTTGCATGCACTGCCTTGTGTATTGTCCTCAGATAGGAAGCGATGATAGCATGTTGGCGTCACAGGATGCTCCTAACATTCAAGCCCTTTTACCTCCCTTCCTGCCACACAGCTGTGAGCCGCTGGGGCGGCGTTGTGAGCCACAAGCAGTGTAGTCAATGAGGTGGGTGGTGTGGGGGTTCAGACAGACAGACAGACAGATAGACAAGCAGCCCACCAGCTGTGCCTCAGTCGTGTTGTCTGCACTGGAATGGGGAAGTGGCCAAAAACAACATCAGCCAGCAGTAGCATGTGCTCCTTCCATTCAAATCACAGCAGCGGATCTCTTTGAGCTGTTTGCAATTGTCCCGTGGCAGATGGAGGTCCTAGATAGGCCTCCACCGCAGCCAGACACTCCAGGAATACGCAGATTCTGCCAGCAGCTGGAAACAAAAGCAGCTCAAGATGTCATGTAACAAAAATTCAACGGAAAATACACAGTAATTAGTAATTATTGGATTAATGTATTGGTTAATTTCGACACCCATTAGAATTTAATTATTGTTTTTAATGGAGGGATGACTGACATAGTGTAAAAGTTTCCTGATATATGTATGGTAGAAACCATCCTCTGACAGCTTATAAATACTTAAATTATATGTGTGTAGCCCAGAAAAAAGAGTCGGAAAATGATGTGGATTCTTTATCCTGACACAAAAAGCGTAAAATATCGACTTAAATTAGGTTAAAATTACAGTTCAAGTGTCACCTCTTCTCTTCACAGATGTGAAAGAAATACAGAAATAAGTCAAAAGAAAGGTAGAATGTGTCAGAAGTTAAAGTCTCAACCAGGCAACCCTTTAACCTCTAAGAAAGAGTGTGTGTGTGTGTGTGTGGGGGGGGGGGGGGGGTCGGATCCCTGTGGATACAGAATGGGAGGCAGGGGAAGTTAAAGGAGTGGCCTGTGTGTGTGTTTGTGTGTGATGTGGTTGAGGGAGTAGAGAGGCAGAGTAGCGGACGTCCTGACTCCGAGAGAGAGAGAGAAATAAAGAGAGAGAGAGAGAGGGAGAGAGCGGCAGCAGAAGGTAAATGTCATTCAGACTTTTCTGCTGCTGCATTTACAGATCAAACCTTCCCTTCTGATTTTTCTTTACTCCTTCCATTCAATTTTTTATTATTTTTTTTTAACACTTTTTCAAAATTTGTCCTTGTATTCATCTCACAGAAGAATGGAAAGTACCAGCCGCTGTGTTTACCTCTCAGGTTTGTGTATTTTTTTGTGTAGGTTATTTATTCATGTAGGTTGATGGCTTCTCTGAAAACATAGACAATGAATGAGATGAAACCAAGTTATTGACACAGGTATGCAACTTAAAAATAATCCTAATCAAATTTTAAAAATTTGATGATCATTCATTTGCATGTTTTTATTGATTTAACTTCTTAAGTTGTCTCCCAGACTTCAGACATGTCGTCTAGGTGTGTTTGGAGAACTCAGGTTGGTTGGATGTGTGTTGCAACTGCAGAATTTGTTCTGTCTCTGTCCTCATCACAAACATGTTGCAAGAAGAGACGGTGCCTAACTGTCTAAAAGCTGGACGAGAACATTTAACTGACATTCAAGTTGTGATAGAAGGTGAACAATCCAGCAGATCCACTTTGAAAAGATATTGACATGAGCAGTAGGTCTAAGAAAGACCAGAGTTTTTTGCATGTTCCTCCTCACAAAGAAGATTTGGTGATACTGAGATGATTGCTACCTCATTCCAGCTACTGTATTTCAGTTTTTGGAGGTAAGCCGAGCTTGTGGTTCCTTGGGCTGCAGTAATGGAAAATTATCCACCAGATTTCTTCTTCCTTCCACGTGGAGGCATGGAAGACGTTCAGATGGTCTGACCTTACCAGTGTAGTAATGGATTTAACTTTCATGGAAAAACTGGAGCATTTAAAGTGTGTGTGTGTGTGTGTGTGTGTGTGTGTGTGTGTGTGTGTGTGTGCGCGCGCGTGCGTTTATGTGTGTGTGTGTCTTAATCTCCAGTTGATCTCATCTGTCGGAGAGGGAGCTGTGCGCCTCAGCCTTATTGTTGTTATTTTTGTACATTTGAACATTCAGAGGAATCCAGATGGCCCACGCCTTGCTGTGGTCACCAGTGAGGACAATTGTTTTTGTGTTTACCGAGTTGATATTTTTGCTACAGAAAAGAACAAATCCACTGCTGAGGTCAGATGGGATGAGGGACCAAAGAAGAGTTGGAGTGGGACGGTGTCGGCGGTGGTTCCACTCTGCCAGGTCTTGACCGTTTGGGCCAGAGGGTAGCCGCTAATGACAGCATGGTGGCTGGCAGCAGGTCCCAGCTCTGGTCTGCTTCTCCACTTCAACTTGATCTTCTTTTTTTAAACCCCCCTTTGCCTCACTGTCTGTGAGAAATATGTTCCCTGTGGTTTAGTGGGAGCTGTGAAATGACTGCTGTCTGTCAGGGAGAGGAGGGGTGGGTGAGGACAGACCGGTCCTCTCTCATTGTTTTTATGGCTTAAAAGTAATCATCTCCCCCTGTGACTCACCTGATTGAGTGACCACCACGCTAAAGGGAGTGGATTTTGTGTGTGCGCTCTTGCAGATTTGTCTTCTCACAGAATATCGAGCCAGTCAATTTGTGTCCTCCATGGTGGCGCTCAAGTTCGAATGAGCAAAATTTACCATCGTCTTTTCAAGCTAACAAACTTTTATTGCTCCAGAATGTGCGCTTCCACTTTTTTTGCTCCATAAGAAAAAAAATGGGAAGAATGGAAAAATTGACATTGGAGCCATTTCTTTTTATTTAGAATGCTCTGATGTCACATTTCAGTTCTTGTTTTAGGAAGGAGTGCATCTTTCACAATCTTTTCACAATTATATGTTGATCTTTTGTGGAAGATTTTAGCAACTACACCTCATTTTACTTTCAAACCACAACATGTGATGCATTTAATTGTGCTTTCTTTCGTTCTTTATAATCAGAGCAGCAAATACCCAGTTTCACCTTTTCCTGTTTGTTTTGTCGTCTCCCAAGACAGTGTCTGACTATGTTCTCCTCAGTGATTGAGACGCTCTTCCCTGTAATCTTCTCAAAGGTGTGGAAGGTTACGGTCAACAGAGCATAAAGCCTCTGGTCCTTTGTCACCTCTGCCACTCTCCTGTGTTCAGATCAGGCCTGATCACACACTGCGTTGATTAAAACCCTGCTGAAACACAAGGGAGGGTTTCCTAAGAATCTCCTAGTCTAGGTGTTATTGATGACTGGACCTTTCTGTCCTGTAGGATAACATTGTTTACACATTTGACATGTGATTCTGTGGTTGATTGTGTGTGTGCATGTGTGTGTGGATTCTTTACAGGCTTGAAAGCTTGTGAATGAGTTCTTGTAAGAGAATGAGAGCATGCCGTTACTTCAAAAAGCTTCTCCTGTCCTGGAAATTTTTGTTGGACTATTCTTCTCCCAGCTGCCTCTAGTAAAACACATTTTAAGAGATCATGTGCCTTGATAAACTCCAGCATTTCAACTGAGTTACAGAGAGCGTCCTACCCCTGTAGCATTATAGATGAAGATTCTCTATTTTTGTTCTTTAATAGAAAAGTTTTCTTCCATATTTCTTTGGATTTCAAGGCTGTGTCCACACATGGTCAGAGAAGCTTTATTTGTGCAGCTGATTTTCCTGTGGAGTGGCTCAAGGTCAGGAAACGGAGGCCCAACATTAATGCCAGTATCTTCATTTTTCCACCCTCATCGCTCTACTCCACACGTCTCCCGTTTCCTCTCCATATGCCAAAATGAGGCTGCCTCTCCTCAAAGATCTCCCTCCTGCTGCTACTTGATCTGTGCAGGTTATGGCCAGAGTGCCGCTGAAAGAGCCACATTTTGTTCCTCTGCAGGTAATTTTGAAGGAATTCTGCTGAAGTCGAGTCAGGCTATAGAGCAGTACAATAGTGTGTGTTGGATCTGGCTGTCTCTCTATGTGCCTGAGGTATACGATGGAAAATGGACAGATCTTTACTTTTCCATCTGGCCAAGCATGGTGTTCATCATTTGACCTAGGCATCCATCAGCATGAACTGACCTCACGCGAATTATTTTAAGGAGTTTTGTCTTCAAAGTGTTAAATTTCTCCCTGATAAAATCCTGAAGACATTGTGACCTGAGAAACTAAATTACATAACGTGTGTGGAGAGTTTCTGTGCACTGAGCATGTTATTCTATTTCAATAGGAGACGGAGCGGGAGAGTCACAGTGAGCGAGAACACATCAGACCTCAGATCCAGGACTTACGCAGCCAGCAGACACAACAAAGCAGAGAGCAGAGAACAGGTGAGAAATTTCTCTTTCTCTTCAAATTACAGGACATTCAACTGACAAATAAAGTAGTTTATTTGAATGCTACGTACCTAAGTCACATATAGAAAGGCTTCACTTTTGGAATTGTAGAAACTCAACATCTTTTCCCCACTGATAACACCTAAAGGTCGGGCTTGGCTGTACATTCACCTGATGCCAACACTGACAGCCACTGTTGCATGTGACTGCATACATAGGTCCTCGTGCAATTTCCTCTTGACTGCCTATTAAAATAGTCTGTTAAAGGAAGCATTCTCCTGAGGTGGCGGTCAGGAGGTCGTATTAGTTCAAGCTCTTTAAGCTTTTTCACTGAACTTTATTAACTGTTTGGAATTACTCACAGCCATAGGTTTAATGACTTTGGCTTCTACAGAGTGAAGTCATTTCATTCAGTGCTCTGTGAGCCCAACAATTAATTAAGTGGAATGAATGCAAACCTTTAGAGGGGAATGAATGTACTTTGTTTGCTCACATATTGAGGAGACGCAGGCGCAAAGCTAGCGATGAATAGCTTGTTTAACGTCAAAACTATGTTACAGTCAAGTCTATAATGTAATTACAACAAACCACAGCTTGACGAGTTCAAGTACCTTTCGAAAAATCTATCAATTGGAAAATCATGTTCATAAAAGACAACATTAAAGTTTGATCACTTTAGTTTCAGGATGATCCCTTTTTTGTGCTCCAGGTTGTCTGAACTGACCTTGGCCTGAGGCTTGCCACCATAATAATATCGTTCTGTGTGGCCCAGTGTGCTTTGGACTTCCCAGCGTTCTTCTCTTAGACCCAGGGTTAGGTTGTGGGAATGAAGACACAGGGAAACCCAACAGCCACACCTCTGCTAAATAAAACTGGCCACAAAACAGAAGATCTAGATTTAAATTTACAATTTAAACCAGGGTGAAGCTTGGGTCAACAAAAAAAGACCACTATAGAAAAGCAAAGGAGGTAGGCGCCTTTTAAAGCAGACACCCGTCAACAAAGCTGTGGATGTTTGTGGTCTAGTGCAGCATGAGTGGGCGGGTGGTTTTCAAAGGGTAGTTGTCTTTTCAACTGAGTGAAAAAAAAAGAAATTGACTCAAACGATCTATGACAGGTTCTTTTTTGGTGTTTAAAATAGCACAAACTCATACCTCCAGCTCTCTAGTGAAAAAGGTTTGTATGAGCTTTACCTCAAAACCCGTGTGTCCGGCTGTACTACATTACAGCACAAACAGTAACCGGTAAGGCTGTGATTTGGGAAATTAAATGGTTGCAGAGACTCTCAGTGGAATGTCCCGAGTGCCTCAAGTTCACAAAAAAAACAAAAAAACCTCCATTGACACTGAAGTCAATTTCAGTCTGAAACCGTGTGAAGCCCAGACAGGATTGAACACATGTGTATTACCATTTAATCCAATGTGCTCAGCCAGACTCTTTTTTGTTGTGTAATGTAACGCTTACCTTAGTCTACAGAATTTAATATGATCCAATGATAGCCTTGGGCTTATAAGTAAGGTCCAGAGCTACTGATCAGCAGCAAGACAGGGCCACAAAAAAACCCCAAATAAACCTGGTGTGACAGCCTTATAGATGAACTTGATAGATGGTCTATGCATTGACTGGCAACAGAATGTAGCAGTGCAGGCTACTAATGTAGATAATTGTGAACAACAAACGAAATCCTCATTATCGAGTTGTATTTCTAAGAAGTCACTACACAATAAATGTGATGACTCTCCATTGGTGAAACCTGAACAATAATGAAAGACTTTGTAAAAGATGCGTTCTGGCTCAGACTACAGTCACAGATAACTGTTGGGGTTGAGTGATCAGATTTAGACCCTATTATCTCTTGGACTATTCATAGCTCTGCACGAGAGAATGGACACAATTTACAGTCCTAATTGTGTCTTATAATCACGTTTTCTATTCAGGCCATATTACATAATCAACTGTTTTGTTTACTCAATATGTTACTGCAAATAATAAAGTGATTGTGCCGAATTTAGCAACCATCTTTTTTTGGAAGGTGTTATGCAACATAAATGGCCGAATGATGTCCTGAATTGAAGTCCTGTCAGTTATAGAGGTGAAAAATTTTACTGCCGCTCGTGTCAGACAGATATATTTTGTGAAGCCCATTGTCTTGCAGGTTTGGTGCAAACACAAGTCACAGAGAAATGTTTATATAGAATGTGAAATCTGATCGAGTCTTGGTTTTGTCTGTGTTATCTGTGGTATGTACCTGAGAACCTGAGATTACCCTTCAGTTAAATCACTGTGAGATGGTGGAGGAACAGACTGTGACAGCAGGAGGACATGAGCAACACTATACTGTTTGGAGTGTGGCTTTCCATGAAGAAAAGGAGCAGTGGAGGGGAAATACTTGTCAAACTCAATGTAACCACCCACATCCTCCTTGACTTAATGTACTTGCCTGCTTTCTAGGTTGGGCCACATGCTGTCTCTCCTCAGTTGTGACTACTCCTTATCTTTAACACACATCTGCCATCACAATCTGTGCAATCTTACACAGAAGTTGAGACTGGAGGAAACATCAACATATACCTCTGTCTCCTAGTTCCTGCTTGCGATCCAGAGTGATATCTCCTGGTGTGGCTTCACATGGGGTCACGTTTGCAGAATTCCTGTAAATTTAATCTAAAATACTACCATGAGTTGTTTAATTCACTCACAGCGGGATTGTCTTCATTTCACTTCAGTTACCTGAGAGGAAGAATTGGAGTAACATGAAAATCAGGTTTTTGAAAGAGTTACAAAAATCTTTTTTGTTTTCTGTTGCAGGTACCAACTCAGGCATGGTATTGGTTCTTGATCACCTGGTGAAGGATGACGGCTCTGAGCCTCTGCTCATCCAGCCTCAGAGAGAGGCTGTGAGCACAGAGCCTGATCTGGTTCTGCCCCAACGTCAAAGGTCTGACTCCTCAGCGTCAGATCGAAGTAATACCTCGATGCCTTCAAGGTCCAGTCTAGATCCCGTGGTGCCAGAGAAGAATCTGGGCTCTGCCAACAGAGCCAGGTTGGACTCTGGGGCCTCAGACAGGAGCCAGAGTCCTGCTCTGCGTGGCCGGCTAGACTCTGGGGCCTCAGAGCAAAGTACCAGCTCCAGGTCGAACGTCAGACAGAATCAGGCCTCCGACATGCCAGACTCTAGCATCAGACCCCGTCTCAACTCCGGGGATTCAGACACCATTGGAAATGTGTCAAGGAAACGGAATGATTCTGGGGCATCTGAAGGTAGTGTCAGTATGTCTTCCGAGGAGAAAGGTCTGGTTGAGGAGGTGCAGGTAACCACAAATGGTTCAGCTTGCAGCACGGATTCAGAAAGCGAGGGCAGAAGCCAAGGTCCAACCGGCCACCAGGTTCAGTCCAACCAGGACCAAATCATCGACCAGGATCAGCCTGATGGAGCAGTTTTATCCCACAGAGATCCTGGAAATAACCTCCTCAACGGCAGCAACAAGGGAAAAATGGATGTCCAGAAACAAAAGGTACGCAACACTGTCGGTGTGTCAGCTGAATAATTGTTAAGACTTAACTCAAGGTTAATTTTTGTTTTTATTGTTTATATCAGAGCAGTTCAGAGTAAGTCGTGGTGTTTGTCATATTAACACCACTAGGGGGAGTTGTTGAGCTAACAAGCCAGGAAGGCACGCACCAACGGTTCCAGTTCTCCCATTCTTTCTTTACAGTTCATTATTATTTCTGACAGGAAACCCTGATGCTTCATTCTTTAGTGACACCCAGGTCCCGTCGGTATCCATAAACACGTCATTCTGTGCTCATGTTGGGGGCTGTTTAACTTCTGTTACTTGGCTACACAAACAGTCTGGCGTCTGCTTCACTGCAGCTTCATGTCAGCCTCACCTGCAGTCAGAGAGGGATGCACCACATTATTGGCCCAAGTTTCAGTTTCTGCTCTACAGATAACCTCATCACAGAGCTGCTGGTTTGCATTGGACAGTTCGCTGTAAAGTTACATTTCCCTTCCTCAGGGTTCAGGTTGCCATGACGCCATCATGTCGCTTCTCTGAATGTGTTTACTCAAGGCTGGCCCGGATTTCTTTTATTGTTCCCTGTAATATAAGTTGATGCTCAGTCTCCTGAGAGCCGTGTAAACAATCTGGAGCCCATCATGGCCCCACTGCCAAAAAATAATAGAGACCCACTGCTTCACTCCAAACACTAATGTTACATAATGAAAATGCCACTGGCCCATTCTGTATGAAGGATGTATGTGTGTGTGCGCTTCTCACTACTGTGCGGTGTTGCCCTGTTAAGCATAGAGCTGTTGATTATAGCAGCTGTTCAGGGAAGGTTTGTCAACCCAACATCTCTTCTACTTCTGTCTCCAAGTACTTCTGATTGTCATTCTTCCTTCTTTTTCTTCTTCTTTTTTTAGATAACAGTTCAGAATGACCTGCCCCTCACTCATGGCAAAGGAAAGGATTCTGGTAAGAAAAAAAATCCTAAAATTAATTATTGCAGCTCTCTCAAACATATAGATTTGCATTGTATGTTGAATTTGTACCATTACCACGAGAAACAACAAATAATTTCAAGAAGGACAACAAGAATTGTCATGGTTTTGGCTTCTGAAAATTGAGATTAGCTGTTTGTTCTTTTGCTAATGTATAATCTACGTTATTTAATTTAAAAAAATCTGTAGTCTGCACATCTCCTAAAAAGTTATAGCTCTTGCGTATTGATAAATGTGTCGTTCAGTTAATAGAGCGATCATTGCATTTGTCATATCAATCAGAACTTTAAAGTTTTAAATGACTGGGGCGGCAGTGGTTCAATCCACTGGGTCTTGGGCTGAGAACCAGATGGTGGGCGGTTCAAGACCCATGTGGACCAAAAATTTATGGACCTGTATAAAAAATATGTGTGCGTGTGTGTGTGTGTATAAATGTGTGTAAAATACATACATATATGGGTGGAAAAAACTATTTCTATGCATTGATTGTTAAACTATGCTTTTTCTTCTAACATCACACCTGATGGTTGATAAACGTGAGGACTACAATTTACCTCCTGAGCCGTACATCTATTCTTCTTTTTTTATGTTCAAATGACCTCAGTGAATCTCTCCTGTAATCACAGGTGTATTTTTTCAGTTGGAGAATCTTTGCTAAATCACGAGCTTTATTCACCTTATCTGTCTGACAGTATTAAGGATCAGAGAATGAAGAAATATCCATGAGTGGAAGAAACATGCCCTTAACCTTCCACAAAATAGAAGCTGAAAGAGGGTAAAAGTGGGGAGGTTAAGCCAAGCAAAATAAAGATGCTGGAAGTAAACCAAAGAATGAGGAATGGGATTTGCCGTGTGCTTTTGATGTGTAGGTGGAGATGATTAGAACAAGAGACAAGAGACTATTTGTGCTAAATTCAGCCTGAATAGTGGAAATGCTGTATTAATAAGTATTTCTCTGTGCTTTTAACTCCTCTCCTGCATTATGTCTTGACAGCACTCGAGAAGAAAGATGTTGTATTGGAACAGTTCAACCGTACCAATTCTGTTCGGGATCGAATGCGCAAATTCACAGAGCTCAGTCAGAGCCCAAATGTCCCAGCTGTGAAAAAAGCATCTGTGAGGAATGGGACCACCTCCAGGAACGGTGTGGAGGCAAATCCCTCCAGATCCACTGAGCTGTTTACACACACAACAGCATCCCTCAGCACCTCTGGACACAAACCAGCAACACCGCACGTGGATTCCGTGTCTCACACCTCTGCCGCATCCCAGAATCACTCCACGCCAAGAGGTGTGGCTAGCCAACCTCTGTCTTCAGCCAGCCAGTGGCAGAACACCATGGGTGGGACAAGACATCCAGCTGAAAAAGATGTGCACGCCTCCAGTAACTCAAAGGAAGACAGGACCCAAGGGAGAGCAGCCGGACAGCAGGAAACCCAGGGAGAGTCAGACCCGGACATGAAGACTTTGTTCACCATCGAGATCAAGGATGGGCGCACCACCGCCTCCTCCATGTCTGCTTCTAGGGAGAACGTGGTCCCCATCACCACCATGACCCCACGTCTCAACACTAACGCTCTGGGACAGAGAGCAGGTAGGAGCATCTATCTCTCCCTGTTGTCATTCGTTTTCTAACAACTCTCAACATTTGGGTTCATTTAGGTTTCAAGTTAATCAAATTGAAATTTTAAATCTCTCTCTGTAATTGTTACAGTTTTCAAAGCTGCAGCTCAATGTTACAGTAAGATTTCAAACGTAGCAACTCTCTATTTACTTGCAAATATCAACGCACAATGGAATCCCTGTCACTGTGAGCGGCAAACTTATGGGAATCGCTCACGAGTGGGATGATGACAAAGTTTTTTGTGAGACTAGCAAAGCACATTGTTGAGTAGGCATAAATGATGGTGATGAATGTGAAGCAGTGTGGTTAACACTAAGGGGTGTTTGTTATTGAGTGGGAACAGGTTGAGGTCGATAGTAGAAGAGGACACATTGGAGCGAAGGAAAGAACGAGTGACTTTCTCACACGAGACTGAATGGTTGTTTAAGTTGCAACAGGAAAATATCTGCTAGTCCATACAGCACAGGCGTTTGTTGTGTGCTGGACGTCCTGTCTGTCCCTCATCATCTAAAAGTCAGTATGTCCTGACTTAACCAATGGTCAATTCCAAAAAGAGATGGAGATTTTTGTTGCATCTTATTGCATTACTTTACTTTGTTGTTGCCAGTTTCTCTCCAGTGTCACGGACATGTTACCATCAGGCAGAATACTTACCATAGTGTTGGCTGTAACTTTTATTAAAGACATCTCTCTGTAAGTGGAATCGTGGGATGAGAAAGGTGAGGCAGCAGACGTCTCTGTGCTAGACAAGAACCATGGAGGATTCAGTTAATCTGAATCCTCCATGTACCCCTGTAAGAAGGTGTGAACATGAAAGCTTCCTGGGTGTTTACAGAGTAAACACAGGGGTGAAAAGGAATTCTATATGTTACTATGCAAAAGATGACAATATGGTTGCATGACCTTATTGCTGAATTAATCAAATAATATCTGACTTAGTTTCATGTGATGATTTTCAGGTCTTGTCATGACTCAAAATCTGATTATTATTATTATTATTATTATGAAAAATATATATTTAAATAATATGATGAAAAAATGTCATTTTGTGGCGTAAAAAGACAGCTTTACTCTAAATTAATTATATACTCATTAAAGCAAAAACTAATGGTGCCAACTAGGGTTTATTAACTGAATTAAACAAAAACATGAATAAGCTCAATCTTGATCCATTTCAGAAGCAGCGCAGTGACAGCTGCTGCTAGAGTCAGTCCAAACACGTTGTCTTAAATTTCAACTCTTCTCAGCAACTGAGACCTCCAACACAAACAATTTATTTAAGACTCCAGCTGGACCTATGCAATTACAGTCTTCCCATCTCTTACTACAACCCCCCTCTTAGGACACACTGGTGGCCCCACTGGGCTCCTTCACAATGGTCAGGTGTTTTTTTTTCTTCTCAGCTCAATTTGATTTAATGGTTTGTGGTTTCAATATCTGGTTGTTTCCCACTGTATGATGGACGACTGGGATTGTGCTTCATTTGTTTTTTCCTCTCAAACACCTACCAAGAACCTCCAGTGGGTACCATGTTCCACTGGGATGCGCCGATCCTATATTTAGTGATATGAGTCTGTTAGGAGCCCTGAGGGGTCAAGCTTATAGCAGAACGGAGTGTCCTGTTTGTGTTAAAGGTGGCGTCATCCACATTTCCTTACTCGTCTCCTGTTAGACGACTCCATGCTGTTTATGACACTATGGCGGCTTATGTAACTGACTAATGGCTGCCATCAACACAGAGCAAGACCATGCATCATCTCAACTGAACACATGCACATGGCCGCCAGAACCTGCTTCATGCTGTCTTATATGCTCTCATTCAATCCTGTAAAATGCAGCTGGTTTTGTTGTGTCTTTACTTGCAGATTTGACCCTTGGCCTCAGAGCAACACCATTCAAGGTCTCCTCATCCAGCTTCTCTTCTGGATCCTCCATCAAGGTATTGTCTGCCTGTCAGAAAATTATTTTTTGGAAAACGATCAGAGCCGTAAGCCTCCGCCATTCCCTGACAGAACCTGTCAAACATGCATTAAAACACATTCCCAGTGTATTCCAATTAAAAGATTAACGTTATGTTTTCATCTACTATTTCAGTCCCAAATGACTCAGTTGAATCTCACCGTTTTTTTTACTGCATCCTTATCGCGGTGATCACCTATAAAGGACTGAAAAGCAAGTGAGCCAGGACAGTGAAAGGCTAAGTGTGAGAAAAGGAGTAAAAGCAGGGAAGAACACTGTTTATCAAACACAGAGCGGGCAGCCAGTCACATCTGTCCTTGTAGGGTATGTGAAGGAGAGAGAGGGAGGGAGGTGCTGCGGGCATTCCTTGTTTTCTTTCAGCAGATCGTGCCCACTGGGAATTATCCGGGAAATGTTTCCTAATCACACCTGTCTGTCTTCATCCTTGCTGTCCAGTCCATCAAAACACATGCTGACACCAGTTTTTCAACAGTTTTTTTTTTAATAGGGCTATAACCCAAAGATGTAACTCTTTCATTTAGACACCCTAATAGGATGAAAGTGGGCAGAGTCTGCTGTCAGACAGCAATCCCCTCTGATCTCATGGTGACCTCTGGGAGAAAGAACTTTTAGACTCCCAAGAGCTTCCTTCCTTATCCTCCTTGTACCTCCATGAAAGGAAGTGTCCTGACTAGAGAGTGAGTGGAGGATTGAGAGGGTGAGGAGTACTGAAGCAGTGTGCTGTTTACTCTTTAATGGCCCCCAGCCGGTGTTGAACCCTGCTTTAATCTGGTTATGGGATCAAGGATCTGGTTAATTAGGCCTGGGAGGAGGCTCCATGAAGAAGCAGGGAGGATTTAAGGTGGTGGAATGAGACCGTTTTCATCATTTAAGGTCGGATTGAGTCACAATTAACAGGTGCAGACGGATTGCAGTGGTCTTTTTGTCAAAAAAGGGATTTGGTAGGAAAAGTACTGGGATTCTGCAAGAGATTAGGTTAGTGCATTTTGAGCTAAGTGATGTTGCAACAATACCATAATTGCATGTTTGAAGCATCTTGGCGTGAGTGCAAACATATGCAGAACGGGTGTATCTCTCATTGTGCCACTCATAAGATGGTATTTTCTGTCCTTCAGCTGGATTTGAACCAGTTTTACTGTAGAGACGTTGAGGCTAACCGACTCTTCTAATCAGACGACTAAAGCAGCACCATTGGTGACCATCAACATGCGGAGGCAGCGATCACCTACTCTCTGAATTTCCCTGTTTAGCCTGAGTTCAAGATTGTGTTAGATGATGTCAGGGAAAGATTCAGATAAAGTCGCTTGTGCAAGTATTCTTGTGTCCGACGCATATAGTGTGCAGATATCACAGCAATGAGCTCATCTTGTCTCGTGTTGTTTGACAAAAGCAGTTCCTGTCCTGGAGATTGATCTGTTTGGGTGGTCTGGTATTCTTCCTGGTGGTCTAATTTCAGTGTTTACAACTTCCTCTATTTCCTTAGTGCTATTTTCTTGAATTGGAATAAAACACGTGGTAATTAAGATAACATCGGTTCTTGCGGTACATTGAGATCCATTTGCAAGACAACAGAGAGAAGTGGTTTAGGTTAAAGCCTCCAACAGCAAAAAAAAAAACAAAAAAAAAAAAAACAAAACCTGCATACGTTAAATATGCAAAGTTACTCCTTACTGCAGCCATGACATGCGTGAAGAGGGGGGATACAGGAATTGGTTCCATCCTGTCCATCTTTATCTTCTGGAGAATATCTCAAGAACGGTTTCCTATATGTATACGTATCCCTGTAATTGGATGTGCACAATGTAATATTTCGGAAATTTTGAGCATTCCATATATTTGATTGTTTTTGAAAAATTATACTTAACAGGGATAGCTTAAATAACTTCTTATTCATGCACCTGTTGCGTATTTCAAGTTTTTGTTACATAAGCAAAACAATTAAGTTAATGGCAAAGACTGCAGCTGTTTATTAATGTTTCCTCTTCCATGTAATCGCAGCTGCTCCTGTTCATCTCAGCTGTCCATCATGGACGATACTCCTGCCAACCTTGAACACAGATGTAAATAGTACCACATCTTTATGAACTGGGTGCTGACAGGAGAGCCAGTCTTTTTCCTATAGCCTCAGAGATTACAGTCACCAAGATCTGGGTCTCATTGGTTAAGTGCTGCCAATTGAACACACAGGCCCACCATCAGTGACGGTTTGTCTCATTGTCACACAAACTGATAAGGATCTAAGATACATGCTGGTTATGCAACCCGTTCATATGTTTCACAGATTTAAGATGGAGTTATTGGTTTTAAAACCATTCTTTTTCTGATATTTTATTAAAAGCTAAATTGTAGATTTGCTCTATTTTCTATCTTGATTTGTCTTCCTTGCATCAATTTTTGCCATGATAACCAGAAGTATGTTTATATGAACTTGCCAGTCTTTTTTTTTTTTTTTGCAAGTTATCTTACTGTGGTTGAAGTGCTTTCATACTTTGATGCATGGTAAAATGAGAACTATGTCCTCCTCAGGTTTTGACCCACTTCTGCTACTGCTGCCTGTCAGACTTTTGTCCATTCTCCATGGAAAACACTTTCTTTCTTGAAACTCTTTTGCTTACCAGGAAACCCCAGAAGAGGCCACTGTTGCCTTTTGCCACGTTGTTTTCCACCTATTTTCACCACTGAATATTTTAATCTTAGTTGTTTATCCACTTTTGATGTTCCTACACATCACATGTTCAGATAAAGCAGTATTCCTATGATGTATTAGCATATCAGTCACAATTTCAGGTTCATTATACTTTTGTCATGTGTAGTTTGTCGCAAATCAAACATTAGAAAATATACTACTATACTATTTGTCTGAATGCGATTCAAATATCCCATAAATCAATAGACATTTAAAAGATGTACTTGAGCGTCTTACACTCAAAGCCAGCCTCACACACCGACTTCACTCTTCACTCTTCGCTCTTGTAGAGCCTCTTATCTAACACAAAGGTACTTGAAGGATCCGCATAAGCAACAGCTAGACCTTTCCTGTTTTACCAGTAACTTTAATACAAAATCTTTGAAAGACTAGGATGTTTATCCATGGACCCTGACTCATCCTGACTAGTCAGCCAGTGTGCTTTAAGATTCTGTCCATCATGGACATATCTTCTCTCTGAAGCTCCTTGGATCACAGTGACAACACAGCTTTTGTCATGAAGCAACTTGAAGGTAACTGAAACAGTAATATGTAAATTGACCCAGTCTAGGACTAGAGTCACACGTGAACCCCTGTTGCCTGTAGGTGACAGTTTGAAGGACAAGCCATCTAAAAAAAAAGAGAGTTGAAAGTGGGAGGGGTGAGTTTTCTAAATTAATACCCCTCTGGCATCCATGAGTGATCCAGGACTGACTGGATCAGTTGAATAGTGGAGGGGCAGGAGACAAATAGACATGTCCATGACACCTGGAAATAAGGGGGTGGGACCAGTGCTTCCTGGGAAACAGGATTCTTTCCATGCCAATTGGCTGTCAGGGTATTGCCCAGTACAGAAGGGAGATTTGCTGGGAGTATAAAGAACATGCAGCATTTTGAAACCCTGACGAGAGAAAGAAGGCACAGCCATTTGATTTCAAAGATCCTTTAGCTTGCCTAAAGTTTTTATTTGATTTGAAGTAAGGAGACGTTGTTAAATTAAGTGCAACTTGTCTGGCAATGCCGGGAGTGAACCTGGACTTCCTCCCGGGCTCAGGTGCTCCAGAGGCTTTGGGCAGCCCAGACAGCACTTGTGCTGAATCTGGTCTGGAGGAGATAATAGGCGATCTGCTCATTCAGGAGGAGGTAGAGGATGAAGATGAACAATTTTGCAGGGGGAAATTGGAATTAATGCTACGGTGTGCAGTGGGGGAGATCCATAGTGACTTGCAGGCCTTTGGGAAGCGAGTGAATGCCCGTCTGGAGGAGGCAGCAGCTCAAGTGGCTCCTTTAGTTAAAGCATATTCAATGCTGCAAGAGGAGAACTTGAGACTGAGGATTCAGCAAGAAAGGCTGGTACGGCATGTGGAGGCCTTGTGCCAGGTAATGGGGATGCCTGACCCCATGCTAAATGCACTGCCTTGCAAAGAAAGCTCACCTTTGACTTCATGTGAAAACGAAAGTCCATCTAAATATTCTCTGGATTCCTCCTGTGATTTTCAAATATTATCCGGTGATCCTCCTGCATGCATGCCCCAGGACACGAAAGATGAAACACCAAGAGACACTTCATCTTGCTCTTCTCAAGACTATCCATCTGCTCCACTACAGGACTCTTTAGCTATTGCTCCTTTGGATGCTCTAATAAGTGGAACCCAGACACCTCCACCATGCCCCCAGGACTCAGACTCAGTGATTACTGAGACAAGCACAAGTCAGAATCCAGAGCCCACACCTGTTCCTCACCCACCCACCTTTGCAACTCGCCGTTCTTTATCTGCTCCCTCCTTGATGGCAAACACCAGCATGGTACGGCTCTCTGTTCCGAGCATGACCTCTTCTAATGAATATAAGCCGTTTGAAGAATGGGAATGCAAGTGAATCAGCTGCCCATGAGGTTTAACACTTTATGACACACTTCCATGTCTTTCTGATTTCTATTGGCTTTAATTTGACAAAATAATCCTCACTTCATTTAAAAAAAAAAAACGCGACCATCTCCGCTGTCAGTTTATGCAACAGGACGTTTCTGCAGTCCAACACAAAGGTATTCCAATCCTCTGTCACCATGTCTCACTGATTGAATTCTGGCTGTCACTCTGTGTCTGTTTGCATGCAAGGTTTCTGTTGAGTTAATGCAGTCACTGGTGGAGGAAAAAACAGTTTAAGAGGACCATTGGCCCTAACATTAATTTTAATAGAAATACCCAGAATATTAAATTTGGCAAGAAACATGAATGTAGAATTAGACATTTTATGAATGTTTTCCTGGTCTAGCTCCAAATAAAGAATGGGAAGATCCAATACAGACATGCATTCACTGTTAAATGACAGGATATGATCTTGGCTCTAGTCTTTAGCCTTCTTTTGCTCCATATACAGTACACTTGAGACACTGTAACATGTGCCTTTACATGTGCACTGGGGACATTTAAGGGGTAATTCTTGGTATTATTGCCAATTAGTCAACAGGCCAGAGGTTATGTGCCAATATAATCCCACAGACAGCTCAGTCTGCCGATCAACTGCTCCTGTAATGAAGGTAATGAACTCCTCCTGTCAGAGAAGCCAAAAGAAAAAGCTTTGTTATGCCACAGTGATTCAGAATCTGATGAGTCCACTGAAGCTGAATTAAACATGACTTGAGTTAAAGGTTATCTGGGATTGTCTCACACCACACACATTCCCCCGTTCCCTGACTCGGAGCCCTTGTTTGGCTGTGTTGTGTCCCAAAGCATTCCTCATCGGTCAAGTGCCTTTCAGTCCGGTCTGCCCCATGTCCAGAAAGGTCTGGAAACCAAAGGCCACCCATGATTACACAGCATTGTGGTTGTACTTGACATTGTCCCTCCATGGTGATACTCGGTCTTGGTGGTGTTTGTAGGGAACAGGGCAGGGCAGCGGTGGATCGGGATGGGGTCAGCTGTCTGAGCTATATCTGGACCAAATCCTAGTTACAACAAAAGCACTGAAGCCGCAGCGAGAGCCCTTAGTCTACCACTGGCACTCAGTAACGTGAACATTTTAAGAGGTACTCTCTGTAGGATTTATAGTCTCTCAGAAAATGCTGGTAGTTTGCCAGATTTACCTTAATTACCCATAACATTATGTTCATCATGTTCTTAAGGTGCTCTTTCTCTTCAGCACACATTCTTGGTCACCTCTTCTTGTGTGATGTTCTTACCAGAAAGTATTGGTTTGGATGTTTTGCCCTTGAGTTTATATCCGCTAATGTATTGTTCCGATTATCCAACCGTAGTGGTGTACTGTAGCTGTCACATAAACACTTGGCTGTGTGCAGCTCAGTATTATTTAGACACTCAGCGTGTCAGGCACACTCCATGAACCAAGTTGACGGCACCTTGGCAGAGTCACTCTCCTTCTCATGTGCTTACTGTCACCCTCTCCTGCATGGCAGGGAGCCGGAGAAAAGGGAAGAAATGAGAGATGGTGAATGGGCAGTCTTGGTCCAAAAAAAGACTCATAATAAGAGCCTACCTCACATACTCAGACCTATTATGGCTGCATTTTGCTTCAACAAAAATACTTTTCTGCCTAATGTCAGCAGGGGTCAGTCATGTAAAACCTGAATCCAGGTTAGGACTCTCTTTGCAATGACTCTCGGATCACCGAGGACATATCCAACTAAGGTCTTCCTTTTTCCCCCCTCTGCAATTTTGGAACTGTTGATGTTGTAGTGCATCTTTTAGCATATATGTGTTTTTGCTCATTCTGTTTGTATCTTCATCCCTTGTGTTTATTGTAGATGGAGACGGAACCTGTTGTTGCCTCTGAGCCAATGTTTTCTGCTGGACCGTCCATCCAGGCGCCGTGTTCCATCCCAGCCATCCCCAACGGCTCCAGCACTCAGCCCAAAGCCAGCGAGAGCTCTGGAAAACTGACCACAGAACAGCTGGCTGCTATTGAGGATGAGGAGCTTCTTGACAAAATGGTACTTAACACCCAAGTTATAATTCTCCACGATTTAGATTTAAGAACTCCAGAGTGTAATGAATGGAACGGCATCAACCTCACAGAATGGCTGTAAATCTCACCAGCTTTTTGAGGATATATTTGAAAAGGTCGCTGCCCATTGTTGTGTGTGTGTCCAATCCTATGTTAGAGCTTCAGGCTTTAATAGAGCCTCTTTGGCTTTTTGTGAAGAATGACTTGTCATTGTTTCCATTTCTTTTGTTTTTTTCCACCTTCAGCTCGATGAGTCAAAAGATTTTGAAGAAAGGAAGATGATCCGTGCTGCCATGAGAGACCTTCGCAAGAAAAAGAGAGGTAATGGCATCTGTTGCTGGATTTTACTCTTTAATCGCTATTACTTCTTGGAAATCATCAAGGTAGACACACTGCCTCCTTACAATAAAGCCTGCTTGATGATAATGTTTACATTCTTTTGTCTTTTATTTACAATTTTTTTCAACAAATTTGCACATTATTTATGTCCATTCTGCCCTCAGAGGTCAAGCTGGGATGTACTCAAGAGGAAATGGGTAGGGCAAGTCGGTGTGCAGTGTGCAGTTCATACTTGCCTGTATTTGTCTTTCACCATCCTGCTCCTGTCAAACCACAACAAACTTTAAAAAGTGTTTCTCGCAGAGTTCTTTGTGGCGGATAATAGATATGTTCACGGTTGTGTGAACAAGCATGAATGCTTTATTTTATTTTATGTTAAAAAAATAGTGTTTTATGCTCACCTTTGTGTGCTGCATCTGTGTGAATCAAGCATCTTATTCATTTTGTGCACTGTATTGTACGTGGTTTCACCGGGCATCTGGTTACAATGAGCTGATGACTGAACTTCAATTGCTGAATCTGGGTCCACATCGGTGCGGTCTGCTGGATCTGACATTCAGAAGATTCAAGACCACCCTCAGAGTCTGAACATCACTATATATAGTAAATAATGGCAGAAAAAAATGAAATAGTGTTCAAAAATAGATGTTTAAGATTGAGGTGCTCGAAACGCTGGAGGGAGCAACACAGGTGTTATTGGTATTCTGGACATTGCTGAACTTGGCACCGTCTTCTACAGGGAGTGACCAGAGTTTGTTTATGTAGTACATAATACTTGACAACTTTGGCTCAGCTGTGATTCTCCCACCTACAGGTGTTTGTGTGTTCAGAAAGATTTTAAAGTACTGTGGAAAGAATGCCTGAAAATGTTATCTCAATTCGGAGGCCTCGTTTTAATACGTCTTTGTGGCAGCTAGATGAGGTGCTGGCAGTTTGTTCAGGACTCGGTTTCTTCCTTTTTCCACTGGCATCATCACCTCCTCTCCTCTCTCCAGACCAGAGAGAAAAGGAGCGTGAGACCCGTCTGAGGGAGCTCCGGCAGCAGCGAGAGGAGCAAATACAGAAGGGTCGCAGTGGAGCCGGAACAGGAGAGGTGGTGATGAAAAAGGTGGAGAAATCAGCAGACGGCTCGAGCCTCACTCAGTTCACCAAGACAGACCGCTTTGCCCAGTCTGGTAAATCTTTCTTTAAATTTTTTCTCATTCAACAAAGAACCAATTTTTATTAAGAATCTTGTAGTAAAACGTGATGACAAATAAACTGTAAAAACGAATGGAAACGAATTGGAATGATTAAAGCTTGTATTTGTGTTTGTAGATGATGGGAGCAGATCATCACGCAGCACAGTCGTCGAGGCCAGTTATGTGCAGAAAACAGACAGTGAGCCGTTATTTTAGTTCAATTTTTGCCTTTCTTTTATGTGCTATATATTCATTACAATTTCATTACCAAAAGAATTCATAACTGTCAATGATTGTGTGTCATTTAAGGAGGGACAGTCCAGTCAAAATCCTACAGCTTCACTTCTTCAACATCATCGTCCTCCAGCACAAGTAAAAAAGTGGGCAGGTACGTGATGAGCACACTAAATACCGAAAATCTAACAATCCCTGTGCTTTAACATTTGAACCTAACACGTGTGTCACTGCCTCAGTGTGTTTGATCGAGAGGATGACGCATCATCTCGCGGTGGCGGCTTGGCCGCTGTGGAGCGAAGGCAGGCGGAGAGACGCAAGGAGCTGATGAGGGCTCAGACTCTGCCGAAGACTTCTGCCATGCAGGCCCGTAAAGCTATGATAGAGAAGCTGGAGAAGGACGGAGGCAGGTAGGGATAAACATAGAGGTATCACTACCAAAGAAAGGAAAAGAGCAGATCATAGCATGTAAATATTAACATGAACCCGACTTTCTTTTTAGCCCTGGAAATCAGGCAGCGGCGAACGTAAACAAGGTGCAGCGCTCCACCAGCTTTGGTGTACCCAACGCAAACTCCATCAAGCAGATGCTGCTCGACTGGTGCCGTGCCAAGACTCGCTCATATGAGGTGAGTCCAGCAGCCGCAGCTTAGTGTTAAATGTCAGCCGCAAAGCTTTGGGAACGTTTCCATCACCTATCATTCATTTTATTCTGTTTGTCTTCTCCCTCAGCATGTGAACATTCAGAATTTTTCATCCAGCTGGAGCAATGGCATGGCCTTTTGTGCCCTGGTGCATAATTTTTTCCCAGAAGCCTTTGACTACAGCTCGCTGAGTCCTAGCAACCGCAGGCAAAACTTTGAGCTGGCTTTCAGCAATGCAGAGTGAGTATGCACAAAACACACTTTTGAATACACAACAAGCTTTTGTGTTAATTTTGTTTTGTTGTGGGTTCTTTGAGGGGTTTTTTTGACTGCAAGAGAGAACATCACCTAACTTTGTTGGAGAATTCACATGAAACGCAGCAAAGTGTCATTCTTTTTAAAGCTTTGCAGAGTTGTGAAGACTATGAAGAGAAACCAGCAGAAGAAATATCCAGCTTTGATTTCCTCTGGTCCTTAAAAAAATAGACATTATGATCCCACAATCCTATCCAGTTCTTCTGGGCAGCTCCTAGCCCCACAAACCAATCCATTTCTCCTTCTTCTACAGATTTTTCTTATTGTTTTCTCTTAGCTCTGTGAACTCTACTCCCAACCTTTGTTCAGTTTTGCTCTCCGTCTACTTGAGCCTGAAGAACAGGAACAAACTGAAAACTTGTGGAAATGGATGTCCTGGTCTAAAGTCTCCCTGTTTCTCTCAGGTGTATCGAACCACGTTAGGACTGAACTGGCCCCTTTACTGCCACTACTCTGATAACTCCACCCTAAACCGCCACTGTCCACCTGTCTTCTACTATGAGTAACCGCTGTGACCCCCTCCATCCGCTCTAAACCAGAGACCCATGACCAAACCCTCCCCAAACAGCCACCAGGTTAAAAACAATCGCCCTTGGCAATGCCTTCAGTACCCCTCTTTCTACTTTCTAATCTCCTTTCTACTTTCTCCTCCTTCTTTCTCATCCATCTTACATCACACCATTCACACTTGTGATGCCCCTCCCCCCATGCACTTGTGAGTGTGTGTGTATGTGTGTTCACATTCTCCCAGTAGGATTAGGTCCATGCAGGACAACACCAGATTGTCACGCAAGCACAGTGTCCGTTTTTCCACCTTTGTGTCACATCATCACCCCCTTCCCTTGGGCACTCCTGACCCTTCCAGTAGTGTGTCGTCATCTAGGAATCCCAGCACACACACACACACATACACACACACACACACACACACCATCATGTTCACAATTGTGTTGTTAGTCACCATATGGTTGTATCTCTGTTTGTTTCAATTTTTTGCAGAAGCCTTGTTGTTTTTTTCATTGTGTCTTATATTTTATAGTAAATCTAGCAGTACTGAGATGTTCAAAAGTCAATTTTCTAGGTACACAGAAAAAAACAACAACAAACAAAAAGGCTAAATGAGCATCAAGTGATTCTCATTTGACGTTTTGTTTTGTCTTTTGTGTGCGTTTGCCACATACTGTATGTATCATGATGTTCATGAAGCATGTCCACTCATGGATGTAGCCTATTTGTGAACACAGAATGTAATGTTATTGTTTCTTTTTTTGTGTCCTTTCTCTCTCCCTGTCTTTTCACAATCTCAATCCTTTACATTTGGCCGCTCACTGCTTTATCTGTTTTTCTCCTCCACACTTTGTTCACTCTCTCTGTCCTGTCACTTGTCTGTTTCTTCCTCTCTTTACTTGACTCTTGTCCTCCTGGTCTTCTACTCTCTCTGTTTGGGTCTGCCTTTCCTTCCTCCGGGTGCACACACAGGAAACTTTTGGACTGTCCTCCGCTGTTGGATGTGGACGACATGGTGAAGATGCGCGAGCCAGATTGGAAGTGTGTGTATACATACCTGCAGGAGTTCTACAGGGGTCTGGTGACGAAAGGCCTGGTTAAAACCAAAAACTCCTCCTAGAGTCGCACCCACAACTAAAAATGAACCTATGGTGAGAGGGGGTGAGCCCATGAAGGAACATGGCAGATTTATTGGGATTAAGGTGGTGTGTATGGGTGTGTGTGTGTGTGTGTGTAACTGCGTGCTTGCAGCAACTGATTTAAAGCAAGATTTATATGAAATATAAAAGTCCATAAATCTCTTTTATTGGCTACTTTGGATTTAAATCCTTCATGTTGAACTGAAGCTACAGAGATTCAAAGTACCAAACATGGTGTGTGTGTGTGTGTGTGTGTGTGTGTGTGTGTGTGTGTGTGTGTCTGTGTGTGTGTGTGTGTGTGTGTGTGTGTGTGTGTGTGTGTGTGTGTGTGTGTGTGTGTGTGTGTGTGTGTGTGTGTGTGTGTGTGTGTGTGTGTGTGTGTGTCTCCATAGACTATGGCTCAGGCAGAGGGCCAAGAACATCTGTAGCTCAACGCTTTAAAAGGAACTGTTGTATTCTAATATATCAAAGAGAGGAGTTAAGAAACAAAGCAGAGAATGGAAAAGCTGTGTTGTCCACTGACCTTTTATATAGCATGACTTCACAGGTGTTTATGCACTTAGCTTATAAAGCCTTTTAAAATACAATAACAGTTAAGTGCTGAATGAACTGTGCCTATTCCTCCCCAAAAACAAAACACATTTAATCTTCTCATGCAAGAGATTTAGGCTTGTGTTCTTCGTGTAACTCTAGTCTTTGTTTGCAGGATGTTTACAGTATATGGACATAATGCCACCCTGTGGTTGCTCTCAGCATAGCTCACATCTGAGCTCTAGCTTCCTTTGTTTATTGACCAATGTGTGACTGATGTGTTTATTGAGCTTTTCAAGGTTTTTCCACACAGTCTTTTTTTTTAAAGGCAAAATAATGACTCAAGGAGATTAAAGGAGGGATGAATAGAAAATAACCAGAATAACAAAAGCCTCAGGCTCAGTCATCCCATCTGGCTTGTACTCACCGTCTCTTGTATGACTTCTCAGGACCTACGCCAACTGTATGCCTCTGCTGGAGGTGGAGGACATGATGATCATGGGTAATAAACCCGACTCCAAATGTGTCTTCACGTATGTACAGTCTCTGGTCAACCACCTTCGCAGACACGAGATGTCCATGGGTCGGCCCTGTGACCTCTGACCTGTGCTCAGGGAAGCGTTCAGCCTCGATGTGGCGTCTGCCCCATCTTCTGCCCCCACCCTCGGCTGCATCTTCACATGCTGACCTCTGCCTGACTGACAGACTTGGTCACAGAGTTGCACACCAGATGGAAAATTTTGGATATTGTGTGTTTGTGTTTGCATATCTGTTTGCTTATTATTTTTGGCAGATGGCAGATTGTTAGTTATGAGTATTCATTATTTCACCTATCCTCTGAAAACATTGTTATCAGTGCACCTTTCTCCAGCAGGAGGGTACAGAAATCTGTCCCCTTTTTAAGTTTTAAATCTTTTTTCTACTCTAAATGGGTTTTTTACCAGGTAATATTTAACGTGCAGTGACTGTGTCACAATGCCAGTGTACGGAAAAATACATCGAGAGAGAAAAGATATGTATTTTTGTCGCATTTCCAATTTTAATGTATTTATACCTACATTTTTCTCAGCTATACATTATTATTAATCTAATTTGCTCTTGTTCTTTTGGTTATTCCAATGAAGAATACAAAATTACCCACACACCATGCATTATTTGGCGTTCATTATGGTACTTTTTCATATTTTACCAAACTGGTTGCTTGAGATATTTTAATTTATTATTCTAATGTTGATGTTATCAATTAGCACATTAATATTTAACACATGAGCACAGGGATTTTATTTTTGACTTTAAATGGGTGCAACTTTTTTATAGTTGCAAATCTAATCTTTCTGAACTCTAAAGTGCTACTGAGAACATGTTTCAGACTTCTGGTTTTTAACACAGCAGTGAAATGCTTTATGTCCATTATGTTTTGCTCATATGCCATCAACAACTAACATCACCACGTTGCACTGCAAAATACAATCACACACAGCTCTTTTTTTAGGGCTTTATGCTTGAGTAGATGTTTTTGAACTCTATTTTATAGTGTGTACATTATACTTTATCTTTTGTGTCAAGTGAGTCCATAAGCTCAAGCTACAGCTATGTTTTGTGACGGACACTGGGGTCAATTTTTGGACAATTTAAGAGGCTCGATGAAAACCGGCTTACTGTTTAAACCGGATTACTGTTTATTAATAATCAAAAGTGAACATAACTGTCAATTGTATATTTTGAAACAAGAAGCTAAGGAAAATTTTATAATGAACTTTCTATTCAGCCTGTAAAACTAAGAGGTCTAAAACCTGAGCAAAGCCGATTTTGATGAAACTTCTTTCTTAAGGCTCTTTTAATCGATAAATGACTTTAGGATTTTTGCTGCCAAATGAAAAACAAACATCCCCCATGAAGCAGTGAGTGATGTACAGGAGAGCTTACACACATAATTTCATGTTTCTGTGTACCACAGTAAAATGTGAATTAAAATTATTTGAGAAATGAAATATACTTGGGGAGGATTTTTGTTCTGTAACTTAAAACAGCTACTGTAACTTAATTCTGACAAATGTCAAATGCTCATCTGTGCAATTTGGACTGATAAATGTAAACTTTGCTATGAAAAGAAATAAACATGAGAACATGAGTATTAAACAGAAAGACCAAGAACAGGATTGAGGTTTTCACATTTTATTTTATTCTTTCACCACCCTTGTTGAATCCTCTTGTGTGTGTGTGTCTTGTCCAACCCACCAGAACATAAGACATCAACCTCAGGCTACTTACTTTTCAGCCTGATGCTTCATTGAGTTTCAGAATCGGGAGGAAACAACAGAACACACAGGAAAACTCAAGTGAGGCGAGATTCCTGGGGACAGGATAATTAAACTTCCAGTTTGTTTGGTGACTAAAACACACTTGAAGCAGCCTCACGGGTTACTGTTAATGCAAAAATAAAGAACTAACAACAGGATCATGTGCAAAATCAGACTGGACCTTAGAAAAGGTCCTTTGCTGATGCTAAGATTTTATCATTGAACAAGAATTGATCCACAAACAACGGCTATACGTTTGAAATTACATTTCTGTAATTAACATCCAGCTGGCAGTGGAGCAGCTACAGGTCTAAGTGGTTCAGTGAGAATCACACTTGTCTCCACATGTTGGTGTGTTATAGTTCAGTATGCTTGTCTTCTGTGACGGGCTCTGAGGAGACGTTCTCTGTGACCAGAGTGGCGGTGGAGGGCTTGTAGGCCAGCTCCTCTTTGAACGGGCTGTCTTTGGCGGGTGAGAAGCGGAACTCCTCCGGCACCTCCTCCTCCGGTTCAGCCTTCTTGTAGAAACCCAACTTCACCAGCAGGTCGTTGATCTCAGAGCGGGTCATGTCAGACAGGGCGATCCGCTGCAGATGACATACACTTAAATATTCCTTGCAAGGAACATTTACTTTTCTGTTACTGTTGAAGTGTGAAAAACTACATCGAACATTGTGTACATGTGGCGGTGAGCTGTTATAACACATTTTGACAACAATGAGAGATGGTTTAAAGTAAAAAAATGAATTTCTTTTTGTCTACTTGACTAGATAATCAAACTGAGACAGAAGCCTGGATGCTGCTGTTAAGTCCACGCACTTTAATCACAGTAAACAATGAATGCAAAAGACAGGGTTAGATGGAGGCAATTGATTCGCTGTGGCGAACCCTGAAGGCAAAAGCCGAAAGGAAAAGAAGAACAAACAATGGTTTTCAGATCAAATGAACAATAAATATTAAAAGAAACAAAGACTTACATCCAGCTCTTCGTAATAATGGTTCAGGAGGACAAGCTCAGGGTCGGCTCCAGGAATATGCTTCATCACCAGGTTATGGCTGATGTAGTAACAGTCAAGGATCGACACAGAAGATGCTGGAAGTTTAAAGTACGCTGTTCTACATTGAACATTTATTATACAGTAATTGACTGAGTTCTCATTCTCTCTATGTGTTCTCTGGCTTCCTCCGCCTCCAAAAGAAATGCGATTTTGGTGAACTGACCACTCCAAATTGTCTGTAGGTGTGAGTGTGTGAGTAGTTGTTTGTCGATGTGTCGACCCCCGTGATACGCTGGCGAAGGATCCGATGTGTACCCCACCTCCCACCCTTAACCAGCTGAAACAGGTTCCAACAACAAAACGATTACTGCTGTCTTGTAATCGTAAAGAGAAAGGATGGATGGATGGATTTGTAATGAGGAAATTATTTTTTTCATTGGAGTATGCAGTATATTTTACGCGCAGGTATATTTAAGAAAACGCAAACAGAACATGTAAAAGGATACTAAAGAGGAATGTCCTGGACCACAAAGGCTTTGACCTGCAGACAGAGGAGAAGATTTGTGGTTTTTTTCACTTCGAATTGGTTTCAGTGACAAATCTGTGGGGGATTTTAGGAAACCCTAGATGTGAAACGTAGAATGTTTCTGAATGAGCAACACTTTTAGGCAGGGATTAGGCTTCTGTCTGCCTCAAACACTGGAGCCCAATGTGTTCTATTTATTACATAACAGAAGATGAATTACCTCTCTGAGCCGATTCAGTTGTCATCCACCACACGTCTAGAAGGAGAACACAAAACAAATGATTACAAGCAAATGTTTTAGTCTATAGGTGCGGAATCACTTGGATTAAAAAAAGTGACATATTACAATCACTGAAATCGTTGTTCTCCATCTTTTGGGTTAGGGTACTTATTGAAAATACTTCAGTGCGGCTGCAGAAACCGGGGCTGGTTGCAGTAATGAATCCCTTGCACAAAGCACAGATTTCTCCAGGGAAGGAAGTCTTGAATTCCTTGCCCCAAGTATTGAGTCACAGGTGTGACGAACACAACAATAGGTAAAAGAAAACAAGCTTTGGTGACACTGACATTGTGGTGATTTAATGACACCCTGAGGGAAGAAAGCATGGTTTCAAACAAAAAAGAAGAGCAAACCTGTGTGCTGTGTAAGTGAACTCTTACAGTGAGTTTATGAACATCATCTATTCTCCTCACTTACAGAAAAATGTGTCTATGAAAAGATTTATCATGAAAATGTCCTCATACAGATTCATCTTCCTTTTCTTCGGTGGCAGCAAAAAATGGGCATTTAAGATATGCGACTTTATGCTCAACATTTTTAATAAGAGTTTATCAAATGCATCACATTTAAAAAAAAAACTCTTCAGAACTTGAGCTGTAAAAGCCAGGAGTCTCGTCATGCATGCGCCCCGCGGAACACCGGGAGAAAACGCATCCATCCACACGTACGACCGAATCCAACTCAGATACGCGCACCAGTAGACTTTAACAACCCACGAAATAAATTGCATCCATTAAAATGTCTGAATCGATTTAGGATAAATGAACACAACTATACCTCCACTCTGGCTTTAGCGAGCCCTTCTAGTTTGTTCGGATCCACGTCGTAGGCCGATGCCCAGTGGAATAAACTGGCCAACAAGATCAGCCACATTATTTACCCTCGTGGTTGTGATCGTGGGTCAATATCTTGCTTCAGTATCCGATATGTGTAGATGCGTGTAGATGGAACGGCGTGTGGAAACCGAAGTTGATGGGAGGACGAGGAGGGATTGTGCGCATCGATGTCACGTCCGGACTTCTTCTTGCCACGTCAAAATTTCTTCCCACAGAGGCGTGGAGCGGCTTCTCATTGGTTAACTGCGAGATGCGATTTCTGGAGTCAGATAATATGTGGTTAAAACCAAGTGAAATACTGTATAAACACATAATAATAGTGTCATAAACAGTCTAAAAGAGGCTGAAACATTCTATTTATTCAGTTTTTTTAATGTGTGGGAGAATGTGGTAAACTGATCACGATAGTGCACATTGTGAATTATTTTATACATCAAAGTTGTGTCGTTGGCCTTTCTGTGGGTTCCTGTGGGTCCCTGTGGGTTCTCCGGTTTCCTCCTATCACCAAAAACATGTAACTAACTTAAGTGAACTGGTCAGTCCAAAATTTTCCTTGAGTGTGTGTATGATTGGGTTTTTGTCTGTGTGTGGCCCTGCGACAAGCTGGCGACACCTCCAGGGTGTAACCCGCCTCTCGGATGTTGAGGTAGAGTCTGAAGATTGAGAGACACTGACCATAAAAAACTGAAGTTATCACCTGCTGATAACTTTCAAAGCTCTTTCATATGTCAACACAAATTTATTTCTAGGAACACGACTCTGTGAGGCAAAATCTCACGCTATGTTCAGTCACATCAGATTTCTAGAATCCCGCTTGTGCCATGTTTCTGTCACATCGGATTTCCTTTACTCAGTTGTGAACAAGTTTACTAGTGGGTTGCATCAGAAGTCATAAACATCAGAACCTTTACCTTCGTTAGCTTCATTCCTATGCTGCAGAAATACAGAACCACTGTGATTTGTTCGAGGCTTCACCAAAGGAGACAGGTGACAACACAGGGACCAATTCATTGTGGTAATTTTTAGAGTTTCTGGTCCTGCCCATGCATTTATATAGAGCACTTGGCACTTTTATAACATACTGAATCAGATACAGTAATATTATATATTTAACATATACTGTATATGTTTGGATTGAACAGCAATAACACATATGTCTGCACAATATCATGAAACATTTTATGAATGAAAAGAAACTTTGGTGTTCTTGAGAAAATGAAGTTTGTTATAATTTGAGGCAAAAGGAATTTTGTACATGGATTCTAGATCCCTTTGTCCTTTTTTTAAACTGTATGATATAGACGTTTTGACATTTCAATGTATTTAAAAAAAATAATCACAGGTATACCCAAGAATGGACAACTCACGACTGATAACAATAACAATGTTAGGTCATTTTTTTCTGCATTAGCTAATGTCTGTGACTGAAAAGGCATCAGCTGACCTCGTTGTATGAAACACGTAGTGATACCACTCCAATAAACCCTTCCTGACTGCACCTTATCATTGTATGGTCATACAATTTTACTGTCATAAAACAAAGGCAAAGAGCAGCATTTGTCCAAGGTCAACCTGTGGGTGACTGTACAATATGTTTTGAATTCACTTCACTATCATCTAATCAATCATACACATGATAGTTAGAAATACTTTTATGCATATATTTTCTTCAATAATATACAAAAATAGCTGTTGCTCAGTTTTTGTAGATACTGCACTTTGATTTTATAGGACAATTAAACAAGTTAATGCCATGCAGTTCATCTTACCAACCGCTAGACGGCAGTAGCTCCTCGTTATAGAGTTGTGTGACATAGATCGGCCTATCTTCAGTTTCCAATGATTATTTTGCTTGAGCCCTTGTCGTTTTTAACATTGTAATGGAACCTACTCCCACGTCTGCATACAGACGTGAAACACAGACATTTGCCCGTCCAGCTAGCGAACGTCATCCATGATTTTATGTCTAATTGCCGTGACATTTCTTTTCTATCTACTGTAGCTCTGTGACGCCTTGGACTTTTGCCTTAACGCCGTGGACAGGCAGCGGCAGCTCGTTTACGGAAGAGCTCTCGTGCTTTAATTTGAAGGGCACGAGACAGGAAGAGGTGACAGAGGCGCGCGCGTGCAGGGGACGTTATGTAGCTGGTCTGGACCATCAGACGGTAGGATCGCACCGAGCCCACCTCTCACCTTACCGAGGAGGGGAGGAGGGAAAGGACGCTAGGAAGGGTCTGGGATGCCGAAAGCGATCGGAAAGGAAAGTTCGCTGTGGTTCCTGATAACATTTCACTCAGGGGCTTTTTAAAAAATTCACATCCTCCACCTGCGCTCCGGACCAGCCGACCGCTGCAGCAGTAGATCCGTTTCCTCCAGATCCTCCAGGGCAGAAGAACCCGAACAGGTAATGGTGATGATCAGGTACACGCGTGGGTTGTGTCGAGGTTTACAAGGGAACTATAATCCAACAGGATGTGCTGCTAATAATCACCACTGCTAAATGACATCATAAACACAAAATAGGCAAAACAGGTAATGTTTACTTTGTTCATTTTGACATCTGTAAATAAAATGCAAACAAATTCTCATGCCTAGAATGTATCTGTATTAAAAGGATACAAATGCAATGGTGATTGTATTTGTGATGTTAAACATGATTGGATAAAATAAATAATCCCACCTATTTCAGTGCTAGAGATCATGCTGATGATTCATAATTGCTCATTACAAATGTGTGACTCAGATCTCTTGATATTCTCCTCCTTCATCTGACACACAAACACAAAGACATCCATGTCTCTGAGAGACTGACATGACCTTCATCCTCTTTTTTTAGCCTTAAAAATCTGTCCTTGAAACATTATTGTAATCAGGCCATTTAGGTAGTGTCTTCTTTCCACCGAGAAGCCTGTCTGTGTTCATGAATGCAGTCTGTACTTGAAGAATCAGCCAAATGCTGGAACTACCTTGAAAGCGTAAACCTGTGTATTTTTATGTAGTCACATAACTAATGCATATTATTTGCATAAAGTATGTCTTTATGCTCATGTTTATACATCATTAATCATATGCCTTTAAAGTGCTTCGAAGTACTTCGTACTGTAGTTATATCTCACAGACTAACTGAATGTGATGTGATGGATGAACATCGCAGATTTTGGCAGATGTTGCTTTTTAAATAGCCGTTAATCCACTGTTGTAACGCTTGGTAAACACATTTTCATCTCTTACTTTATACCAGTATAAAAACCAGAAGCTGGACAGAAAACTTGTGTTTTCTCCATGAGATAGCATTTTGGATTTCATGTGCTTTGGTCTTTCAGTCGCCAGGTAAAGATCATGTCTTTTATACTGTTTCTAATATCATTGTCATTTTTTGGCGTTTTTATTTAGTTTCCATTATTTTACAGATATACTGTAATAAAACTGGATGTGAAAAAACATGCTTTTCCTAAAGAGAGATATTTTCAGCATCTCAAATTATGTGAGAACAAAGTAAAAAGCTTTTTTATTATTGTAACACAAATTCTGCCATGACAACCCATCTCAGTGATGTGTCACCAGCCTACCTTTGAATGAAAATGTCTATTTTCCATTGCAGGCTTGCTGTAATTTCTTCCATCGTATTTACTTCTTTATCTGCACTCACAGCACTTTGATTGGTGAAAATAACTGAGATTTTCTTTTTTATTTGGAACCTTTTAGCAGAAGGAAACGTAAATATTACTTGACAGAACTGATATTGCAGCTCGCAATGTAATTTTCCAACATACTTTATGTTGTCAACACATGTCTGCAAGCAAGTTGTTGTTGTTGGACTTTAAGCAAGCTCGCTTTTGACATCCTACAGCTTCAGCTGTGATCTGATCAGAGAGATGAAGCCCAATGGATACATGGTGACAATCATTAGTGGCGCTAGGACCTGGAGGAATCATTTGCAGCTGTGGCAGCAACTGCCAGTGTCCAATCTGTCCGGGTCATCATTAGTATCTCTGTCACACAGGCATGTGGCCCCTGGAGGCCCCAAATAGAACACTCCACTGATCTGTAATTTCAAAATTACTCATGTAAAAGATGTGAAAAAGTCGTCAACAGTATGGTTTGGAATGACTGCCAACGCTATGCAACCACGCAGAGCAAAGGCGAATGTAGATGATTCAGTGTGATTCAGTGTGAAGATGAAGGCGACTTCCTTAAATTTCATTCAGGAAGAAGTGAAATTCTGACCGTTCACAAAGGCAGGCAACCGGAACGATCTGTGATGTGAAATAATCCTATCAGAGTAGCGGGCTATAGCCTGCAGTTTGGGTTCAGCTACATCCTTCCTGTCGGGTCGCACCCCCTCAGGTGGGTGCGTGTAAACACCATGACACATTGTTATTATGAAATCATTCCACTCCCTGATCACTGAGTTGAATATGAAGTGCTAGTCTTTATCGGATGCTCCCAAAAACGTAAATATTTAGCTTTTGCTCAATTATGCTTAAATGGAAAGAAGATTTTGTTTGTTTTTAGAAAGTTTGATATCACTATGTTTCAATTTATGCAATGAAGGAAATTATTTTCTGTCTTAATATATACGCTGTTGTCCTCGTCCTTGTTGATCTCCATTTGTTTCCTATTCACATAGATGCATATTACCACTGATTGTGATCTACAAGCTGACGCTGGCCACTGAAATGATGGAGTGTGACATCATTGATAGTGATTGTGAGGTTGTTATCTGAAAGAAACAACAACGCGCGTGTGGCTGGAGGAGGAAGTGGTTGGAGGTTTCAGGTCAGGAGCTGTGAGGACACTCAGCTCCGCGTTGAAAGCGGGAAATGGTTGGGTTAGCCATTCCATTGTCACACAGTGAAGGTGGCAGAGTGTGCAAGAAGATGGGGAGAGTGAAGGGATTAGAGAATTGGGACAATAAGAGAGAGGGAGAAGGGGATTAAAGCTGGGGAAAAATACAGAATGCCTGAGGGACGTGTGAGACAATTTGGAAACATTCTGCAAAGACACACGCTGTTGTCACCGAATGCGCTGCCTCGCTTTGACTCTCCCTTTTGCATCCCTCGGCTCGTTTTGCTCCCGCCCACTCACACGTGTGCCAAATCGTTCTTCCATCCTCAGCCCCCCCCCCACACTAAAAGCCATACATGGACCACAGTCATACATAACGCCCAGCCACACACCAGGTTATTGGTGGACTGGAAGGCCAGCGTGTCTCTGGGCACACACCCTCTGTGCATGATAGTCATGGCCTCTGTCTCGTCAAGGTTATGTGAATAATTACAAGAGAGAGCCGCTGGTTCTCTGTCGCCAAGCAAAAAAAAAAAAACAACCCTCTGACCTTTCTGACCAAGAATACATCCAGGACATCATGTATGTCAGTCGTGCAAAGAATAATGGTGGGTTATCTTTTCCTGTAATCTGGCTGCTCAGGTGACAACACAAGATTAGTTTGTCTCTACATGATAAAATATACAACACGGACATTCTTTTCTCCTCGTTTCTGTTCTTCCACCACTGACGGATGGATCTGAGTCTGGCTGCATCAGCGTTGTGGCCAAATCAGCTCTTTAAAGGCTCAGACATGATCACGACAAGAACATCATGTCTCCATCTATTGGGGCAGCATGTCTGTTTTGTTTGAGGGGTTAAACATCTGAGAACTCGGCTTGTTTTGATTTGATTTTTTTTTTAACATATTTTATTGCCAATATTTATCTTCAGTCGTGCCACTTTTCACTATAATTCTTCAGTTTTTGTGATTGTGTTGTGTTCTCTGGCTGTGATATTTTGATTTAAGTCAGAATCTGTAAATGTAATTACTATTGTTCTACAACAATCACAACAGAGATATGCAAAGCAGATCTACACCCACCATGGTTGTGTTGTGTTATAAATGTGTTATCACCGTAATGAATGAACATAAATCTCCGTGCCTGTCTGTGTTGTTGTTTATTCCGTGGTGTTGACTTCTACTGTTGTGAACTGTGCAGTTTGTCCTCATGTTAGCGCCGGGCAGGTGCTCTGAGCTGATAGGAACTGACCAGGTGTCTCCCTGGTTACCAGAGGACAGGAAGACGGACTAGACGTAAGCAGAGAGGATGGTATACAGTTCTATGTTAGAGCTTTTTTTTCCTCCAAATCTTTCATTCAGACAGGAAGCGTTCGATCTGCCACCGTTGTCTAGCTGTTGTGTTTTATTTGCTTTTTTTTTTTTTTTTTAGATGCATTCTGTTCTGTAGTACAGCCAGCTGTTTTCATGTGATTTTAGGAGGTGGGTAATTCAGGTGTCGGGATGACAGGAGCCTGAACGACTCACTCGTTTCTCCTGCTGGTGATATTTAAATGTAGAAAGTGGCCCACCTGGTTTAGTCGGTTTAATCTCAGGGTTGTGGGTTCAAGCCCCACAAGGACTTTGCCATACTCAAGACTAGAGTATGGAGTTTGAATTGGTAGTCGGAGACATGCCAGTTCACCTCCACTGCTGAGGAGCCTTTGAGCAAAGCATCAAACCCCAAAAGCTGTTTCCTAGTGTGCCATCATTTGACCACCTTTCACTCTGTTATCTCTCTACATAATTGCGTGTTTAAAGGCCCTTTGTGTGTGTGTGTGTGTGTGTGTGTGTGTGTGTGTGTGTGTGTGTGTGTGTGTGTGTGTGTGTGTGTGTGTGTGTGTAACATACAAGAGTGTATAAATAATCTTCACTCTAGGGATCAATGAAGTATAAGAAATCTGAAGTCAATCTAAAATCATAATCATTGTATGACAACCATCTGTGCTTTGGTCTCACAAGTGAAAATGTTCCTGTTGTTGTTCTATATAACAAAATCATAGGAAATGGATCAAGATAATCCGAGACAAAGCCAGGTACCAGAGGAAGAGCCAAATGGAGGAACATCAGCTCCAGCATCAGCTCAAGCCATTAATGTCGGCGTTTCCCAGCCTGCAGCCCCTTCCAGGCCCCGGCGTCCTCAGAGAAGCGCCAAAGTAGAGGGCTCCATCGACATCTCTGAAACCAAAGTGGAGCCCAAAGCGGAGCCCGTTGTGGCATTTAATGAAGAAGAAGAAGAGGAGTGTACCCCTGATGGCTCTGTGGCAAGTAGACCTAAACCCTCCCACCCTGCAGCAGTCAAAACCGTAGGAGGGCCCACCAGGCCCAGCATGAAAGCTGGACCCAAAGGCCCCGGCCACCACCCAACGAGGGCCGCCTCGGTCCCCCACCCGCCGGCCAGCAGGCCCCTCCCTCCTCACCTGAACCCTCACGCACAGAGAGCCCTCTCTGTAGCCGGTACCGCTGACACCCAGGCCCAGAACATGGAAGACTTCAGGCAAGTTCGTGTGTGTGTGTGTGTGTGTGTGTGTGTGTGTGTGTGTGTGTGTGTGTGTGTGTGTGTGTGCGTGCGTCGCAGTGAAAAAGTCATGTCACAGCATGTTTCCACAATACTTTTCATTCCCAGACAGTTTGTAAAGATAATCCTTGACAAATGCAGTAGTATTTATTTATATACGCTGACAGAGTTGCTAGCCTGCATGATTATGACAAGCACTTGGTCACACACAAATATTTGGTGATATTTTCTAAACACAGGGATCAGAATTATTTAATCCCATTACTGTTTCTGCATAAAGAATCATTTCCCCCTTTTTCACGAATCTAAAAATCAGTTAGAGGTCAGATAGATAAGTTCCCCCTGAAAGTCTATAACCAAAAGTTTCCCATGTTTTAAAATGTTTTTACTTTGTTCCTCCCAGATACTCCCTCCTTTCTGTGGGTGTGTCTTCAACCTCTCCCTTCTTCTGTCAGCACTAAAACTCTGAAGAAATTTGATTTCTTGACCTGCTATTGTTGGCAAATCAATAATCAAATTAGGTGAAGAAGTATATATTGTTCTATATATATAACTTATTTAGGCAGAACAACACCGATTTCAGTTTCTTGAAGGAACTTTTTTCAACGTGTTTTAGTGCTGAGAAACAGTCGATAAAATTTATCTAAAATCCTGACAAGAAAACATGTTAACTAAAATAACGGGGATATTTTTTTTTCTGTTTAACCAGCTTCAGCTGATTGTGTGACGGTGAGAACGGGTCTGTCTGAAGTGGAAGGATGTGATAAGACGCCAGCAGGCACAGGGAGCTTTTTATAGAGCATTCTTTGAATTGTTTTAAGAGCTGAACTATAAGTGTCTTGGGACAACTGGGAACTTGATGGTCACTAATGTGACCAGTAAAGAAATAAGAGCTGAACCAGTATGTCTTTAGGCTGATCCAGAGTTAGTTTGTAAGGCTTGATATTTCAAAATTTTGTATTTTCTAACCGATTTTGCCAGATTGCTATTTCTCAAACTGCCGTGTTCCTCTTTTGCAGAGAACATCCAGTTTGTTCTTTCATGTAATGTAATTCATTATTCGGCTCAATCCAGCCGCCATGGCTCTCATGATAAAGCCAATGAAGGAGTTTCACTGAGAAAATAAAGAAAGTATGTCAGGAATAATTTGCTTTGTGTTCACACATTAAAACATCATTTAATATTCCTGTGACATTATGAGAGATGTTTTGCCAGTTCTTGTATTTGATAAAGCTTTTGTCAGCTCACATTAATGAGGTCCTGATGTCATCATGGATCCTGAGTGAACACAATTCTTTATGCAGCCTTGATGCAGTCCAGGGCTGCGTAGTAACTACCAAAATAGAATCATTTTTTATTTATTTTTTTGTCAGAATGTTTAATTAATTCAATTGATGGTATAATTGATGTGCAGATACTTATAATAAAACCCTCTCTCTGTAATATCAAGAAAAAAACAATAGACAGTGTCAAGCTGCTGTCTCCCTCCACGTCCGTGGGTGACGATGGTGAGCTTTGAGAAGAGGAGAGTTTATAACAGCTACTTCATAACACTGTTTTATAACAGGGTGCACATCATCACCTGGAATGTGGGTTCAGCCACTCCACCTGATGACATCACTTCCTTACTGGGCCTGAATGTGGGGGATGGAAATACAGACATGTACATTATTGGGTGAGTGTTTTGTGGTGTGTTAGTCATCCGCTTTTTTCTACATAAAAGCTGAAGCCTCTGTTAAAGTTCACTCGTTAATGTTCAGCGACACTGCTAATAATTCCACTAATGAGCATCCAGGCTCAGTTGTGAACCACAGAGATATCTCCTTCCTTTCGGCTACTATTGTCTCTAATAATCCGAAATTACCCAATGATCAGCTCCTGGTATATCTGTCTGCTTCCTGCTGCTGACCCATATGCATTACTGTGTGTCGTTTTTCTTCAAGGCTGCAAGAAGTGAATTCTATGATTAACAAAATGCTGAAGGATGTCCTCTTCACAGACCAGTGGAGCGAGCTCTGCATGGAGAGACTCAGCCCCTTCGGTTATGTGCTGGTCAGTAATGACTTTCACTATCAACACATACGCACACTCTCTCTCTTTCTCTGCAGAAATGCGTAGCTTTAACGCTCAGATGATGTACGATAACCGATGAGATCTCTGCTTCCTGCTGCTGCTTTGGCTCATTTTGTTCCCCGAGCAACGGATGATGTGATGGTTTATAAGAGGCGTGTAAGAGGCGTATCTTCTGCTGTCTGCCAAGCGAGTAATGCAAAGTCAAGCACATACTCTATGTTAGTCTCATTCTCTGTGCATCTTTATGTGCATCCCTTCACCTCATGCTGTCTTTGGATTCACATACCTCCCAAGGGAAGGGAGTGAACCAAACACCACAGTAGGTTTCATGTAATGCCCTCGTAAATAGGATATATTCCATGTCCTACATTTGTAAGAGGGCCAGTCTCTGCCATTGATGTTGGTCTCAATTGTGATATCACGGTGAGCTAGAGAGCATGAATCAAGCTGAGCTGAAAGAACCAGACAAATGTCTCCCAGGACAGTGTTTTATTTTTGGGTCACGCTGTTGTCAGTGTTGATGGGCCCCTGACAGCGAGATTGATACCATCCTCTGGCTGTCTGATGGTGTGCCGTACATGTATGTCTCCATTTGTCGACATGCGTGTTCATCTTGATGCTGTTTGCAGGCTATAGGGTTTTTTTTTTAGTTGCAGGGTGTCTTGAACAGCGTGAGCTGCAAGAGGGTTTCTGTGGGTGTGTGTAGCTGTGATGTGGTTCTCTCACACAGAGTAACAAGCCGCCCCATCACTTCTTTCCACCCTGACACTGTCTGCTCACCAAAGCATTATCACTGTCAGGATCAAACTGTGAACAAGTGCAAGAAAGCTCAAATCAGCTTTTCTCTGCTGAAACACTGAAATTTTTTTCTTCTGGCTTTTCACCACACAGTTGCTGAATGTCTATGTCTGTCTGAGTCAGCTCCAATTTAGATGCACAAAAGTTTTTTTTAGACCCTGATCTCTAATTGCAACATGTCATGTTCTATTGAAAATTGCCTGTTTTTACGCAATGTGACATTTTCTAAAGTTTCTGTACTATAGCATTGGATTCATCACACTGTGAAGTAACTAACAGACATCTTAGCTGTGGTGAGAAAAAATGTAAAATGGAATCGTTTGAAGACGCTGCATTAACAGGGACATGCCAAATGTTAAAGGTTAAAATAAGTGAATGAAGATGCAATACATGCAGTTTTACATATAAAAATGACTCACTTGTGAAACACTTTTGTTAGAACATCAATGAAACATCTTCTTCAGAAATCCAGGAGATTATTTCTAAGCATTTCCTGTCTAAATAAACATGAGAAGTTGGAGGCTGGCACGTCTTCTTTTGTCTCACACTTCCTTCAGATTTCCAGGATGCGCTGCTAAAACAAACTTGTTACTCACAGCTCATTTTTTCAGTCATGCGTGAGCTGGACAAGGTCAGCTGTACACACTTCCACACACATACACTCTCTAGCTCTGTCTCTGCATACCCGTCTCACTTATGCAAAACTGTCTTTAGGACTGGTCTCAAAATGTAGCGTGTAAGCATTCTGGAGCAGCTCCACTATTTACAGCTCCACAGTTTAGAAATACTGGTGTTTGCTGTCACGTTTTACTCACACACACGCACACACACATGTCCACACTCATAACATCGGTGCATATTACGGTTCAGTTGAATCCATTATGCAGCAAAGTTGTGCGGAGAACCAGGGAGTATACAAGGGAGACGGTCGGTCTTGGATCACGTGTAGATGTGTGCCTCCTTTACTGCCTGCAGGGCGTTTCAGACATGTAATCGTGGTTATTCAGTCAGTGGTTGGGGGTTGGGTTTTGTGGACAGCTGGACAGAGGGAGGGACGGACTTTAATATCTGACATACAAATATATTATGTTGTTTTACTCACAAATCCACATGTTGTAACCTTTTCCTTTTCATAATTTGAAAAATATGCATTGTTCTTGTGTTTAACGGTGGTACACAAATGCCAAAATTTGCATGACATTATGCATAACCACAAGTGTTGGAATGACTTTGAAGGACCTGCATTGTGGACGTCACGTTTGCTCTACAAAGTGGTTTGTTGCCACAGCGAGTGGAGAAACCACAAGCAATGGACTCCTTAATGTACACAACTTTTGATAAAGAATTGGAAAGGTTGTGGTAGGGGCTCCTGCAGGGCATGATGGGAATGCAAAGAGAGAGAGAAAGAGAAGAAAGAAAGATACTCCAGATCATTTCCCTCCTCTCTCTGTCCCTCAGGTGACCTCCCAGAGGATGCAGGGGTTACTACTACTCGTCTTTGCCAAGTACTTCCATCTGCCCTTCCTCCGTGGGGTCCAGACTGAAACCACCCGCACTGGCCTGGGGGGATACTGGGTGAGATGGCTGCTGACACCACTCTGATTCTCACTGTGTCATGGGATCTCTGCATAAGGTCACATCATTGTCACTGATACGCTGACAGACGCTGATTTTCCACAACAGTTCTGACATTTTTCTACATCTTTCTTTGCAAACACTGTAAGTCATTTGTTTGAGCATGCATTGGGAATCTTGTGCAAACGGTTTTCTGGAGAATATCTGCACCTGGAAGGCAGAAACCATGGTTACATCTGTGGTTGCCTCTATTGAGAAGCACCCAGGTTGATATTTATCAAGTGCTGCAATGTGAGGGTTTCACCTGAATGTTTCCAAAATACAAAAGACACCTTCACAAAAGGAAAGAGCCGTTGTGAAATCGGTAAGTTCAAAAAGAACTCAGAATTATCAGGTGTAGTTTTTAAATATCACAGAACGCAGAACAGTTTGTTTTACTGTCAGTTGAATGTTTCCCCCGCTAATGCAGCCATTGTGGTGTTGATGGGGGTGTGATTTGATGGGAATTTTGACATCAGAAGATATCCTCCAGGTAGGAACAAATGCATAACAACTGCGGCCATATTATGAAGTCTTGATAGTTGTTAGTCAAATGGTGCTACATACATGGAAAGTTAAAGATAATAAATCATACCTCTAGAAGTATGAAAAAACAAAATGTATCAAAACAAGAGGCGAGTCGATGGAAATTAAGTTTTGGTTGTCACACACTTTTAAGAACCCTTACGGCTGGTCAGCATTTGGACCTTTGAAAGAAGAAATTGGGGATATAACCTCCTCTTTGGTAATGCTGTCATGATGTTGCTTTACTCCCACCTGCTTCATCTCAGCTTAGTAATACCACCTCATTTCCTGACACTAGAGCAATGTTTATTATGAGTGATCGACAAAATAACATTATGCACTGACAAATCTCTTGTCTTCTAATTGCTCAGAGTATCAGGGAAAAAATGCAAAGACTCATCCTGTTCTCCCACTGTGCACCTAACAGGTGACATTAAGTATTGATAATGTTCTCCACTGGTCATTGAGTAAACGTCCTGTTTCTCTGTGGCAGACACACATACAATATAGCTTATGTCTAAAACAATACCAATCCCTGTGAGTTGGGAATGACTACATTTATTTCATAAATTCATCTGATTTTAGAGAAACTCAGCGTAAATAGACAGAAGTCCTTCATTGTCATTCACAGGTGTGTGCTCTTCTTATATATTATTTAACCTCTTCCAGGGGAATAAAGGTGGCGTGAGCGCCCGCATGTCTGTTTTTGGCCATACGATCTGCTTCCTCAACTGCCACCTGCCAGCTCACATGGAGAACTCCGATCAGCGCATGGAGGACTTTGAGAGCATCCTGCAGCAGCAGCAGTTTGAAGGTCAGGCCGCCACCGGAGTTCTGGACCACGAGTAAGTTGCTACACACACACACAGATATAGACACGGGTGGATTTTTTTGTTAATATCTGTAATCTTACAAAGGTGTGTTGGTGTTGAATGTATTTCAATCGATGAATCTGATTTTTTTCCAGTGTGGTCTTCTGGTTTGGGGATCTCAACTTCCGCATTGATGACCTGGACATGCAGGTGGTAAAATTAACCATTGATAACAACAAGTATGCAGCATTGTGGGAAAAAGATCAGGTAAAACTTCAGGCGATCTGATGTTCTTTGTGAAGAAAATTATTTTACCTTTATTTTCTCTATAAGTACTAATAATCCATATTGCAGGTTTCACCAACACAGACAAAATTAGGGAAATATTGCATGTCAGAATGAGATCTAAAAAGTCTATCAGGGTTATGACCTAAACTCAACAGGATGTGTTCCATTTTGAATTTGCAGTTTATGCTTCTTGCGCTTTAGTGCTCTGATCCTAGAAATTTAATCCAATTGAATTAATAAATTGATATTTGGTTGGATCCATTTCAAGACCTCAGTGATGAGAAATTATGAAAATACTGTACATACTTTTTATACTACTGTGTACTCGTGGTGTCAGGGGATTTGTTATGTTTTGCTGAGGAAACAGGAAGTTGTCATGACTCCCTTGTTGATAACCCACAAACTTCACATATTGGATAAAATTCCCAGCCTGATGACATCTGACCAAAAAAAAAAATTTTTTTAATGACAATATAATGGAGTATTCTGATTGCTGGACAATGGACTGCGTAGGTACTGCCACTAGGGGGCAGTAGAGACAAACTAAATGAAGTGCCTCACTGACATTATATCTCTGCTAACTCTCATTGTTACAGCTCAATATGGCCAAAGACAGTGAGACAGTGCTGGAGGGTTTCCAGGAAGGGCCCCTGAAATTCCCTCCCACCTACAAGTTTGATGTTGGAACAAATACATATGACACAAGGTGATATCAGAGGGCTTGGTTTGGTAATGCATTCACTCTCTTCTCTAAGCGGTCCTAACTAGCCTGGAGAGATGACAGAGGAGCCTCTTCTTTTCTCCATGTACTGATTTTAAACTTGTCATACCTCTCTTTCCGTCTAGTGGAAAGAAGCGTAAACCAGCCTGGACTGACCGGATCCTCTGGCGTCTGAGAGCCACAGCATCCACATCTCCCAGTGCCAGAAAACGTGGATCAGTTTCAGGTCTAACCAGCGGGACCAAAGTGACACAGCACTACTATCGAAGTCACATGGAGTACACCGTCAGTGACCACAAACCAGTCTCCTCTATCTTTACCCTGCAGGTGAGACACATCAGAAAACACTGTGATGACATAAGGCTTTTGCTTCTGTTGATAATACACTACTTAGTTTGCTACCAATTGCTCATGTGTTTTATTTTCAAGACGTTTGTAATATATTCTGGAATGAGAAAGTCCCAACGTCTAAAATTGGGAAATAGCTTCCCCTTTTTATACACATGAATAAACATATTCCATGCAACTGGCATCATGTTCTCTGCAGTTCCCATACAAAGTGGACGTTCCTCTGGTCACGCTCATAGTGGAGGATGAATGGAATAGTATTGCTGATGCCACAGCCAAATTCAAACTGGCACCCAACTTTTCGCGTAGTTCGTGGGATTGGATTGGACTTTATAAGGTAGTAGATTCTGCACACTTCCTTGGAAAATACAATCTAACATGCACAGTAATGTTTGAAGAAAAAAAACATTTTATGACAGGATAACTGTGTCCATGAATGACCAAATCCTATTAAGTACAGTTTGTGATTGTGTGGACATCTAGGTGGGCTTCAAGCACCATAAAGACTATGTGGGATATGTGTGGGCCAAACAAGAGGAGTCAGATTTCCAACGACAAGAACATCAGGTAGTCTAGCCGTGTGCCAAATTCTCTGTAGAGCCAATGTTTTTTTTTTGTATTTAATAGATATTTGACAAGCTGTTTTTCAGGTAACCTTTACCGAGGAGGAATTGCCCAAGGGCTCAGGGGATTTTATCTTGGGTTACTATAGCAACAACATGAGCACCATTGTGGGTGTAACAGAGCCGTTTCAGGTATTCATACCTCTTACATTACCTGCATTAATTTAAAACAATTGAGTAATGTCTTAGAGAGAAATATCTGCTCTTTGATATTCAGGTATTTATTGTCTCTACTTACATATTTCTGTATTTTAAACTTATTCTGCTTCCTTCTTTCCACTCACATCCTTGTGTTAATCAAACATCAGATCCAGCTTCCCACTGCAGATCTTGACAACAGCTCATCAGACAGTTCTGACCTCAGCTCAGAGGATGACAGCACTGTTGTCCTCATGAAGACAAGATCCCGCAGTCCCAGTCCGGGCCGGGTCAGACACAGCAGCCAACACAGTCGCAGCCCCAGCCGGTCCAGCAGCCCTGAGCAGGCCAAAGCCAAACCACTCAGCGTTCCTGATGGTTTGCCGCACCTTGCTCCAAAAGAGAGGGATTCCACTGGACCTCCAGCAGAGGGCAGCAGCGTCCAGGCATCTGCTTCCTCCCAGGAAGAAAAACAGTCTGGTGATTCAGGGCTGTGATGCACAACTGAGTCCTGCTTTTGTCAAAGGTCACATGGGCACCTATTGTGTCTTCTGTCAAATACACCTACTAGCCTTGAGTTGTTCTAATAAGCTGTGCACATTGTGTATTTTTCATTTGGGAACCTTTGGCTGTGCCCTGTAGTCCTTTGATCTATGTCTGTTCTCAGGTGTGGACAGTACAGGGAGCTCACACCTTACATTAGGAAATACTCAAGGACTCATGGTCACGCATAGAAAATGGTACAAAATTTTTAGAAACCATCCTCTTTAAAATGCTTTTAAATTCCACTCTGAAGTACAACATACAAGTGGTGAGAAAAGGGAATGTGTACTTGACTGATATCACTCATGAATATCACTAGTTTCCTTTAGTTGTGTATCTTTTGATCCGTACTGACCAAAAACACGATCAAGACATAGTAAAAAATACATTCTATTCCAAAACATCCCACAAAAAGACTCAGTAGCTTGACCAACAGCCACCAACCAATTTTGTTACTTCAAATCTGAAGCTAAAGTGACGGTGGCCATACGGTTTGAATTGTCAGTGTGGTTCTACTCTTGTGGAAATTTCCTGCTTTAGAACCTCAGCATGTGTTACAGTACGACATAATGCATAACGTCAGGTAGCGTTTCTATGATCCAGGGCGCAGTAGAACAGAGCAGAGGGGGTGGAGACGGGACGTCTGGAGGTGGTGACCAGTGGTGATGGCAGCAGTGCAGCATGTGTTAGTGTGCGGGTCAAATGTGAGCGTAAAGGCCTTTAAATAGAATGCCAAATCAGTGCGAGGGGATGTGATGAGTGGGGTGGTCAGCTGGTGTCAGCTGACGCTGCGTAGCTGTCAAGTCAGGACTAATTCATTAATTATTGAGTGCTCTCTCTGCAGTATTAACTACAGCTACACAACACCAAACCCAGGACCTGGGAGCAGCATAATGCTTTGTCATATGTGTTTATGGGAGCTGTTGGGCCTCATTTAACATTTCACTGGTTTCCTTTTTTCTGATTTACTCAGAAAACCAAAATTACATACTAGATTTTATACCTATTTTAAATGGTTGTTTTGTTGTTGTTTTTTAAATTTTTTTGTACCATCTTTAGACTTGTGGTTTCAACGTGGAAGCAAGGAAACCTGACAATCCAGATATATGTGACCCTCTCTCTCTTTGTTTCTCTCTCTCTCTCTCTTTTGACATGTTGGTCACATGTTCGATTTAGGAGGGTTTTTTTCTCAGATCCACCCAACTGATAACTGATCCCTGTGATTAGCTGGCATTGCATTGTTAGCATGTGACCGTCAATGCAGCATCTTAGACAATGTACTTTTGAGCTGTTAGCATACGTCAGTGTGTACCGATGTAGCTAGAACCTCAGTGTGCGTGTGTGTGTGTGTGTGTGTGTGTGTGTGTGTGTGTGTGTGTGTGTGTGTGTGTGTGATGAGTATGTGTAATTAACTGTGGCAGTGCATGGGTTTGACTGTTTGCATTGTTTGCTGCTAGACATACTGTACATTCCGGTACTGTGATATCTGTGATGTAAAGTGCTGTTTTTTAAGTACAATCGTGGATGTGAAACGTGTTAGACAAACATGATGAGGACAGTATAACTATACAGTACTATAAACTTTATTATAAATATTAAGTGAAGAAGATGCAGAACAGATAAACTTGCACGGATATGAAATGCTTGAGTCATTTCACTGTTCATTTTCTTGATGTTGAAATGAAAAATCTAACGGAAACATGTTTAAAGTTGTTAAAGATTGTATGACATTGTCTGACTTTGTTATTTAGATAAATATGATCAGCTCTACAGTCAAGAACATTGACTATCGTGAAATTGTGAGGAAAAAAAGCTCTGTCTACCGAACTTAAATGTTTTGTAATGACGTGGCAAAATAGAAGAAATATAAATGTATATGGACAATTTTTAAGTATTGTAGAAAGGTAGAAGACAATCTAAGACACAAAGATTATTTTACTTAAATTGTGTGTTTATTTTTTTATTTAACAGTTAAATGAGCCTGAATTCTGCTGGCCAGTGAGGGACTATCACTTCAATGGAAATGTCAAATGATATAACGGAAATAATTATCTTCATTTTCTGTGATGAACCATAAAGAGAGAATTTTCCTTTTTTTTCAGTTTCCATTTTTGGAATTTCAGATTCAGTGTTGATTTTGTCTGCGGTGTGAATTGCTTTAGTCTACAGGTCTGTGAAGCTGTGAATTAACTTGAAAAAGAGCATAGGAAGCCTGTGATAGAAATGATTTTTTAAAAATATGTGAAATCATCTGATAAATGAAGTGAGGCAGATTTCAGGGATTGCTGACTTTGTTCCAAAACCCAAAAATATACACTATTTCAAATTGTGACGTGTTTCTTGAGTCTCTTCATATTTTGTGTGTGTGTGTGTGTGTGTGTGTGTGTGTGTGTGTGTGTGTGTGTGTGTGTGTGTGTGGGTGTGTGTGTGTGTGTGTGTGTGTGTGTGTGTGTGTGTGTGTGTGTGTGAAACAGTGGCCCCAAGGTCAATAATGTCACCTTACTCTCCTGTACATGAATTGCATCATGCTCGATTATTCAAAAGAACTGCGTTAGTTTATTGGTGTTATACTTGGCTTCCAGTCTATTATTTATTTTGGGCAGCTTGTCAGCCCTTTGTGATTTAATATTGTTCAAATTTAGTGTTACAGTACTTTCTATAGTTGGCTTTCAGAATACTTTTGGCCATAAATATTACAACATGTCCTGTCAAAAGCAACAGCATGCACATCTTGCATCATGCTTTTGCCTTCTGAAAAGAGATTGTCCACCCTGCAGATTCATCATGACAAATATCTGCCTCTGATGCAACACTAGTCAGGTATTGAGTTGCTTATAGTTTACTGATGACAAAAGCAGAACAGTCAAAACAACAGCAACAGTCAATAAACTGACTAAACATGCAAAGTGACACTTTGATCACTTAATGATCCTGTACTGTCGTTATTGTGAAGAAACTCAGACTTTTGGGTGCATATTCTATGAAACTAATTAATCAATTGATTAATGACAATGTAATTTATTAAACTAAACAAGTTTTGCTTCCACAAAAATGTGCACATGGTCTGCAACGAATCGCAGTACTTGAGGGTTCCCACCAGAACATTGCCCAGACCATCAAACTGCCCTGTCAGCCTTCTTCCTGGAGCCCATCCTGGGGCCATGTGTTCACACACACCCCGCCATCCAAGCATTATGAAAGAAAATTCATTCATCGGACCAGGTTCCCTCCATCTGTGGTCCGGTTCTGATTCTCATGTGCCCGTTTTAAGCACTTTGGGTAGTGGACAGGTGTCATCATTGACATCCTGACCTGATTGCAGCTATGCACTGTGTCCTGACACCTGTCAAGATACATCAGCAAGTTCCCCGCTTTTCCTTCCTTTGGCCACTTCTGATAGATACGGACCATTACAAATAGGAACACCTCATAAGAGCTGCTCTTTTGGAGCTGATCTGACCCAGTCATCTAGCCGTTACAATCTGACCCCTTTCAAACTCAGTTTCTTACACTTGCCCATTTTTTGCTGCTTTTAACATAATAACTTTGTGGACAAAATGTCCACTTGGACTGACTTACTCCACTTACTGATGGGTCCCATGAAGAGAAATTCTGTGTTCTTCACATCTCAGTGGTCATAAAGTTATGGATAATAATGTTTTTTAGTTGTATGAACATGAAAGCTCAAGCATGGTTAATGGGTTATCTCCTTACTCACAGACCTAGAGTCTCTGCTTCTTGACAAAGAATGGACTTTGACTGCAAACACATGTTATACCATCCGCTTACTTTGTCACTTCGAAAGCTTGGAAATGGGATGATTAACACATACAGGATTTCAACTATTTGCAATGCCGAATAGAAAAGAAGCACCTGAGCTTGTGTTGTCGGATGAATACTGCCTTTTTTTCCCAGCAAAACACAAGGATCCAAATGTTGCAACATAAAATATATTCGGATAGTTCTTCAAGTGAACATTGAGAAAGGATTTTCCCATTTCAAACATTTTGTTCATAGATAATCGAAATGGTCCCAAACCTGTTTAAAACAAAACATTACAGAGAAGTTAATTATATATTAATTATATCTTCTAGCTATGAGCACAGAAGATGTTCCCAATCATATTACAAACAGCACCCGAAGGGTACACAGCAGATGAGAGCTTTTTGAGTAAAGTTTAATCATATTATGAACAGATACACAGTGATAACCCAACCCTCTCCTGCTCCATCCTCTATCCAGTTTTCACTTTCTTGGAAATGTATTTCCAGGTTAATCGTGTTGTTCCGCCGAGAATACATGTGTTCTGATGATGTTATGATAGCTGAAGTAACTTATTAGATTCAATATACCAGCACCAGGTTGAAATTAAACCTGAATAATAGTTTGTAGGAAACATTTAAACTGCATTGTGAACTTGATACAAAGTAAATTACACACAATGTTTGCGCTGTTGAACAAGAATATTCTCTTATATATGAACTGAGAGTCACCCAGCTCTATTTTGCTGAAATAAAACCCACAATGCACGTTTTGTGGTATGCCCTGTGGTGTCAGTGTTTGTTTTTCTCCTGGTGTTTGTCCAGTATTTATTCATTATGCAATGCCTGAGCAGTGGATATGTGCAATTTCCTTCTTTCTATCTATCTATCTATCTATCTATCTATCTATCTATCTATCTATCTATCTATCTATCTATCTATCTATCTATCTATCTATCTATCTATCTATCTATCTATCTATCTATCTATCTATCTATCTTCGGCAGCAAATACACATAGCACAAAGCTGCTGTATGCTCTGTAATTACTGATACCTATGATTGGAGAAACAATATTTTACAGCTATTTAAACCTTTTCAAAGCTCAGAGCACGGAAACATCCAGACTCTTTCTCACACACTCTACTGTGAATAGAACCAGAGATATGCTCTACTGCATGTTGGGTGTGTTGGACATGTGGGTCACCAAGCCCTGCCAGACAGAAATAACTCACCTTACCCCCAAAAAATATGAAATACTGCTTTGTGCTTGGCCTGTAGCCACAGGTCACTGTGATTGGTGACCTTTTTGGGTTCAAATGTCGTGTTAATATCCTGAATGTGGCCTGTGGGTTTATAGATTTGCAGGACCGGAACAATGTTAAGTTGTATTAGTAATAACAAAAGGACTGGTTACTTGTATTCATTTATATTTATTTGATTGACTTATTGATCTGTCATTGCCTTCGATTATTGCTAATCGTATCCAGAACTGCCCGTTTTTAGACCATCTCCCCACCAGTCATTGTGTATGTCCCATATCTATACCCCAGCGTTAAAATTCTATTTAAGAGGAGATCGTATTCCACAAAAACTCATGAAACTTTCCTCGAGGCTCAACCTCCTAAAATGAAATTCTTTGTATTTTCAGTTGACAGTTGGCAGGTTTGAGAACTGAACAGACATGTCAAGAGCTTACAGATATGGCCGTCAAAGCAAACTGTGAATGTCACCGTCATATTCTGACAGAAGCTATCCGTGGAAAAACACGCGGAGCCGCGGATAGGCTGAGCCCCGCTAAGCCGCCTCCTCGTGACGTCAGAGCCTGTGACTCCAGAGGATAAATACCGGAGCTCTGCGCCACTTTTCAGGCTTGAGGGTCAACTGAGAGGCACTGAAGCGACGTTCTCCCGGAGCAGGAATCAGCACCGTTGACAGAAACCGGTCCCTTTTGTTTAAACGTTGATTTTTCTACCAGCAGCTAACATTACCGACGATGAACGGCCAGATGAACGGCTTCCATAACTCCCTCATCGACGAGGACTGCTTCTTGTTCACCTCGGAGTCGGTCGGAGAAGGACACCCCGGTGAGACGCAGGGTTTCATCAGCTTACCTGCTGGCGCGAGCTCCATTTCCGAAGCGATGTTTGTTTTTGTTTGTGTTTCCCACGTTTGACCTCCTACGGTACCAGAATACATGTCGCTGTATTGATGTGGACCAAAATAGGCCCTTTCCATCATTCACACTGAACAAACGGCCTTTTTCCGCCACTTGAGTGTTAGCCGGGGCCGACGTGAGGAGCACGCGCTGCTAGCTAACGTTAGCTAGCTTATCCGTGGCGCGTGGCCCGTCGACATCAGAATGTCAGCGCTCCTATCACAGCCCCGGAGAATGTTGGTTCACTGGTTTTACTACTACTTGAAAGCCATTATTCTCTCCAGGTGCATTAATAATCAAACATCCATAGATCGATCACGGTCACAGCCTGTTAGCGCTCGAACCCCCTTCCTGACCACATGTCCACGCGCTGAAATGGCGATTGTTTCAGGAGACCCTCCCATCCGCGCCTCTCCTGTAACTCCACCCCGCAGACACTGTTTTGTTATTAACTGTTTTGCATTTCATTTTGTGCAGACAAGATCTGCGATCAGATCAGTGACGCAGTGCTGGACGCCCATCTCAAGCAGGATCCGGATGCCAAAGTTGCATGTGGTAAAAATAAATTAAAACAATTAAACTGTCTTCATGTGTGAAGTGGAATAATTATATTTGTGCCTTTTTTGTGCGATTTTTGCAGAAACCGTTGCCAAGACTGGGATGATCCTGCTGGCAGGTGAAGTTACATCACACGCCACTGTGGACTACCAGAAAGTTGTACGAGACGCTATTCGCCAAATTGGATATGATGACTCTTGCAAAGGTGTGATGTGTGTTTTTCTTTTTATATTTGTGGTTTGTACGGTTTAGTGAGTTGGCTGTCGGGTGGGATTTGAGAACGTTGTCTTGAGCTGTTTTCCTCTGCACAGGGTTTGACTATAAGACCTGTAATGTTCTCGTGGCTTTGGAGCAGCAGTCTCCTGACATCGCTCAGGGTGTTCACATTGATCGTAATGAGGAGGACATTGGAGCTGGAGACCAAGTCAGTTGTTGGTGTTGATATTTTGAAATGTTAAGTTCTCCAATTACGTACTTGTAGTGTTGGACACTATTTTTAAACACCGAGTCAATGTGTTTCCCCTTTAGGGCTTGATGTTCGGATATGCCACTGATGAAACCGAGGAGTGCATGCCCCTCACAATAGTCCTCGCCCATAAACTGAATGCCAAGATGGCGGAGTTGCGTCGCAATGGCACCCTTCCATGGCTCCGCCCAGACTCAAAGACACAGGTAGAGCTTTAAAAAAAAGAAAAAATGTTTTTGGTTGATGGGATTGAACTCAGATATTTTTCTCCTCCTTAGGTCACAGTCCAGTACCGCCAGGACCGTGGTGCCATGCTCCCAGTGCGTGTGCACACAATTGTGATCTCTGTCCAGCATGATGCGGATGTTTGCCTGGAAGAGATGAGAGATGCCCTTAAGGAGAAAGTCATCAAGGCCGTTGTTCCCTGCATCTATTTGGATGATGACACCATATACCACCTGCAACCTAGCGGAAGATTTGTTATCGGAGGCCCACAGGTAAGTTTGTCCATCTAAAGCCATTAAGCCTATGAGTTACATATCGGTTCAACATATGTTCTTCCATTACAGGGTGATGCTGGGTTAACGGGTCGTAAAATTATTGTTGACACATACGGCGGCTGGGGAGCCCATGGCGGTGGTGCTTTCTCTGGAAAGGATTACACAAAGGTGGACCGCTCTGCTGCGTATGCGGCGCGCTGGGTGGCCAAATCCCTGGTGAAGGCTGAGCTTTGCAGGAGAGTGTTGGTCCAGGTGAGTGGTTGTTAAAACCTGCCAGCCATCACGTGAATGTGCCAAAGGTTCTTGAAGTTTTTATAATTATTTTACTGTGTTAGGTGTCCTATGCTATTGGAGTTGCCCATCCTCTCTCCATTTCCATCTTCCACTATGGGACGTCCAGTAAGAGTGAGAGAGAACTTCTTGACATTGTGAAGAGGAACTTTGATCTCCGTCCTGGAGTCATTGTCAGGTAATGTATGACCTGAAGCCACCTGCCACTCAGTGAACAGCTTCTGGGTCCTCCCCCTTTCCTTTAATATAATTTGCATTTGTTATAATGCAGGTTTTCTTTTTGAAATTGACGGAATTTTTTACTAACTCCAGATCAAACACCATTAGTTTGCCAAATAATGGGTCCACATAATTGCGTGCCTCAGAGTTAAAGGTTAAGCTTGATGGCACTGGTGAGGACATAATTTACATAGTTAAACAGGCTTCATTTTCTTTGAATTGGATGAGTGTTGTTTCCATCTGCAAGCTGCAGTCAACACACAACTCAGGGTTGGCCGGGTAAGTGCCAAAGATTCATGTTTTCCCTCTTTGCCAGCTGGTCTAATCTTATTAAAATTCTTTTTTTTTTTTTTTAAAGTTGTTGCTGTTGATATTCCCATTGGCAGATATGATCGGTATGACTGTGTTTGTGGTCACCTTGTGTGACTGCTGTTAAATATGTTGATTATGTATTCCAGGGAGCTGGATCTGAAGAAGCCCATATATCAGAGGACTGCAGCCTATGGCCACTTTGGCCGTGATTCCTTCCCTTGGGAGGTGCCCAAAAAGCTCAAATACTAAACTTGTTAAGCTTTTGCCCCCAGGCCTGTTGGTGTATACTACAGAGAAGCCTCCAAGGTTCCAGGGGTGAAATGCACTTATCTTTTTCATAATAATGGTATCACTCCTTTCCTCACTCCTTTGTCTTGTTACTGTTTTCTGCTGGGTGCAGTATCATACTGGGTCAACAGAGGCATGCCTCAGAAACTTGATGTTTTAGGATTGGATGGGTTCCATGAACCCATGCACCGTCATCGTACATTGTTCTCTCAAGTCTTGAAGTTCCCCTGGTTCTCGTTGTGATAGACCCGTAATAGCCGCAATCAGTTCTCCTTTTGGCATTCCACACTTGTCAGTGTCGTTCGTCTGTCATTCAGTGTTGTATTGACATATTGGGGTATATGCAATAACCCTCTTAATTTACTGGTGCTACTATTGCAAGGTGTCTGAGCAACGTTTAAAAAAAGCCTATGTACCATCAGAATTAGAGTTGCCTGATGTTGCACAGTCTCATAAATTGAGCTGTCTAAACATTCCTCCTGACTAAATCTGGTAACATAATTCCCTGACCCAGTATTCTTTTTCAGCTTTATTCCTTTGTCTTTGTGTGGAGGATACTAGAATGGCACAATTTGAATGAAGGGATGTTGCAGTTTTGATGAAATGCTATGCATTGCAGGCAAAGGGACATACCAAAATCGGAATTACTGAAGCTGTAAAGAAGAGTGACGCCTCAGATGCCTCTACAGACCTTTGCCGTTTTCTGACGTAATACAGAAAAGTCAGAAGCTGCTATGCCACTGCTCTGGTCTGCAGATGTATTGATTATACTTGATTATGATAGAAAATTGGATTGTTGGTGCATTAAAATTAAATTTTAGCAGAAATCTTTTTGAAATGTAGTTTCACTATCTATATGGTTTGATGGCTAAAGGACCTTATTTTCTGAGATAAGTGATGGCAGGTGAAACTGCAGTGAATCCTGGGTCCTGTCCTTATTCTTAGGGGAGTGTGTTCTTGATCAGTCTTATTGACCACGATTTAAACCAACACTATTTCTGTTCTTTGAAACTCGGCGTGGATACAGAGAAGCCGAGGTTTCAGATGGCAGCTTTAAACCAACTTGGTTATTGAATCTCAAATTCCTTTTGACTTGACATTTTTCAGTGTTTTGCTTGAGGTTCCAGAGTGTTGTACAGAAAAGCTTTGGCCAGCCTCAGCTCGGTACTGTTAATCGCAATTTTAAAACAGTTTATAATTTGTGGACTATAGATCTTATTTTTAAGTGGGTTAGTTTTTGCAGTCAGTCAAGAATTGTACCAATTCTTGGGTTCTAGTACTGTCATGAATGGGATAGCTACATTTGGTTGGTGTAGTACAGAGAAACCAGCCTTGTTTACATTGCAGTCCCATTTGTGGCATAGGTTAAAGTTTTGGTTTTGTTTCCTTGTACCACTTGGAGGTCACCACGTTGGCAACAGTAAGTGTAAGAGTGCCTTTTCTATTTCCTCTAGTACCTGTTTGCTTTTCACTCCTACATTCGTTCAACTTCCAGAAGAACACGTAGCTCATACTACTGTATTCTGCTTCATGTCTAGAGTGGGTAGTTCCTTTTGCTCTGTAATAAACTACTCTTCACACCAACCCCTCTGTGTCATGAATTTTCTTGTTTGCCTGCTTAATATAAGGAAACCCTTGTTGGTGTAAGGGAGAAAGAAAGATTGTAATGGTTATAAAGTGTTCATACAAACATCAGTTTTTTCTTAAATTGCTAGTACTCATCCAAAAAGATTTTGTTTAAGGTCTGATTTATGCTTCGGTGTTTAAAAAATGACAAAGTAAAAATTTTAACTCCTATTTCATGGGTTCATGAAAGCAAATCTGGATAATGGTTATCTCTAATACTTCATGAACAAAAACTCAGTCACTGAAATGTTTCAGTAAAACATCAAATCTAATTTGTTCTAATCAATCTCAAAGGACCTTTTCATAGATAAGGATGACCCAAGAAAGAACTTCTAGTCCGTTGATATGGCCTATTATAAAATGTGTTTGACATGGTGGTTTTGACTGGGCCACAGAAATTGACCACAAACCTCAACCTCAATGCATCAGCAGTTAAATCTGGTACATTATATTTGCAATATTCTTTATTCTGTGACTAGCAGAACTCATTTTACTTTTAATTAAAACATCTGGAAAAATGTACATTTTAAGAGTTTAAAAAATATTCCAACTGGCTTCAGTAGCATATCTGTTAAGGGTTGTCATAAGGTGAGGTTTCACAATGTTATCTAACACAAAAATATTCACTGGTGTGATAGCCATGGACTTTGTGGTGTAAGTGGCACCAATAAATTATACTGAAAGTCAGGCTGGTCAGGATGACCTACCTGTTGTCACGTCAAAGTCATTGTGACAGTCATTGGGAAGCCTAGAAAAATTAATGGTAAACCAGAAAACCAGTTTCAAAAGGTGCAATCAAAGTACACCGTATTCAATGTCAGGAATTCAAAGAAAACCGGAACCGGCTTTGTATGGCAGTTCCTTCGTATTCATCAGTTTTGTGAATCTTTCTCTGGTGACACAGAAGGCCATGAACAAAACTCAAAACAGATCCCAAGCAAAATCTATGTACTGACTTCATGACATGTGAGAACATGTTTAGTTTTCTACTTCAATATATGGTACAGATAAATGACACATCTTTCGAAAAAAATTACATTAGTAGTCTTTCCTGTTAAAATGGTTCTACGAAATTTCTACTTTGAAGGCAGAGATTGCTTCCAAGGGAAGTTTATGCAAGTTTTGTCTTGAGATCCTGTCACTGAAGATAACGAGGAAAGTCTTTTTATATTCTTTTCTGTCTGATTATTTCTGACAATTGTGTCATATTTGAAATAATAAATGTCATGGCAAATGAATAACTAACTTGAGGAATGAGTCAGGACCAGAATAGCAGTAATTGCACAAAGTAAAGCACACCCAGTGCAGGGAACAACTCAGGCCTGAGGGTGGGGCCAGGTGCTCCGAAAGAGGAAGCTCCACCCACAGGTGTACCTCCTGCAGGGGAAAAGCAAATAACTTGGGACCACCACGCCCTCCTCATAAGAATTGGATACCCTTTGGCACACTGGCAACCTTATTCAGAGAATGGATTAACAGAAAGTATATAAACATCAGTAAAGGCATCAGTTGCTGCACTTCAAGGCAGTATGCAGACAAAAACAACAACCACCTGATCAACCTCTGAGGACAGTGGCATATTTTTGACATCAAGCTGACCGGCCCACTCAATTCTGAGATCATTTTGTTGTACAAGGACAGAACCTACTCCTGCATAGTTGGCAGCAGTCATTTTGTCAGGCTTGTCAAAGTGCTTTCATAGCTTCAGAAGTGGTTTGACATATTGTGCTCCAAGCACATTCTCTCTTACATTTCGGGACACCGGTGTGCCAGCACTGTTGAATTTTATTTCAACCAAAACTCTGACAATAATCAAAGAGGATGAAGTACTGTATCAGATCTTTTAATGTTGTTGGTTACAGGACATTTTTTAACAGCTTATTGTTAATGTGACACTGCCAACAATTATTTTACATGCATACTTTTCTATGATTTCCTTTTCAATCGTTAGTTTCCTTGTTGGTGTTATATCTGATCATCAGATCGGTTTTACTTCTTTAGGCAGCTGCGATGCACGTCTTATATTGGAACACATTATATTGCTGTATTTACAGACTGTATTAGAGTGTATGAGTTGTATTTCTCTTCTTCATACTACTGCTTTGAGTTGAGCCTGGTACATAGCTGGCATAGGAACAGGAACTACAGGTTTTTAATCAGTAACTGTCAGAATAAAAAGGAATTTTTGCGTGACAGAATAAACTTTGATTTGATAAGAGGTCAGACACAATATGCAAGGAATCTTTCCTGCGTGACTCCATTTGCAATCAATATATTGTACTGTAATCTAAACACAAGGATCGCGGAGACCTTGGTCTTGGTGTTATAAAGCAAAACAACTGTTATGCTGTCTAGACTCTCCCCCCATCAGGTCATGGTAACTTTAAAGTCTTAAAATGAAGGCATTTTGTTTGACTTTATCTTAAATAAAAAACTGGAGAAACCCATTGGGTGAGAGGTGAGGAGGCCTTCAAAACAGACAATCATTAAGCTCCCAGGAACACCTCAGCTGACACGCAAGCAGGAACTGGAGCAAAGTGGAAGGTGCGAGAAAGTAGTTGCTCAGGTTACAAACAAAATCCATCAGGAGCATGAATAATAATTCATAATTCATACAATTCCTCATCTCTCTGGCAGTGCAGAACAAACCAAATTAAAAAGATGAAACCAGATGCCAGAAATGTACTTTTTCAGCTAAATGTTCATGCAGTAATCAGCACCTAAATTGCTTTTATCACTACTTTACCAAATTACTTCCATTTATTTACAGTATTTTAGGACATTAACTCACATCTGGAATCACTGTCTTCAAAACCTGGCCAAGCTCAATTCAAGTACAGTTACATTGGGCCACGCATCAGATTCATGCTTAAATAACACCATGAAATTTGGCGCTCAAGTCCTGTCTGCAATTTCACGACAGCAGCTGTGCATTTCCACTACCTCAAAGCTCAGCTATATATAACTCTGAATAGTAGGGGGTTGTATTGCAATTACACTTCCAGAGCCTAGAATGGGCAACATCCCTTACTCCTGCATTAGTACTGCAGCAGAACAGTGCCTGCTGCGGATGAAAGACAAACATTTTCATACACATTGTACTCAGTTCAGGTGGGATAGATGTGCTGACGGGCCTCAAATGCACCACCATTACTCCTCTCTTTCTCACTTGATGTACCATTTATTGAAACACATAAACCAATAGTTTATGTTCATCTTGGTTACAACTGAACACAGTGAATTATTCCCATAACATGGTACTGTATATAGGTGGCAGTGTCTGTACTGTCCTGTCACTTTAAAGAAAACGATGTGGACAAGATTAAAGGGATGGCGCAAGGAAAAAATGTTGTTATGGACTAAAAAATGTATTTTGGTGTTTTAGGTGCTTTTAATTTTCCCACAGGTGACACACAGTAATGGGCAGAGCAGTATAGAGTTTTGAGACGGTGGGAGGAGCAGAGGGTCAGCTGTTGAGTTGAGGTCAGTGGGCTTTCTGGACAGTTTTGGGTTACAGCTGATGCAATGCATCAGAAACATTCTGTTACTCTATCATTTCGTAGAAAGGTACACAAAGCTACACATTTCTCTGTGTAGTTTTTTTTTTTGGCATTGGATAATGCTCCTCCGAGAGCTGCCACCTTATCATGGTGGAGGAGTTTGAGTGCCCGAATGATCCCAGGAGCTATGTTGCCAGGGGCTTTATGCTCCTGCTAGGGTCTCCCATGGCAAACAGGTCCTGGGTGACGGGCCAGACTAAGAGCAGTACAAAAACCCCTATGATTATAGTAAAATCAAGGACCATGACGTCGCCTGGTATGGTGCAACCGGGGCCCCACCATGGAGCCAGGCCCGGGATTGGGGCTCATTTGTGAGCGCCTGGTGGCAAGGCCTCTGCCCACGGGGCCCGGCCGGGCTCAGCCAACCTTCGGTGGACTCACCGCCCGCCGAGAAAACCGTAGGGGACGATTGCAGTGTGGATTGGGTGGCAGTCGTCAGCATGGGACTTGACGACCCAATCCCCAGACAAAGAGTCTAGCTCTAGACTAGAGCTCTATCTCATCCACCCCCGGTGCTTTGGCACCGGGGGTGGATGAGATTCGCCCTGAGTACCTCAAGTCTCTGGATGTGCAGGGACTGTCATGGTTGACACGTCTCTGTAACATTGCATTGCAGTCAGGGACAGTACCTCTGGATTGGCAGACCGGGGCGGTGGTCCATCTTTTCAAAAAGGGGGACCGGAGGGTCTAGGCGCAGGAGGTTTCTAAGCGCAGCCAGGATCCGCAAGGAGTCCGGTTTGGGGACCAAAAGATTTCATCTCTGCTTTTTGCAGATGATGTTGTCCTGTTGGCCTCATCAAACCTGGACCTTCAGAGTACACTGGGACGGTTTGCAGCCGAGTGTGACGCGAGTGGGCTGAGGATCAGAACCTCTAAATCCGAAGCCATGGTTCTCGACCGGAAAAGGGTGGTGTGCCCTCTTCAGGTTGGTGGAGAGTCCTTACCCCAAGTGAAGGAGTTTAAGTATCTTGGGGTCTTGTTCACAAGTGAGGGAAGGATGGAATGTGAGATTGACAGACGGATCGGTACAGCTTCTGCAGTGACGCAGTCGCTGTATAGGTCCGTTGTGGTGAAGAAGGAGCTGAGTCGCAAGATGAAGCTCTCGATTTACCGGTCAATCTACGTTCCTACTCTCAGCTATGGTCATGAGCTTTGGGTCATGACTGAAAGGACAAGATCCCGGATACAAGCGGCTGAAATGATTTTCCTCCGTAGAGTGGTTGGGCGCACCCTTAGAGATAGGGTGAGGTGCTAAGTCACCAGGAAGGGGCTCAGAGTAGATTCGCTGCTCCTCCGCTTTGAGCGGAGCCAGCTGAGGTGGCTCGGGCATCTGTTCCGGATGCCTCCTGGACGCCTCCCTGGGAAGGTTTTCCGGGCATATCCTACCGGGAGGAGACCTCGAGGAAGACCTAGGACATGCTGGAGGGACTACAGTATGTCTCTCGGCTGGCCTGGGAACACCTCGTGCTCCCCCTGGAGGAGCTGGAGGAGGTGTCTGGGGAGCTGGAAGTATGGACATCCCTGCTGAGACTGTTGTCCTCGCGACGATCCGGTCCCGGATAAGCGGTTGATGATGGATGGATAATGCTTGTTGCTACATGTTTAAAGGGAACATACATTTTCTTTTACTGTATTTCACTGTTTTCACCCATTGCAAATTTGGTAAATATGTTATTGCTTTCCTCTAAACAATAATGAAGGCGACAACTTTTTCTTTCTGTTTGTCTTACAAAGCAATTAGAATGACACATCGCCTTAAATCAGCTCCGTGGTTGCACAATCCTTTTCATTGCTTCTTTTTTTACCTGCTATGTTAGGTAGCAGCTGAGTGCATACTGTCATCTTCTGTTACGTCACGTCTTTGAGTCAACTGTAATTGAACAGGGAAAGAAAAGAGTCACTGTATTGGAACATTCCAAACAAAGATGAACAGGAATTCATGTTTTTCATTAAAGTTAGAAATGTATTTTGCCACAAACAATTATTCTGAATACGTTTAAATTCTAATTACAAAGTAGTCCTTTCACAAAGATGGGAAAAAAAGATTTTATGTTTTTTGTATTTAACAATATTAGGTTGATTTTCAATACAGTGGTTAAATGGTGCAAGTGTTGCAGAAGTTTAATCAGTCAATAAATGAAAGAAGAAGCTGTCCTGCAGGCATTTCAGTGACTATCCATCAGCACCTAAGTGGTTTGCAAGGGCTGATATTTACATAGAACACAGAAATATGACGCTAATGGCCAGAGAACGTTTAGAAATCAACTTATTGAATAGCTGCAAAATAACGTATTTGCAACAAATGCTACTAAGAACAGCAAATCAAACAGTGCCTTTGAAAGGCCCTGTCTGCCTCAAATGGTGAGCAATTCTATGAAGTCCTCCTTGCATTAAAAAAATATTACCGCTGGATTGTTTTAATAAAAATATACACAATACTAGTGGAAATAATAGGGAAATACTGAAAGTGATTACTGAAGGATCATGTATTTAGTCAGGAACTTAGTTCAGTAGTTTCTTCCATCACCACTGCTAATTTTTTTTCTTTGGTTATTCATGTGTTATGCTTGTGCGTGCAACTACACTCCTTGTGTTACCTGGAGGTGCATTACAACCTACCGGGCCAACCTACTAAAATCTAAGTTGTGAGTGGGTGACAGTTGAGAGATGAAACCTGTGGAGTGCAGCTGAGTGAGTGACAGGGTTACACTTCTGTCCTCAGGACATTAGAGAAAGTCTGGCAGATGACTGAAAAGTGAACTGGGAAAGGATGAATGAGGCTTTGGGGGTTTGTGTATTTACATGCATGAGCTACCTACAACATGTTTAATTTGTTATATAAGTGATTTCAGCCCCCTTTCACTTTTTTACTAAAAGTATTTGCTAGTATTTCCAGTGTGGTACAGTGATAGGATGCCCCCCATGCATGAAGTCCAGCTGTGAAATTTCCTTGCTGCTAAATATTCCACGATCAACTGTTAGTAGTACTTTAACCAAGTGAAGGTGATTAGGAACAACAGCAACTCAGCCCAATGTGGTAGTCCACATAAACTCACAGAGCAGGTTCAACTGAGGTGCAGAGGGCACCAACTTTCTGAAGTCAGTACTACAGAAAGATCTCCAAGCCTCATGTCATCTCCAGATTAGCTCAAGAACAGGCTGTAGAGATCTTGATGGAATGGGTTTTCATGACCAAGCAGCCACATCTAAACCTTATATCACCAAGGACAATAAAGTGTGGGATACAGTAATAGATAGATATATCTTTTATTAACCCTGAGGAAATTGCACATGTCCGCTGCTCAGGCATTACATAATGAATAAATACTGGATAAATACCAGGAGAAAAAGAAACACTCACACCACAGGACATACCACAAGACATACACTACACTAACAGACACATGCAGCCCTAACAGAACATATACTAAACTAAAACTAAAATATAAAAAGTATAAAATAAAATTAAATAAATAAAAATAAAAAGTGAAAGTGAAAATAGCAGGAGGCCCACATGGTGGGTAAGGTACACCCTTCTTACATTGTAAGGTATGTCACTGTCTAATACAACACCAGGGCCCCACTACACTGCAGCACAGGCTGACATCCCATCTCCTCCCCTCCATTCAACTGTGTGCTGACCTCTCCACCTCCCCCCCGCTCCTCCTGAGGGAGTCACTGTACCCTCTGATGGCATGGGGCACGAAGGAGGACCTTAGCCTCTCTGTGGAGGTGCTGTGTGACAGCAGTTTGCCGCTGAAGGTACTTCTCTGCCGGGAGAAGGTGGTGTGCAGGGGGTGGCTGGTGTTGTTCATGATGGTCCTGCTCTGCAGAAGCGTCTCCACAGAGTCCAGGCTCAGCCCGACCAATGAGCCCGCTCTGCGGATGAGTCTGTTCAGACGGTTCATATCTCTTTTCCTGGCACCGCCACCCCAACACACAATGGCGTATGACAGCACACTGGAAACTACAGACTGATAGAACATGAGAAGGAGCTTAGGACAGATGTTGAAGAAGGCCAGCCTCCTCAGGAAGTAGGAGGCTACTCAGGAACTAGGAGTAGGTCACTCAACTCGGACTGCACACAGTCCGAGTTGAGTGACCAGTCCAGTTTGCTGTCTAGCTGCAGTCCCAGGTACTTATAGTTTCCTACCACCTCCACCTCACTGCCCTCCATGATCACTGGCTGTGGAGAGGGGGGTGCCCGCCAGAAATCCAGCACAATCTCCTTCGTCTTGGAGACGTTGAGCTGGAGCTGGTTCTGCTGGCACCACTCCACGAAGTCAGCCACCAATGCCCTTTACTCCCTCTCATTACCCTCCCGGATACATGCCACTGTGGAGCAGTGGAGGCCCGTCATCTGCAGTGATGAATTCTGCTTCTCTGTCTGCCAATATGATGGACTGGTCAGGGGTTGATGGTTGTCAAGACAACAGTATTTCTCTGACTGCATTGTGCCAAATGTGACGTTGGTGGAGGGGGGATTATGTTGTAGGGTTGGCTTTAGGGAATTGGGCTTGGCCCCTTAGTTCCAGAGAAAGGAACATTAATGCCTCAGGATAGCAAGATGTTTTGGACGATGTCATTCTCCTTACTTTGTGGAAGCAGTCTAGACATGACCCCTTCCTGTTCCAACATGACAGTACGCCAGTACACAAAACAAAGTCCATAAAGACATAAATGAGCGAGTTTGGTGATAAAGAACTTGACTGGCCTGCACAGGATTCGGACCTCAACCAAACAGAACACCTTTGGGATGAATTATAGCTGAGACTTTGAGCCAGGCCTTTTTGTCCAACATCGGTGTCTGACCATACAAATATTCTTCTGGAAAAATGGTGAAAAAATTCCCATAAACACACTCCTTAGCCTTGTGGAAAGCCTACAGAAGCAGCTATAGAAGCACTGGTTTTTCTTGCTCAAACTTGTTTGAGGCCCAAGACAACTCACATTGTCTTTTTAAAGCGATACAAGGCCATTTTGTAAAGTCATATATGAATATGAATGTAGCAAGAAAATGTTTTAAAACCAAGCTGAAACTTGTTATAGGCACTTTCTTAGTTTAACTGAATTAAGCCACTTAGAAAGCTGACATTTCCTGATATGACTCTATGGTTGAACACCTTTGCTTTTAACCTTAGGCTAGAATGTGGTGCATGTTCAACAACTAATGCATAACCTGTCCTTATCCACACACACCTTTGTGACTTTTTTTGAATAACTTACTAAATTAGTGTTAATGTTTGCGGGTAGAGAACTGACTTAATTATAATAACCGATGAGTAAACTGAGAATATATTTAACAGTAACACGGCAACATCTTGTGATATGACAATTATAACAAAGGTTGAGATACAAAAACACAGGTCTGCATTTAAAACAAGAACCAATACAGTCAGAGACTGAAACATCCCGCAACACCCGTGAATTCAAATTTTTACCCTGACCTACTTGCATAGGTCAATGATCAAAGCTAGTGCTCTGACCTACTTTCATAGATCAAAGCACTAGCTTTGATCTATACTCTTACACTGGCCTTCTCCCTCGTCTTTCTATCTTATCCGGTTCCTTAGTGTACAAAAGTTGAAATTTGACCTTGACCTAGCTTTCTCAAGGTCGAGGTCATCATCTCTTCTTCATCCCCTTTGCCAGCTGAGTAATGTGCGTTTTGTTTCATCTTTCTATCTGCAACGGTTGCGAAGATATTTGGTGGACTGACGGACGAACACACAAACGCTGACAATTACAATACATCACCGCTTTAAAGCGGGATATAACAAATTCATACTGCCACCTGCTGTGGACTATGGTGTAGGACACCTGAAAATTGATTATCATTTTGTCATTTTATAATATTATAAGCAAATTCACCAATACAGTTTTCGGAATTTCACTATGGAAAGTCAGCAGAAAGTCTTGATTTGTTGAAATTACCCAAAGACGTGATCGTTTCCACAGTATATGACAAAAAAAAAACATTTTATGGCTGCTCAATTCCAAGTGCAGATTCAGACACATTTGGACAGAAATAAACACCTTTTTACATTAAATTTTTCAAAAAATGTTCTAATATCAAAAATAAACTATGTCAATAACTAGAAAATAAATTAAAATATGAAAAACAAGACTCTACACAATCACATCATCAAAGACACATTCAACAGTCTGATTCAAGAAGAAACAAAACTATTATCTCATTTCTCTAACCATGATCGCTGACAGACTTATGTTTTTTTTTGTGACATTTTAGCAAATTATAAGTATAAATCCCGTTCAAAAAACTTTAAAATTTTTGTAAACACAACAAAGCACAAGTCGTTTACACAACAAAGTCACGGGTAACAACGCACTCTATAAAAGGAAACCTTTTTGAACTGGCAAAAACATCATTTTATCAGTCCGGTAAACATGAACTGTTCCCATAGTTGTGATTGAGGGTGTGAGGTAACGATCTGAGGTCATGAAACTATAGTACACATGAACCTGACATTAAACTTCTAATCATTCCGTTCATGATAGCTGCTGTTTCCTCTCCTTCAAAAACCCAAGTCGGCTTTGCTTTTCGGGGCTTCACTTGGGTCTTGGCTGACGTTCACTCCTAACTCCTGTGAACAGTGTTGAAACTTTGCAAGAGTACATAACTAAAAATACAGCATTGCTCCTTTTGCCTTCAGCTCCTCCATCATCATGAACTTCTGTCAAGACAATACAGCTCAGTGTTTGTCTCGTCTTTTGTCCATTTCTTTTCGTATTCGAGTTTCTAAAGCTGTCCTCATGGCTGAATCCAGGATGTTCTTCTCAGCAACACGTTCCACCACCTTCTCAGGTTTGTCCTCCTTTAGAAACACACAGATCTCTGAAAATTAGCTGCTGGCCAGCAGTGACTCAGGACAGGCATTTTAATGAGGAACTGATTAACGCTATGATCAACTTGAGTTACCTGGAGAAGCACTTTGATACGGCTTGAACAAACATACGAGTGTGTCAGTAAAATAATTACTTTGCAACATGAAACATTTCTTTGAAATGATGTATATTCTTCTCCGCATGGCATGGAATGGACCAACAACATAAGCAAAGTCTGATTTATTTTCTTTACATAGAGAGAAACAGTTGCCTGGGCTCTAACTAAAACAAACAAGCATAAAATCGAAAACAAAAACAACAACAAATGCACACTAACCTTGTGCACAAGAAAGGAAGTAATGGAACCAGAATCTGCCTGATAGTCGAGCCAAAACAGTTCAGTTCCATGAGTCTCCGTTTCTGTGCTTGACCCACTCTCGTTCCACTCTTCTGCCTCAACACCAGCCTCTGGTTCGGATCCATCTGGAAATGAGCAAAAGCAAACAGACTGTCTTCAATCAAATCTGTGGATAAACTGTCAGCAACACAGGAAAGAGTGTCAAACGTACGTCTCCGCCGGGGATGGTAAACTTGGATGTCAGGTCGACGGGGTCGTCTAGGGGTTGTTGTGTGTCTTCGCCGCTGAAGCTCTTTGGCTTGCTTCACCTCCTTATCATAATCATCTCTTGAAGAGAAAAATACTTTTTGTTTGTTAAAAAGTACAAAACACAATTATTAAAAACCCCACAAGTTAAAAAAAACCCAGCATTTTGATCATGTTGCACAAGCCATTTACAAGCTTCTAATCCAGTTGGCATTTACAATACAAGTTTAAGAATAAAAACTTCAATATCAACTTTTTAATTCCAACTTTTTCGTGCCCTCAGTAAAGTTAAAATGTTCTTTTCTTGATCATCTGGTTTAGTGAGAATGCATCAAATCACTTATGAATATTATTACTCTTTACATAATAAAGTTAAACCAGAAAGTAGAACATAAATTGTTTAAAACGTATTCTGTAGAAATTCCACAAATTAACAGAAGTTTTGACAGAAGAAATAGAGTAACAGCAGAAACGCTGGGCCTGATGTTTGATGACTAAGCCTATATCTGATCCTCCCCGTGACAATATTTAAAGAACAAACAAACAACAACGTGTTTGGGTGTTTTTGTTATCATTGCAATTAAAAACAAATCAGGTCAGCCTCCTCAGACTTAACCAATAGGCCCAAACGACCTTCCGTTATATTTTCGCTTTAAAGGTAGCGTAAAAGTAATACCCACGAACTCTCCTGTTAAACCGCTTTAGTCTTCTTTTTTTTTCCACATTAAAAAACAAACAGGCAAACATGTAGCTTTTGTTTTAGAAGCTGTGAATGCTTGATGCTAAACAACTACTGTAGATCCAAAGCTAGCTAGCTAGCCAATAGTAAATTATGAACATTACCTAGCAATCTGGTTCCTCCGGATATGATGCAGGAAGCCGTGGCTCATATCTAAACGACCACCTGGTTTATATTTTAATTCATGCACTTCTTCGTCTCCTAAAATATCCATCTCAACACACAATTAAAGACAGTGACAGTGTTTGCTAAAGGTTACAGCAAGTCTTGAACTGAGTGAAAGCAAAAACTATATGTTACAACAGTAATTTGGTGTCCAACTTTAACGCTCCCGGAGTTAACGATTTAAAATTATACAGTATTCAAACAAAGAGGCACAATGACATCTAAAGACTAAATCTAGAACCACTCATGCGCAAGAAACATATATTAACCATATAGGCATTGCATAAAAATTTTAGGTTGGGTTATGTTGCTAAAAAATTGGCAAGCCGTCTCAGATTTATCGATGAAGATTGTCTCAAACCCCGGGTTAGGTTTTGAGGGCTATTCGGTTTTTCCGACGTACAAACACCGCGAGGTTCGACGCAGATTCCGCCATCCATTCATTTTCTCAAGAACACTTGTGTTGTCTTTCTTGTTTTTTACATTTAACTCCCAAGCTAACAGATGTGATGGTGTCTCTAAAGCGAGAACGTGAAGCAGAGCTGGACGATGATGGCAATGAAGACGGAGGTGAGTTAATTTACGTCTGACGTCTCTTTTACGTTTGGTTAGCCGTAAGCTAATGTTAGTGGAGCGCTTGTTTTTAATCAGAACTTGGTTCAGTCCCGCGCAGGCGGGTCAATAAAACTTTGCTATTGTGTAGTTTTAACCGGATTAAAAAAAATACCGTCCTCCTTTTCCACTCCGTATACCAAATCCATTACCTTTCACAGTCTATGCGCTAGTAGGCTAGCTAGCATGGTTAGCTAAGCTTGCTAGCTTGGCAAAAATGTTTATATGCTGTTCTCCTTGACTTGTTTCATATTTCAGTGGCAGCCAAAATATGCCGTGGACGCATAGCAGAAGACAGGAGAAGCCGCCACTGTCCATACCTTGACACTATTAACAGGCAAGATAAAGTTAATTGAAAATTATTAAAATCGCAGCTAGCTATGTCTTCTTTCTTAAAACCAATTTTCTCCACTGTTCCATCAGGAGTGTGCTGGACTTTGACTTTGAGAAACTTTGCTCCATCTCTCTCTCCCACATCAATGTCTATGCTTGTCTTATATGTGGAAAATACTTTCAAGGTATGAATTATCTGTCATTTCAGTCTGTATGGGTCTCATTGTTGTGTTGTGACTGTTTTTCATGTGTTTGATGCTTCTAGGCAGAGGACTGAAGTCCCACGCTTACACTCACAGTGTGCAGTTTACCCATCATGTGTTCCTGAATCTTCACACACTCAAGTTTTATTGTCTGCCAGACAATTACGAAATCATTGACTCGTCGCTGGAAGACATAACGGTAAGAAAAGTCATGATCTAAAAGACTCACAGCATGTTAATCAGAGCAACCATAGTTAAAGCTGAATTAAGTTTTGTGTCATACTTTAAATCCCACACTGGCTTATGCCAGAGCTGATCTGTATATAGCAAACCCAAATGTCTTTATTTATTTTTGTGAGTTGAAGTAGTCATTTTTTTATATCAGGATATAGATTATTAACCATCTAATCTGCAGCTGACATCACAGTCCTGCAAAATTTTGTTTGTGTGTGTCCACATCCTGTACTGTCAGCATGAGTGAAATGTTGTTTTTTCAGAGTCAAAAGTATTTCTTGAAGTACATTTTGGTACTGCGATGCTAAGTCAAAATTGTTGAATAGCACAAATGACACATCTTGTGTTTCCATTGTCCACCTTCTCTGCAGTATGTGTTGAAGCCAACTTTCACCAAGCAGCACATCTCAGGGCTGGACAAGCAGGGTAAACTGTACCGAGCCTACGATGGGACAACCTACCTGCCAGGCATAGTAGGACTAAACAACATCAAAGCCAATGACTATGCCAATGTGGTGTTACAGGTAGTAATAGTTGCTGTAGTGTAAGTTATGTGCCATGATCAAAAACTTTTTGAATATTCCTACCAGTTTGATATTTTTCTCTATTTCTTTAGGCATTTTCTAATGTTCCACCTTTGCGAAACTACTTCCTGGAGGAGGAAAACTATATAGGAATTCGCAGGCCACCTGGTGACATCATGGTGCTCTTGGTGCAGAGGTTTGGTGAGCTTATGCGTAAACTTTGGAATCCAAGAAACTTCAAGGCCCACGTGTCTCCCCATGAGATGTTGCAGGCTGTGGTGCTTTGCAGCAAAAAGAACTTCCAGATTACAAAGCAAGGTACAGCTTTGTTGCCAGAAACCATCGTACCATGTTATTTTGTGTCCTGCATGAAGCAAGATCCATAGAGCTGTTTTAATACACACTCTCTTGTGGATCCTAGACGGTAGTGTTGAATTGATTTTCTGTTTTGCAGGAGATGCTGTGGACTTCATGACATGGTTCTTGAATGCTCTACACGGTGCTCTGGGAGGGACAAAGAAGAAACCCTGTGAGTATGAGGGGAAGGAAAAGTGTTTTAACCTTGATTATGTTATGTATGCAATTAAAGTCTTTAATGTGACATTCAGATGATTATTTTAGTAGTCAATGTTAAAATGAAAGAGTAATACGTGACATATCTATTTTTTTTCTCTCAGGTTTAATTAATTTTAGTATGTTTGCAATGGAAATTAGTATGTTTGCAATGGAAATTAGTATGTTTGCAATGGAAATTGTTTTATTTACTTAGTTGGGGTGTAACCTCTCCTCTGTTTTGTATCCTCATAGCAATTATTACAAAAGCATTTCAAGGCTCCATGAGAATCTTCTCTAAGAAACTTCCACACCCTGATTTAGTGAGTTTATTCATTGTTATGAAATAATGACCTGATATCTAAAATATGAATAATTTTGCTTATCAATTTCTTGTGAAATGCAGATTAAATGACAGCTGGTTTTAGCACAGTGTTTAACATACATTAATTCAACTTTTGTCAGTTTAACTTTGATATGTACTTGTAGAGTATTTTGTCTCTCTGCAACTATTCCAAATTCAAATGAAAGTTTGCAGCACCCAAATGAAAAGCAAAATAAGAGTAAACAGAAGTCATTTGAATGAGGAAGTTGTTGTTTAGATGGAATGGTCAGTCATTGAGTGGTTTACTTATACATTTTGTTTTAATATTTGTGAATAGACAGTTTTAAATTTGTTAACGGAATTGACTTGTTTGAATTTCTAGCCACCGGAGGAGAAGGAGGCCCTGCTTGTTACAGAAGAGTACCAGGAGCAGATGTCAGAGTCTACCTTTCTGTTTCTGACCCTTGACCTCCCAACAGCTCCTTTGTACAAGGATGAGAAGGAGCAGCTCATTATCCCACAGGTCCCTCTCTTCAACATCCTGGGGAAGTTCAATGGGAACTTAGAGAAGGTAACAATTAATAGATGTCACCTTGTCCTAAATCTAGCATGCAAAATTAATATACAATTGTGGTGGATAACTAAATGCAACACAGATATGGAGTTGATGGTTTGCTACATTTCAACATACTCATGTTTAAAATGTAATTACCTCATGTCCACAGTGTTTGACGTATGCTGTGGTTTTTCAATTGAAAAAGTTTACCTCATTTCTTGTCTTATTTTAATACAGGAATACAAAACCTACAAAGAGAATTTTCTTAAAAGGTTCCAGCTGACCAAACTTCCCCCATACCTCATCTTTTGCATCAAAAGATTCACCAAAAACAACTTCTTTGTAGAGAAGAACCCCACAATTGTCAATTTTCCTATCACGTAAGTGCAGTTCATATCGTTTGAGACAAAACACGTCTTTGATCAAAAGCTCTGCAGAACCATGACATGAAAGTTGTTCATAGTGATGGAATGTTAACGTGACCTTGTTCTTGTAAATTTAACAGGAATGTGGACCTTCGTGAGTACTTGACGGAAGAAGCTCAAGCTACAGAGAAGAACACAACTTATGACCTTGTTGCCAATGTAGTGCATGATGGGAAACCGAGCGAAGGAGCATACAGAATACATGTACTGCATCATGTAAGTTGAATTCAGATATTCGACATTTTCTTGATTCAGATGGTGTTATTGTACTACCAACACGCGCATCAAATGTGTTTCCTTATATTTTGATCTAGCCCGTGTTATGAGTTCAAGTGATGTCATTGTACTTAAATTAGGGAACTGGGAAGTGGTATGAGATGCAAGACCTGCAAGTGACGGACATTCTCCCCCAGATGATCACACTCTCAGAAGCCTACATCCAGGCAAGTCGTCCCACTTTTACTGTGTATGTTGTGAGTTTTGTAGGCCAGTGGTCTCCAAACCCTGGGCTGTGGACCGATACTGGTCCGTGGGTCATTGGTACTCAGCCGCACAGAAAGAATTATCATCAATATTATTTTGGAAAATGACCAGATTCTAAAAGAGTCAATGAGGAGACTGAAGATTCATAAGACAGTCAAGGAGATAGAAGAACCACCAATGACTTTAAAGAGAAAGGAACCTGAAAAATACTATTTTTTTTGATTGCCATTTGTTATATTTATCCGCAACACCTTCAAGGCTGGTCCGTAAAAATATTGTGTGATGGTAAAATGGTCTGTGGTGCAAAAAATGTTGGTATCACTGTTGTAGACCATTGATTTCACGCTGTTTTGAAAATTTTACACAACAAAAATATAAACGCAACACCTTTGTTTTTGCTCCCATTTTTCATGAGATGGACTTAAAGATCTATAATTCATTCCAGATACACAATATTACCAGTTTTGAAAATTTTACACAACAAAAATATAAACGCAACACCTTTGTTTTTGCTCCCATTTTTCATGAGATGGACTTAAAGATCTATAATTCATTCCAGATACACAATATTACCATTTCTCTCAAACATTGTTCACAAATCTGTCTAAATGTGTGATAGTGACCACTTCTGCTTTGCTGAGATAATCCATCCCACCTCACAGGTGTGCCACATCAAGATGCTGATCTGACATCATGATTAGTGCACAAGTGTACCTTATACTGCCCACAATAAAAGGCCACCCTGAAATGTGCAGTTTTGTCTCACAGCAAAATGCCACAGATGCCACAAGCATTGAGGGAGCGTGCAATTGGCATGCTGACAGCAGGAATGTCAACCAGATCTGTTGCTCGTGCATTGAATGTTCATTTCTCCACCATAAGCCGTCTCCAAAGGCGTTTCAGAGAATATGGCAGTACATCCAACCAGCCTAACAACCGCAGACCACGTGTAACCACACCAGCCCAGGACCTCCACATCCAGCAGGTTCACCTCCAAGATCGTCTGAGACCAGCCACTCAGACAGCTGCTGAAACAATTGGTTTGCATAACCAAACAATTTCTGCACAAACTGTCAGAAACCATCTCAGGGAAGCTCAACTGCATGCTCGTCGTCCTCATTGGGGTCTTAATCTGACACTAGATCGTCATCGTAACAGACTTGAGTGGGCAAATGCCCAGGATGGTGTCTGCCACGTTGGAGAGGTGTTCTCTTCATGGATGAATCTCTGTTTACATTGTTCAGGGCAGATGGCAGACAGCATGTGTGGCGTCGTGTGGGTGAGTCCTTTGCTGATGTCAATGTTGTGAATTGAGTGGCCCATGGTGATGGTGGGGTTATGGTATGGGCAGGCATCTGTTATGGACGAAAAACACAGGTGCATTTTATTGATGGCATTCTGAATGCACAGAGATACTGTGATGAGATCCTGAGGCCCATTGTTGTGCCATACATCCATGAACATCACCTCATGTTTCAGCAAGACAATGCACAGCCCCATGTTGCAAGGTCACAACATGGGGCACAATTCTTGGAAGCTGAAAATGTCCCAGTTCTTGCATGGCCAGAATACTGACCGGACATGTCACCCATTGAGCATGTTTGGGATGTGCTTGACCGGCGTATACAACAGCGTGTACCAGTTCCCACTAATATCCAGCAACTTCGCACAGCCATTGAAGAGGAGTGGACCAACATTTCACAGGCCACAATTGACAATCTGATAAACTCTATGCGAAGATGTGTTGCACTGCATGAGACAAATGGTGGTCACACCAGATACTGACTGGTTCTGAGTCCCCAGACCCCCAATAAAGCAGAAAAAAAAACAAAAAACTGCACATTTCAGAGTGGCCTTTTATTGTGGGCAGTATAAGGTACACCTGTGCACTAATCATGATGTCAGATCAGCATCTTGATGTGGCACACCTGTGAGGTGGGATGGATTATCTCAGCAAAGCAGAAGTGCTCACTGTCACACATTTAGACAGATTTGTGAACAATGTTTGAGAGAAATGGTAATTGTTATAATGGCGCTCACTTTGTCAAACAAGTTGTGAAAAAGATCGGAGAAATGTTTCATATCAATTTAAAAAAACATTGTGATTACCACCCTCAGTGCTGGTCTGGCGGAAAGAATGAATGGAACGATCAGAAACAGATTGAGAAAGTGCATTGAAGAAACAGGAAGACCATGGACACAATATGTGGACTTGGTAAAACAATATATCAATATTACATGCATTACAGGGTTGCTTGAACCTGACATTAATATTGTGTACCTGGAATGAATTATAGATCTTTAAGTCCATCAAAAACAAAAGTGTTGCGTTTATATTTTTGTTGTGTAATAAACTCAAGTTTCCTGTGATGCAGCTTCTGCTTCTGCTCCATCTTTTCAATCACAGATACCTAAAAACTTCAGAACAGAAAACATTTTTTCCTTCTTTTTGTTCTTGCATACAGTAAATTAGTGACACCAACACAAAGTAAACGCAGTCACTCAGCTGAATTTTATTTTATGACAGACTAGTTTTAAATCAATGTAATGTAAACATGGTCTTTAGCACAGAGTTTTTGATTTTCATTGGTGTCACTTCTGTAACAAGTTTTTTTTCCTTCTAGATCTGGAAGAGACAAGAGAGTGAGGATGACACAAACAATCACATAGGGGTGTAACTAAGCCAGGATTCTTCTCAGTGTAACAAAAATAGCCAGAAGAGTACTACTGTGTCAAAAAATAATTGGAATTTGACAAACTTACAAAATTTAGAATGACAGCTGAAAAACCCCCCCAAATCAATCACAAAATATTGGGGACATTTACGTTACAGCTTTGTAATAAACACAAAAAAAAGAAACAACCCCAAATTTCTCACATTTTCAGTGTTTTATGTTTTTACTGTGTGGAATTTTCTAAATAAACAAGATCCAGGAAGCGTGCCTTTGTCTTTCTATATGTCTTGGAGTTTTCCATTTTGTTCTTTGCACCAGGAATTATACAGCAGTAACAGGATAAGATGAAGAGGGCCGTTCCAGGAAGCTTGTCACACAAGCCAGGATTGCTGTTTTTCATTCATTCATTTTCTACCGCTTCATCCGCCGTAGCGGGTCACGGGGAGCTGGAGCCTAACTCAGCTGACATAGGACGTGAGGCGGGGGACACTCTGGGCACGACACCAGTGCACCGCAGAGCCACACACAAAGACGGACAACCATGCACACACACACACACTCCTACGGGCAATTTTGGGACCGGCCAATCAACCTGAAGCACATGCTTTTGGAGGTGGGAGGAAGCCGGAGAACCCGGAGAGAACCCACGCAGACATGGGGAGAACGTGCTCTGCTATTAATTTTTCTTGATTTAACTTTCTTAAACGTGTATAATATAGTTTCAGATTAGTAAGTACAAAAAGCTATGCTGGAAAATAAACCTGGTTCAAGTCTTAGTGGTTGCTTTAAGACCAGAATTCCTGAAAAACCACAGACTGATGCAGTACCCGTTTTGTACTTATTTTATGAAATGCAATAAAATTATGGTATAAATTCTATACTTAAAACATGCAGACATTGTAATAGGTTAACTTGTTTTGCCTCAGTAGGTTGTATCAATGCCTTCCTATCTCAGTTTCAAAAAATTGAAGAATGACCAAAAACCTGGAGAGAAGACAAAGTTGCCAAGGGATGGATTTCAACCCACAGTGCAGTTGAGGACTCGACCTAAATAAATGGAAATCACATTCATTTCTATTCCAGCAGTCACGCAGCAATTTTTTGTCTGTCTTCATCTCTGGATTTGATAATAATAGTTATATCAACTTCATTTGATAACTACATTTCTGAACTCCACATCTAATTGCTCTGAACAGTAACATGATCGCTGAATAAGACTTCATGAAACTTGACCCAAGCACAAACAGTTCGTTTACATTCTGTATATAATGAGTATTCATTGGTGATTGAAATAGCATAATATGGATTATATAGCAATTAGACGAAAAAAATCAGTGCACTTCAGTTGTAAAGCTGCAGAGTTGTGCTTTGGCTCAGTTCTTCCAGACGTATTTCTTACAGAAGGCCTGATTCTGCAAATAAAAATGCAGAAAAAAAACTGACACAAGTTGCACTGAGATGATGAACAACACTTTGTTGTCTTTGTACTTTTAGTTGAATATATTGTGAAATTCTACATTCTCAGGTAAATTTGCAAAATGATTGACTTCGACTTACACCACACTTCTGAGCAGTTTGAATGTTCTTGCACCAGTAGCTTGGACCCCACGTACAATGATTACTTCCCAGAGGCTCTAATGCCCGTGAAGCAATGCAAAGATCAGCTCTCTGCAGAAGAGATGAGAAACATCCTTAATCAAAAACGTTTGCTCTATTTTTTGTCATAATTAAAGTATGGTGATGCATGTGCATTTGCGATAGACAAGTACTTCTGTAGGTCTGTACTACTAAATTATTTTAGTCCGTTTAATAAGACATGTCACTGCATATGTGCAAATGTGTTTGAAGGACTTTTTCTTACTTCACAAGCATGTTTACCATCTGGATGGCTTCCAAAAGTATTCTGAAGTCGGTCACCAAAGATTTTGATGAACGCGTCACACTGAAAAGGGGGACGAGGGTTACTTAACAGTTATACACCTTCATGTGAGGGAAATGTAGTGTTCGCTTAAGACCAGACCTTTGGGATGGCATTGGGATGATTAACACACACAGACTGGAAGAATGACGAAGTCTCAGTTTTAGTTGAATTAGGATGCAGGTATAGTTGTCTCAGGACAGCCAGCGTTCGGCAGGACTCGCATTCCGAGGGGACCGCCATCTCTGTAATCATCATCAGAGTATTAAAATTGAATGAAGAGCCATGTGTACTCACTGTGATAAAAAACCTGACCTGGTGAAGTCTGCTCCTTGAACAAACAGACATGCAACAGCATGCATATTGTGTGAGGTGCAGCAGACGATAGAAGGAATTCAACAATCTCGGTGCCGTATTTGGCTACGAAATCGTCACATTCTTTCTTATAGCTCTGTGGAATAAGACTGCAGACCTCTCCCATGAGCTTCATCAAAGCCTCCTGCAGAAATCAAATGGGAACATATCACATTATTTACGTGATGCGAGGTGTGGGATTCAGAATATGTGTCTGAAACAAAACAGAGCTACCTCAGTCATATTTGTGGGCAACAGGCTCTCCAGTTTCCTCATGATAAAAATGCACAAGGTGCAAGCTGGATTGAACAGATCCTGGATGGGATGAGATGACGAGAGTTTAGTGTTCAGTATTGATTTGTATTTGAAAATCGAGTTCTGCTTTCTCATACGTGGGTGTTGTCTGCGCCAAGTGTAGAGCTGGATATGGCTCTACTTGTGGCCTGGTGTGGAAGTCCCAGCGGTTTTTCTTCCTTCTGGGCAGCACAAAGTCCAAACACCATACACGTTTCTTCTGGTGTCTACATACACACATATGCTTTATTACAGATGAACAAAAAAAGGTCAAAGTGTTTACTCTCAAGGTTTAACATGGGCTAAACTCACCAGGTGACCAGATTCTTGCTGCAGAATTTTTGGCAAATACATGTTCATCTGTGAATCACACTCTGATGCCTGGTCTTTTGGGAGATGTTGGCAAAGAGCATGTAAGGCATCATATACAGTCTCCTGCATGTAGTCAAAGTACATAATCAACACGTGGCATTATAGGCTAGAATATCTGATGAAAGTGACACTAAAATTCAGTTTCAGCTGGTGTGTTCAGTAAAGTGAAGTGAAAACGGGAACACAGACACACACCAAAACAACAAAAAAAAAAACAGAAGCCAGAGAGCCAATAACATCCTCACCTTAGCATCTCTGCTGGAGATCATGTTAGCTGACAGTTGGACAATTTGACTGCACTCCACACACATATCCAAAACCTAGTAAGAAGAAATTACACTGAGATTATCGGCCTCAAGATATTTACAACAACATTGACTGCCAGTGGGGTTTTTTTTTTCTTCTAAATTTAATGGAAGGAAATGTTCCTGAACCCCCATTACATGCACTACTAATTGATAAATGCACTTCCAATTTTATGCACGCAGACATCTGTGTTAAAAAATACATCAACAACATTTTTACTATTAATAAATAACATTTTGGATGTATTTAATCTATGCAAGTGTGTAACTATTCCTCATCACAAAATCGTCAGAGGAATACTACAGTATATTTCAGTACCACACTTCAAATTGAACACATGTTGAACACATGTTGAACAGTTAATTCATGTTGAATCAACTGTGAAGTGACAGAGATTAAAAACTACTGCTGGAGAACTGTGTTCGTTCAGACATGGCCCTTCTGTCTAAATTTGCACAAAAACACTGAACATCTTTTGGTCTCAGCTGAAAAATTAAGTTCTCTAATTCGCACTTCCTTTTTCAAATCTACCACTGTTACATAATCATGAATACAGTCTTTGTTCTTGTTTATTACAAAAACTTATGTGAGGCGCAGCGAGGTTCATTAGAGTCAGGCTTTAACATTTATGATACAAAAAGTGACGTCACTTCCATTAAATTAGACTTAAATTAGATTTTGAAATTGCAGCGTCGGAACACAAATTGTAAAAAATTCTTTAGTCGTTATTTGATTATTTTTTCCTTTTTTAGAAATGAAATCAGGCCTACCAGAGACTTGTGTCTAACGGATGACAGCGGGTCTATGATGAACCTGGACTCTCCTTAAAATCCCCGTGACCAAACAGAAACAACACCGACAGCGACAGGAAGACAGAAAGTGAAAATGGAAAAAAATATTCAAATATACCAACTGTTTACTCGAAATACAGCAATATCACTTATTGCACGGCTTGAAAATACTTATAAATCATACGACAGGCCTACATTAGAATGTTTAACACCGGAATAAAGAGCGAGAAATCACGTGACAGCGGTGCGGCAAACATTCCTCCTACCGGGCCACAGGCACACCGCCAGGACCAGCAAGATGAACCCAGACACAGACATGATGTGCGGGGGTCGTTTTCCCGTCTGAAGCACAGATTCTATGGTATTATGCTGCAGATGCTGTATGGATTGTGGCGGAAATGCGGGAGGATCGTCATAACCAATCAGAACGGCGCAGTGACGCGCACGCGCTGCAGAGCAATTTAACACATTGAATGTAGCCGCAAGAGGGCACAAGCCAGTGTCTTATTGTGCCGGTCCCAAGCCCGGATAAATACAGAGGGTTGCGTCAGGAAGGGCATCCGGCGTAAAACTTTTGCCAAATCAAAGATGCAAATCAAACCTATGACTTCCATACCGGATCGGTCGAGGCCCGGGTTAACAACGACCGCCATCGGCGCTGTTGACCTACAGGGCGCCGGTGGAAATTGGATTACTGTTGGTCGAAGAAGGAGAGGAGGAAAGTGCGTTCGCACGAAGAAAGAGAAGAGGAGCGCCAAGAGTATAGGACTGAGAGTAGGGACGTTGAATGTTGGAACTATGACAGGAAAAGGCAGAGAGTTGGTCGACATGATGCAGAGGAGGAAGGTAGACATACTGTGTGTCCAGGAGACCAGGTGGAAAGGTAGCAAGGCTAGAAGTTTAGGAGCAGGGTTCAAGTTGTTCTATCATGGTGTAGATGGGAAGAGAAATGGAGTAGGAGTTATCTTGAAGGAGGAGTTTGTTAGGAATGTCCTGGAGGTAAAAAGAGTGTCGGATAGAGTGATGAGTCTGAAGCTAGAAATAGAAGGTGTGATGTTCAATGTTGTTAGTGGGTATGCTCCACAGGTAGGATGTGAGCTGGAGGAGAAGGAGAAAGTCTGGTTGGACTTTGATGAAGTGATGCAGAGCATACCTAGAAGTGAGAGAGTTGTCATTGGTGCAGACTTCAATGGACATGTTGGTGCAGGTAACAGAGGTGATGAGGAAGTGATGGGCAGGTTTGGTATCCAGGAGAGGAACGCAGAAGGACAGATGGTAGTTCTACAGGTATATCATCAGGACCGACTGCCTTTCCACTCTTCATCCTCTTCAGTGCTCTCCTCACTTCATCCTGACTAATCTTTGCTACATCCTGGTCCACAACAGTCACCTCTTCTAGTCTTTGTTCTCTCTCATTTTCCACGTTCATCAACTCTTCAAAGTACTCTTTCCATCTTGTCTGCTTGTTTGACTTTGCAAAAAGGATGGAAATGGCTGTAGTGAATACTTTCTTCCAGAAGAGGCAGGAACATAGGGTGACCTATAAGAGTGGTGGTAGGAGCACACAGGTAGACGACATCTTGTTTTGACGATGTAATCTGAAGGAGATCAGTGACTGCAAAGTAGTGGTAGACGAGAGTGTAGCCAAACAACATAGGATGGTGGTGTGTAGAATGACTCTGGTGGTGAGGAAGATGAAGAGGGCAAAGGCAGAGCAGAGGACGAAATGGTGGAAGCTAAAAAAGGAAGGGTATTGCATGACCTTTAGGAAGGAGTTAAGACAGGCTCTGGGTGGTCAGGAGGTGCTTCCAGATGACTGGACAACTACAGCTAATGTGATCAGGGAGACAGGTAGGAGAGTATTTGGTGTGTCATCTGGAAGGAAAGTAGATAAGGAGACTTGGTGGTGGAATGAGGAGGTACAGGAGTGTATACAAAGAAAGAGGTTAGCTAAGAAGAAGTGTGACACTGAGAGGACTGAGGAGAGTAGACAGGAGTACAGGGAGATACAGTGTAAGGTGAAGGTAGAGGTAGCAAAGGCCAAACAAGAAGCTTATGATGACTTGTATGCTCGGTTGGACAGTAAGAAGGGAGAGACTGATCTATACCGGTTGGCAAGACAGAGAGATAGAGATGGGAAGGACGTGCAGCAGGTTAGGGTGATTAAGGATAGGGATGGAAGTCTATTGACAGGTGCCAGCAGTGTGATGGGAAGATGGAAAGAGTACTTTGAAGAGTTGATGAACGTGGAAAATGAGAGAGAACAAAGACTAGAAGAGGTGACTGTTGTGGACCAGGATGTAGCAAAGATTAGTCAGGATGAAGTGAGGAGAGCACTGAAGAGGATGAAGAGTGGAAAGGTAGTCGGTCCTGATGATATACCTGTAGAAGTTTGGAAGTGTCTAGGAGAGGTGGCAGTAGAGTTTCTGACTGGGTTGTTCAACAGGATCTTAGATATTGAGAAGATGCCTGAGGAGTGGAGGAGAAGTGTGCTGGTGCCCACTTTTAAGAACAAGGGAGATGTGCAGAGTTGTGGCAACTACGGAGGAATAAAGCTGATGAGCCATACAATGAAGTTATGGGAAAGAGTAGTGGAAGCTAGACTAAGGGCAGAAGTGAGCATTTGTGAGCAGCAGTATGGTTTCATGCCAAAAAAGAGTACTACAGATGCAGTATTTGCTTTGAGGATGTTGATAGAGAAGTACAGAGAAGGCCAGACAGAGCTGCATTGTGTTTTTGTAGATCTGGAGAAAGCTTACGACAGGGTGCCCAGAGAGGAACTGTGGTATTGTATGAGGAAGTCTGGAGTGGCAGAGAAGTATGTTAGAGCGGTGCAGGACATGTATGAGGACTGTAAGACAGAGGTGAGGTGTGCTGTAGGTGTGACAGAGGAGTTCAAGGTGGAGGTGGGACTGCATCAGGGATCAGCTCTGAGCCCCTTCTTGTTCGCTATGGTGATGGACAGGCTGACAGACGAGGTTAGACAGGAATCTCCATGGACTATGATGTTTGCAGATGACATTGTGATCTGTAGTGAGAGTAGGGAAGAGGTGGAGGAGAAGGTAGAGAGGTGGAGGTTTGTCCTGGAAAGGAGAGGGATGAAGGTTAGCCGCAGTAAGACAGAGTACATGTGTGTGAATGAGAGGGACCCAAGTGGAAGAGTGAGGTTACAGGGAGAAGAGATCAAGAAGGTGGAGGATTTTAAGTACTTAGGGTCAACAGTCCAGAGCAATGGAGAGTGTGGAAAAGAGGTGAAGAAACGTGTGCAGGCAGGATGGAATGGGTGCAGAAAAGTGTCAGGTGTGATGTGTGATAGAAGAGTTTCAGCTAAAATGAAAGGAAAGGTGTACAAAACTGTGGTGAGACCATCGATGTTGTTTGGTCCAGAGACAGTGTCACTGAGGAAAAGACAGGAGGCAGAGCTGGAGGTAGCAGAGATGAAGATGCTGAGGTTCTCTTTGGGAGTGACCAGGAAGGACAGGATCAGGAATGAGTACATCAGAGGGACAGCACATGTTAGAGGTTTTGGAGATAAAGTCAGAGAGGCCAGACTGAGATGGTTTGGACATGTCCAGAGGAGAGATAGTGAATATATTGGCAGAAGGATGCTGAGTTTTGAACTTCCAGGCAGGAGGCCTAGAGGAAGACCAAAGAGGAGGTTTATGGATGTAGTGAAAGAGGACATAAAGGTAGTTGGTGTGAGAGAAGAGGATGCAAAGGACAGGGTTAGATGGAGGCAATTGATTCGCTGTGGCGACCCCTGAAGGGAAAAGCCGAAAGGAAAAGAAGAAAAGAAAGAAGACTGCCAAAGACGCCAAATGGCGTCTTTTTATTCAGTGACGTTGCACATGGCTGGCAGTCAAATTAATTTAATTTAATTTTAATTTTAATACACTGTTATAATCTGCAAAGGGAAATTAAGAAGAAATTAAGAATTTAATTGAATTATGAATAAAAAGGCAATATAGAAACTGGTAGGTCAAAATTTGTGCCCTGTAAAACTTTTATATTTTTTTATTTTTAAAAAAATATTTTATACACTGTTATAATCCCCGAAGGGAAATTAAGAATGCACACTCTAGTTTTTTTTTGTTAGTCTCAATCACACGCATGCATATTAGTGTGTACAGGCCCCTGTAATACACACAACTACACACAGGGGGGCCTGTAGGCATGCAAGGGAGGTAGAGTGGCAGGCAGCTCCTTCTTGGTGCGCCTCAAATGAGCAATTTGTAAGGGGGACGACACCTTGCTCAAGGGTGCCTAGGCAGTGCTCCAGGGGTGAGCTGACACCTCCCACTGTCAGCTCACCTCCGGGTATTTTTTTGGGCGGGAGCGGGAATCAAACCGCCGATCTTGAATCATAGGACGACCCGCTCTACCACTCTAAACTTGCACAAAGTACCCCTACTGCTTATTCTAGAATTATTTAATTATATTTAGTCACAGCTAAATTCTACTTAATAATCAAATGAAAGTGTAGGAATCATTTAAAATTATGTAGGGGATAAAAAAAAAAGTATTTTTTATTAGTCTTTCGGGAAGGAAATTGTTTTTTTCACTTATTCATACATACAGTATACTGTACAGTACAGGCTGGAGCGCGTACACATACACACGAGATAAAAGTGACAAGAGACCACTAGATGGCAGCAAAGCAGAACGAAATGTAGCGCTTGAGTTGGTCATCCAAAGCTGTTTATGTCAACCCACTGGACGTCAAGAAAGTTCTTGAAGACGTTTCGTCTCACATCCAAGAGACTTCTTCAGTTCTGAAGAAGTTCTGAATAAGTCTCTTGGATGAGAGACGAAACATCTTCAAAAACTTTCTTGACGTCCACTGGATTGACTTAAACAGCCTTGGATAACCATGACCTGGATAACTAAGAAACTACAGACAGCCTAGGTTGGTCGTTTTGTCCTCATAGTTTGTAAGTAAAATTCTCAAATTAAGGTTTTATTTTTAATAAATACATGAACCATGTTGAGCAATAAAGGATAACACAATATTTTTAGAAACAGATGCCTTGTCATAATAAATAACTTGTCAAAACATTTGTCACTTTATGAACAGAGGCCCTCAAGGACTACATAAACTATAGTGCATCTCAAGATTGTGAGATGCACAAAAGTTTATGTATGGTTTGACTAAAGATGTTATTGTGTGATATAAACCTGCGCTAGGTGTGGTGCCAGACCAGCCCTAAAAAATTCTCCCCAGCACTTTATTATTCCTTTCACTTTTACTTGTTTTGGAAGGTGGTGACATCTTTGAGTCATTCTATCAAAGCACCCGGTTTGACAACATTGTATTAGAGGTATGACACATTCATGCCTGTCACGCAACCATCGTCTGCAGCGACTCTCTGACTCTCCTGACTCTCCTTGCCTCTCTCTTTCTCTCTCTCTTTCTCTGAAAAGTAAAACAAGAAGTGGTGAACCAGTTTTTACAGATCAAGAGTTTTATAGACTGAAAAAACTAAAGAAAAAAGTAAAAGATATGATTGTAGAAGACATGATGGTGGAGAACGGATAATTGTTTTTTTTCCTTAATTTTGTCTGTTTTTTTAGTTTAATAAATGTTAAAAGGTTTGATGTTTCTTTGTTCAGAAAACACACAGTACTATTGAAAATCATCTTTACGTGAATCTCTTTTGGATTTTGTGTCAATTTGAATATTTTGTAATTTGACTTTTATGAATAAACGTGAAAATCAAAATCAAATATCTCTCTCTCTCTCTCTGATACAATTAGCTCTGACAATGAAAATGACAACAGTCTGACAGAGGTCGTAACAGAAAAATATGATTTGCAAAAGATAAAAAAATTCCTGCAAGACACAAAAGGTTCAAGGGCAAAAGTAGTAAAATTATTTCCTGACCTCAACATGTTTCTGAATAGCGTCAGTTTTTATATGAAAAGTAAAACAAGAAGTGGTGAGCCAGTTTTTACAGACAAGGAGTTTTATAGATTGAAAAAACTAAGGAAAAAAGTATACAATACATGATTGTAGAAAAGATGATTGTGGAGAACTGATAATTGCTTTCTTAATTTTGTCTGGTTTTCTTAGTTTCATAAATGTTAAAAGGTTAGATGTTTCTTTGTTCTGAAAACGCACAGTACTATTAAAAATCTTGAAGTGAATCTCTTTTGGATTTTGTGTCAATGTGATTATTTTGTAATTTGACGTTTATGAATAAACTTGATTTTAAAAATCAAATCAAAATCAAAAATCTCTCACTCTCTCTCTCACTCTCTTTCTCTCTCTTTCTCCTCTCTCCTGCGTTTCTCTTTCTATTTCTCTCTCAAAAACAGTCCCCACAGTCTTAATTTATGCCATTCTTGAACTAAAAAAACACAACAAGCCACTTAATCAAAAGTCAATACAGATTTTATAGTTAAGGAAGGGTGTATTTAGAAAACTCAATAGGGAGATGTTAAGCTATGGTCCCATTACAAATTGCCAGTGCGCTACATGTATCAAACACATGACTGACAATCATGTTCCATCTTTCAGTCCATACCTGGTACACTATTCCATCCACCACCTTCTTGATGTACTCTTGGATTTTCAATGGATTTCAAGAAGAATCCTGGACTGTGGCCTTGATGTTCTTGACCTCTATATTTCCATTTAGTTTACAACCACAGGATGCTGGATTCTGAATGAAACCCCTTCTACAAGCTTTGTTGTGCTGATATTTCAGGCCTGTATCTCCTCCTTTGGACATTTTATGATTCCAGCTGGGTGTCTGATGAATGGCAGTGTATACATGTTGTTGGCTTGGATTTTGTTATAACATTCAAATGACATTTCAAGTCTTGAATTAATCTCTGGAGGTATTTGGCTTTGGTTGACTTCTGTTCAGCCTCCTTGTGATTTCCATTAGTCTGTGAGATCCCAAAGTACTTGTAACTGTCCTGGATGTCTCCTTTGTTACCCTCTGGTAGGATTACCCCTCTCTGTTCTTATCATGTTGGATCTCTTGAATACCACCTGGCCACATTTGTCTAATTCAAATGATAGTCTTATGTCAATGTTGTAGATACTGGTGGTGTGGATCAGTGAGGCCATTTTACATTCACTCTCGTAAAGCAGGTACCATTCTCCACGATGACCTGGCTGAGGGACTTTAGACCGATGTCTTCCTTCTCCAGTAGTTAGCTGATTGTGGGGGTGATGATAATGAATTTCTGCTGCTGAACACTGTTGTCCTTATTTATATTTATATTTATATTTATATTTATATTTATATTTATATTTATATTTATATTTATATTTATATTTATATTTATATCATACATGCACATACACACACACGCACGCAGACACACACAAACACACACACAGCAATTGTGTGAGCCTGAGAGTCTGGGCCTTGGAATGTAGGCTGACGAGTAGATCGAGATGTTTGTCTTATGGCTTAGCGAGACCACAAAGCTAAGTAATTCTACTTATTTGAATGGTTTACATGGGTTAAGTGGTTGAGATATGATATAAGAGGTGAATTTGTATTTCATTGTTCAGAAGAATGTCAATGTGTAATCGTAGCCAGTACAAAAAACATAGCCGAGAAACTTCAAATGGATAGCGGTTGAAAAACTTGCGTTTTCTACAGCCTTAATTATTAAAGATGCTCCAATAATTTTTGATGTACAGTATTGAATACAGCATAAGACACTTTATATGATGTTTATTTGTCAACTGCAGGAGAGCTAATGAAGTGCATGGACACTTTCATTTCAAAATATTGTTGTCACAAGAAGCCACAGTGTGATTACCTTGTTGAATAAGCTGGGGAATTCCTGAACAGGAAGTCATCTGCGTGGGTCCTTCAACATTAATCATGACTCACAGATTTCAAAGTTGCCATATGCACTAACAACAGACGACAGCATTACAAATAGTAGCTTCATAACTTCGACCTGGTGACACCCATGGTATCCAAAATCAAATAAAGATGATGACTCATGAGTGTCAGGGAAATTCTTCCTACTGAAGGAGAAATGATAATTCCATGAAGAATAATTTCAGACACGTTGTGATCAAGCATTTCTCTTTAATAAATACCGGTATGGAGAGCAGAGAACTTCAAGAGTGTTACTCTGACAATTGTTACAGCATTTGGGTTTTATACCTGTTTAAGCCCAACAACAGATTTATATTTCACAGCACACAGATGTTTACCCACTGGCTTCCTGGATGGATTATTGATTGTTTTAGTCTCCTGTCCAAGCCATCATAATTACCACATCAACCCTCACAAGGTACATCTTCTCCCAAAACTTTAATGCAAACATTTTCTCAGAGAAAATGACAACAGTTCATCCCAGGTGAACATGGGCCAAGGGAAGTTGAGATGTTGAGGGCATTTTTGAATGTTGTTGTAGGAGTTTTTTTCAGAGAATTTGTAGAGTTCTATTCTATTCTATTCTATTCTATTCTATTCTATTCTATTCTATTCTATTCTATTCTATTCTATTCTATTCTATTCTATTCTATTAAGCAGCAACAAATAAGGTTCAAATTCCAATATCCCACATTCTTTATGTTGTGACCAAACTACAGCAAATGTAGCTACTGCATCTGCTGTGGTTTCACAGTGCATTTTTAAACCGATTACACAGTCAATCCCCAATATGTCCACAAAATAAGGTTGTAAAGAGTGCATTTTGCAGTAATTGCACACAACACTTGTACAGAAGAATACCTTTTGTTCACTAATATCTTGTGCTTAAAGTCAGCAATTTATGACATCTGTGAGGTAACAAACTGCTTAGAAATGTGAAGCACTATGATTTAACTGAAACCGCAAAGTCGCTCTTTAGAGTCAGAGATTGGTTTGTGGGTTGTGTGTTCTTGCAGAAACATGGTCCTGCAACACAGCAGGGCATTGGCCATCTGTTTAGATAAAAGGCTTGTTTAAATCTAGAAATAAAGCATGAATTTTAGTTTCAGTGGAATAAACACAAATGAAAAATATATCTGAAAACAGCAGTATTTCTGCCAATAGATCTCCCTAAAGCTACTCAAAAAAGTGATCAATCAATTAAATTAGTTCAGACAAAGAAAAAATGACAGCATGCATTTGAAGTAGAACAGAGAACACTTTGTATTAATCATTTAATGTCATATCTCCACCTTTAAGAACTTGGGTGTGCTCTTGAAAACAAACTGGATCAACATGAAGGCTGTTACAGTCTTCTTTTTTAGAAAGGTGTGATCTTTTCTCACCTGTATAAACAGTAGGAGCTTGTACTTCTGACAAAAACAGGCTGATCGAATTCTTCAGAAAGGCGAACTCCATTATTGGTATTCCTGACAGTGTTGTGCAAAGATGTGGGGATCCAGGAAAGCTAATTTCGTTGTCACTTTTGTCCAGATAAACACATTTCTGCCAAAATGGCGATTTTTGTTTTTGATAAATCATTTGAATCATGATATTTACAGTGAGGCAAATGTCTGTTAATATGTTTAACCATTATTATTCGAGAATAAGTAATTGTGTTAATATCGTTCCATTTGAAATGTACTTTTCTTAATTTGTGCACAGACTATAATCTGATACTTTGCAGTCAAAAGAAATGAAAGTTATTACTGCCTAGGTTTAATTTCTAATACTGTGGCAGCACACAGGTAGTTCCAAGAAACCAAAATCATTTGAATTTGTTGGCACATAGAGAAAATATGAGGAAACACTGCGCTAGCATTCCATTTTCCATTCCATTGGTAGAAAGAAGGCTGACAGCTCATACCTTTTAGCTGAGCCAAAAAACACAAGACACAATGGTCACAATTTTCAAATACTGTAGATGTCCTCGTCTACAGACATTTTTCAAGAAGAATAGTCCCCTTACTGTCATGTGCCTTGACTTCGGTTAAATGGAATTGATGACTGACAAATTTTTCACAACAAAGCTATATACAATATTTGTGTGCAGAACATTTTCCACAATACATTTTAATGATAAAGACAGCATTTCTCTACACACTCATTGAATAATTCAAGATACTGTATATTAAATTGTTTTGGCTCTTATTTTTCCATCAGTTCAATGTAACATTAATACTTCAATGTTCTGAGAGTTGCTGGTCATTACTGTTGTGAAGGTGAAAAATCAGGGAATATAAAATATCCTCAGTAACAAATTCTCATGAATTCTTTCAAACTCTCATGAACTCTTTTATCCTGATCACCATAATGTGGTCACATTTATGTCGAGACTCTTTGGAAGCATGATTCCAGGTTGGGAATCGTAATCATTAAAGCGTATGTTTGCAAAAACCATACGCCTGTCCTTCCATCCATCCAAGCAAAAAAACAAAACAAAAACAGAAAAAACAAGCAACACTAGAGTTCCCTGAAGGACAGAGCAATGTGTATTTTAATCTGACATTATACTGTATATAATGAACATGAAAGCCATGTCCTGTAATTTCCGGACTACTGAGCGCACCTGAACATAAACTACACCTACTATATTTGTTAAAAGAAAAAACTTTGTACATACATAGGCCGCTCTTGTTTATAAGCCACAGGTTTTGAGGTGTTGTAACATGAGATATGTATACGGAAAGACGGTACACAGAAAATGTTTCAAACATTTTAATAAAATTTTTAATTCTTCTGAACAGTACCTGTAACATGGCAGTAAAACAATGCTACCATCTCGAACGTGTTGCCATGAATTCATTGAAGCCAAGTTTACGTGCAGCAGCTCTATTTCCTACCACAACAGCTAGATTGATTGCCTTTAATTTATAAGCTGCATTGTATGGCTTTCTTCACCTGCTTCCATCATAAGAGGTGTCCATGATGTGCAAAATGTCTGTTCAAAATACACTCAAACTAGAGTAGTGCCTTTTTTGATGTTTTATTCCATCTGTCTGCCCCGCTCTTGCACTCCCTGCTAGAGGGGGTCCAGAAGAATCTAGATAAGCTGCATTGCTGTTTAAACTGCAGGGTTCAAAACTTGTGAAAAAAGGCAGCTTATAGTTCGGAAATTATGATAGTGCACGATTAAGAGTTGAACTACTTCTACATGCAATATCAGCTTTGTTTTGGCTGTAATATTTATATTCCGATGACTGACAAAGCTATGTGGTTTGTCAGTCATTGGAAGGATTTTGGATGAAGATAGATTAAAGAAGATAGACTCTTCTTCTTCTTTTCCTTTCGGCTTTTCCCTTCAGGGGTCGCCACAGCGAATCAACCGCCTCCATCTAACCCATTAAAGAAGATAGACTAAAAGCAAAAAATAGCAAACCTGCATTCCATTTTTAAAACTTGCAAAATAAACAGACTAATGTTCACACACACACACACACACACACACACACACACACACACACACACACACACACACACACACACACACACACACACACACACAGACACACACACACACACAGTGTCTCATTGTCTTTATCAGCAAGTGAGGAGTTCTACTTCCTGGACTGGAATGAAATTGGATGGTGCATTAAATTTACATTAAATTACATTTGTCCTGTATTTCATAAGGAGAGATACTGAGTGTTGGTAATAACTGACTTTCCATTTTAAACACCTTCCTCGTGCTTGCCCTTATCACTCAACAAACCACAGACTGAGGAAATCATTGAAATTACCGGTACTTCCTTGTGCTAAGAACCTGTTGATGTACAGGAATGGAGCTTACTAGAAGGAACATACTTTCAAAGAAATAAGGCCAATGGTGAGTCACACCATATAAGTTCAGTTTGAAAAGCCAGTTGTATTACAAGCACTTACAAGTAGATCAAAAATTAATTATTTAGTAATATAATACAGTGAATGCCATCCATCCATCTTCAACCGCTTATCTGGGGCCGGGTCGCGGGGGGGAACAGTCTTAGGAGGGATGCCCATACTTCCCTCTCCCCCGAAAACTCCTCTGGGGGAAAACAGCTCCTCTGGGGGGATTCTGAGACGTTCCCAGGCCAGCCGATAGACATAGTCCCTCCAGCATGTCCTAGGTCTTCCCCAAGGTCTCCTCCCAGTAGGACATGCTCAGAACACCTCCCCAGGGAGGCGTCCTGGAGGCATCCAGAACAGATGCCCGAGCCACCACAGCTCGAAGCGGAGGAGTAGCGGCGCTACTCTGAGCTGCTCCCTGGTGACTGTGCTCCTCTAAGGGTGCGCCCAGCCACTCTACGGAGGAAACTCATTTCCGGGATCTTGTCCTTTTAGGTCATACCCCAAAGCTCATGACCATAGGTGAGAGTAGGAATTGTTACAATATGGTTGTAGTTCCTGTATGGGTTGTCCGGAGGACACATTTGAATCTAACACCGCTGTGAACAGAGATGCAGTAGAGCGCACGTGTTGTAACCCGGCCGTTCAATAAAGATTACAAGTAAGCATGGATATTGCTTTAACCATCCATTCTGTATAGTTTAGTGTTAGGACAAACAGAACAGAATGAAACATGGTGGCAGCGGTGGGATTCGAACCCACACCCCCGAAGAGAGTGGAGGTGTTTTTAGGAGAAACCGCCATCATCTGAGACGCAACTACGGCACACCAGATACACACACAACAGGCACTGTGTTATACACGCCACAAGACGTGGTGAAACAGGTTCAAGTAGGAGACCAGAAAACTGTCACTACACGGTCAGGTCGTCAGGTTATTAGACCCCATTACCTGAAAGACTATTGTGAGTGATAACATAGTAGTTTGACAGGCTACACATGATTGTGAAAAAAGGAAAAGATGTGTAAGAAGTAATGTTAATGATGTGCTATGTTGATGTGTTGTACCAAGAAAACAGGACAAAAGGAACTGTTTATGTATAATTTCATTGTTAAAACTTTGGTGTAAGAAAAAGAAAATACCAATGTTAAGTTGCACTGTAACCCACTGAGGTGATTTTGATTTATGATGCTTCGAAGTAATTTTTCCTGTTAAGGATGGACTTTATGCTTTACATTGAGAATTATTTAATTTTGAAGGAAGAATGTAATTTCAAGAAAAAAAAAAAAAAAAAAAAAGGAAAGATGTTACAATATGATTGTAGTTCCTGTATGGGTTGTCCGGAGGACACATTTGAATGTAACACTGCTGTGAACAGAGATGCAGTAGAGCGCACGTGTTGTAACCCGGCTGTTCAATAAAGATTACAAGTAAGGATGGATATTGCTTTAACCGTCCATTCTGTATAGTTTAGTGTTAGGACAAACAGAACAGAATGAAACAGGAACGTAACGTAGATTGACCAGTAAATCGAGAGCTTCATCTTGCGACTCAGCTCCTTCTTCACCACGACAGACCTATGCAGTGACCGCATCACAGCGGAAGCTGCACCAATCTTTCTGTCAATCTCACGTTCCATTCTTCCCTCACTCGTGAACACCCCAAGACACTTAAACTCCTCCACTCGAAGCAAAGACTCTCCACCGACTTTTCTGTTCGAGAACCATGGCCTCCGATTTAGAGGTGCTGATCCTGATCCCACTAGCGTCACACTCAGCTGCAAACCATCCCAGTGCACACTAAAGGTCCAGGTTTGATGAGGCCAATAAGACAACATCGTCCGCAAAAAGCAATGGTGAGATCCTTTGGTCCCCAAACCGGACTCCCTCCGGATCCGGTGATAGAGGGCAGCCCTGCCGGAGTCAAACATGCACGGAACAGGTCTGACTTACTGTCGGCAATGCAAACTAAGCTCTGGCTTTAGTCATACAGGGACCAGACAGCCCTAAGCAAAGGGCCCTGAATCCCAATCTCCTGAAGCACTCCCCACAAGATACCACGAGGGACACGATTGAATGCTTTCTCCAGATCCACAAAACACATGTGGACTGGTTAGGCAAACTCCTACGAACCCTCAAGCACTCGATGGAAAGTGTAGAGCTGGTCCAGTGTTCCACGACCAGGACAAAAACCGCATTCTTCCTCCTGAATTTGTGGTTCGACTATCGGTCTAATCCTCCTCTCCAATACCCTGGAATAGACGCGACCCTCTCGTTCACTGGGGTGAACTCCAATCTATGATGGCTGAGCTGTGGGGCCACAAGCAAGCCCACACCAGCCTGCCGCCTCACACCTTGGGCAACACCAGAAAAGTGGAGAGTCCAGCCCCTCTCAAGGGTTTGTGTTCCAGAGCCCAAGCTGTGGGTGGAGTTGAGCCCAACTATATCTAGTCAGTACCTCTCAACTTCCCTCACAAGCTCTGACTCCTTTCCCCCCAGCGAGGTGACATTCCAAGAGCTAGACTCTTTTTCTGGGGATTGGGTCATGGACCCCCATGCTGACAACTGCCACCCAATCCACACTGCACCCATCCCCTACGGTTTCCTTGGCAGTTGATAAGTCCACTGGAGGTTGGGCCCACGTCATCCTTTCGGGCTGAACCCGGCCGGGCCCCGTACGCAGAGGCCCAGGAACAAGGCGCTCGCATACGAGCCCCAGGCCTGGCCCCGGGGTTGGGCCCCGGTTGCGCCATACCGGGCGACGTCACAGTCCTTGATGTCATACTTGCCATAAGAGTTTTGTTACTGCTTTTAATCTGGACCATCACTCAGGACCTGTTTGCCAAGGGAGACCCTAGCAAGAGCATAAAGCCCCTAACAACATGGCTCCTGGGATCATTCGGACACTAAAGTCCCCCACCATCACAGGGTGGCAGCTCTCGGGGGAGATAACAGTGAATGAAGTAATAAAATTGAGTCCATGAAATTTTTTAGCACTATGAACAAATTTGAATAAAAACTAGTCCTGTAACACTCATTTGAAGACTTTGGAGCTTTTTATGTTTTTTTTGGCAGGACTCGAGGTTTATGTTGGCTGTATAAGTTATTAGAATTGTATCAGTCAACCGAATAATTGTAGACAGAGAAAGGCACACAATCACTAATGTTTAATTTGGAAGCCTTAGAATGGTTTCCTTTTGGCTTGACAAATCACTTTAAGATTCTTTTAATTATTTTCGTACATTTCTTCTGAGACTCCTGAGGTTAAAAAAAAAATGTCATGAATTACACTCTAGATTCAGGGAATTATTCCTTTGTTGTTTATTTTCAACACCAGTCATGCTAAAGTAATGCGAAGCTACTTCTCTGGAATTTTTTATATTGATATCTGCATTTTTTTTATTGCTAGCCAAGAGCTAAGAAAATTTTTTGTGAGTGTTCTGAGTACTATTGTTCACAGAAACAAATTGAAGAGAGTTCTAAATTACTTTCAACTTATGAAACTCCTGAGGTTAAAAAAAAAGTAATGAATTACACTCTAGATTCAGGGAATTATTCCTTTGTTGTTGATTTTCAACACCAGTCATGCTAAAGTTATGCGAAGCTACTTCTCTGGAATGTTTTATATTTATATCTGCATTTTTTATTGCTAGCCAAGAGCTAAAAACATTTTTTGTGAGTGTTCTGAGTACTATTGTTCACGGAAACAAATTGAAGAGAGTTCTAAATTACTTTCAACTTTCTAGTGTCTTTTCAGACCCACACGGATTTCTTAACCCTGTGGCAATGCAGTTCAAATATTACTGACAGCTCGTCAAAATTTTTAAAGATAATACCTCCAACATAACAAATTAGTTTGAGTGGAACGTTGTTCGAACAATGTGCAATGAGTTTGTCATTTGACACCAAGGTATCATGTTTAAAATTTTAGTATAGGCCAACAAGTAGCTCCTGTCATGTCAAAGGACACATTCCCATAATTAAAGGTTTTTTTTCATGTGCTTGAAACTGCTGTGAAATAACTTATTACTTCAGGACATTTACAATATGTTATACAAGACCATGCACATAAATCAGAATTTCCATGATAGTTTGTGGGTGTTTTAGTGAGTACTGTTTACTAATGGTGTGATTAGCATTGGAAAACCTATAATTGTCCAGACTGTATTGGTGCCATGTTTTTGCCCCAGGCAAAACGTGTTTAATGAACTGATGACAAACTGTTTTTATTGAATACCTGCGCAGAATTCCACCTTTTATTCTGAGGACATCTAGTCTCTGTTTTCTTTAAGCCTGAAGGTGTGCCATCTAGTATGTGCAATTATATTTTCCAGGAAATGAAACAGTGCTCAAGAAGTTTTACTCAACAGGAGCAGACATCCAGACCTAGACTTTCATAAGGAGAAAGAATTAATGAATTAATAAATTAATGAACACTTTTCGATCTGCCTCGGCTAAGAACAGAACTGACTGTAACGTATGACATGGATGATTTTGCAGGAAAATCTCCCACTGATCTCTTTGACTTCCTTCAGTAGAAAATCTGAGTGAGAGCATGGGGCAGCTGTACATGTTTGTATGTTTGGCGGTGACCATCCCCGTGTCCACTGCTTCTGTCGAGCGGACATTTTCAGCCCTAAATCGAATATAAAACTTATTCTAGAAATACGACAAGGCAGGCTCGACTTTCAGCATTAGCTTCAATGGTGACAGAAAAGGACTTCTTGATGGAACTGAAACGCACGGATAATCTGTACGACAGAGTAATTGAAATCTTCTTGAGGAAAGAAAGGAGGATGGATTTTGTGTACAAATAGAAAGGATTTTGGTTAGTAAAATGTGTCTATATTCCTTAATAATATTGCAATTTAATGAAGTTATTATTGATGCTTTTTTATGTGTGTCGCAGCTGTAGCTGCAGTAAAGTTTCATAACCATAAAATAGTTATTGAGGGTTGGATTGATTCAGACCTGTGAAATGTTCGCTCATGGAGATGCTGAGGTGTTTAAAGCCTTTGACGTAATTGTGAGTTCGAAACCAGGTATACTTATAGGCTTCAAATGCCTGATGTAAATTTAATTAAGTCGATGTTGCTGCTCAAGAAGAATGTAAAGCAGCTGTTGTTAGATCCTCTTATTGTCAGTCTACCCCCCACTACCTTATATGATATGAAAAAGGATACTGTAAAGCATAAATGAAAATGAAAATTTTATTAGATTGAAACCACTGCTTACCACACCTAACCCTGTCTGACTTACAAAGAGACTTCCCTTGCTTCTGTTCTTTCTGTTCCTTCCCTCTCTGCATTTATCCCAAAACACAGAGACTATGAGAACAAATGTAATGGTTCAATTGCAGTTTAGAACCCACATGGATATTGTAAAAGTATGACATGCTATTGTGTTCTGTGGTTGTCAACATGTCTGTTAATGTTTCAGCAGATGTCCATCCATCTGATCATCCAATTGTTAAGATATTTAAACTAACAAGCCCAATGTCAACAACAGTGCATACATTCTCATGCACTCATGAACACAATTTTATAGCTGATTCCAGAGCTGCCCAATTTATATACCCCCCCAAAACAAACAAACAAGCAAGCAAGCAAACAAACAAACAAGCAAGCAAGCAAGCAAACAAACAAAAAACTGCAATATATATATATATTTTTAAAGTCTTGTCACAACTCAGTTCAGAATAATTTAGTGTTTAAAAATATTCATCATTTAAAGTTTTGCTTGGCTTGAAAAGTGTCATATCAGTATCACTCACAATGCACTCTGCTAGGCGTGAACACTAACCCTCGCTTTGTTTGTCATTACTATTGAGAAAATGCAATCAAGAACTAAACAAATTTTCTTTGAATATCTTACAGTGTGAATTAGTTTACTGTGTGAATTAATTTATCTTTCCATTTTTTTATCTTTTACAAGTGCTGAAGTTTGAATTTGCACTTTACTGTAGGAATACAGCTGTATACTCACTGCACAATGAGAAATAAATATTCATTTTGCTGATAAATTATTTGTACTGCTTGAATAACCAAGTCAATAGTCATCATCTACTGCAATTTCTTGGTATGAAAATTATGTTGATGAACGTCTGTGTGTTATTTTTAATCTGTGCCTTCCAGACATGTGAGTATTCATGCTTAATGCAAGACTCTGCCAAAACCACATTTTAAAAAACGTAATCACCATTACTGGTAAAAAAACTTACACATAAGCATGGAGGACCATATTTTTCTGCTCTATATAAAAATGATGTTAACTTTCTTTGTATCTTTAAAGTTTTGACTTAAAGAAAATTTGAATTACACCAGTTTGGGTTAGTTACTTAAAGGGACAGTAAAGTTAATTTTTAGTGACATATATGTTACTCATCATATGAAAAATAGAAGAAAAAATAAAATTTTTTATGTGTAGCATCATCCGTTTGATCAAAAAAGCTTAAAATCTGCGCCACAGCAGCTTCCGCATTCAGTGGTCACGTGGGCGTCATACGTCACTGGGGCCAAACATAGCTTAACAGCCATAAGAAACAATGCAATTCTAGATGCGATTAACACCAAAATATCATGGTTACCTGCGCGGTGAACGGTTGTGTCAACAGAACAGCAAAAAGACGCGACTTTCAAATAAATTCACTGTGGAATTAATAACAACTAGAGTTGTTATTAATTCCACACAGTCCAATAGTAATAAATGGCGGTTAGCTCAATGCTAACAGAACATGGACAATCCCATTGACGGGCTAGGGCGTTAGCAATTTTAGTGCAATACCTTCCCAGATGGTATTCTAAAGAATGACAGGTCCTTGTCTTTGCGTCTTTTTGCTGTTCTGTTGACACAGCCATTCACCGCGCAGGTAATCATGATACTTTTGGTGTTAATCGCATCTAGAATTGCATTGTTTTTTATGGCTGCTAAGCTATGTTTGGCCCCAGTGACGTATGACGCCAACGTGACCACTGAATGCAGAAGCTGATGTGGCGCAGATTTCAAGCTTTTTTGACCAAACGGATGATGCTACACACATAAAATTTATTTTTTCTTCTATTTTTCATAATGATGAATAACATATACCGTATTGGCCCGAATATAAGACAGTGTTTTTGGCACTGAAATAGATTAGCCTGCTTCACCATGCCAAGCCAGATCACTTTCATGGCACACATTCACTCTTACTATCACCATTTTTATTATTAGTTTCCACAGTGTTCCGTAAGGTTGAGCCACATGACTCCCACATGGGTTAACCTCACATACTCATCTACCTGTAAAAGAACCACAGGTGTGGCAGGAAACAAAGTTAATGTAAACCTGTTAGTGGACAAAAAAATATCTCCATTTCAGAAATGGAAATATGACATCATCTTCACTGACAGCTTAAACTAGTTCACAGGCCTTGAGTTTCCTGTTAAACAACATGTTGTTCCTGTAACAATTCTCAAACCAATGAAATCCTGCAGGTGTTGTGCGCAGAAACCTCACTATATATATCGATGACAGCTTGCAGTTTACAAATAGGACTGAGTCCTGACTGCAGTACGAAGATCACACTGGCATTTTAAGAACAAAACGGTACTGCAGTAAAGCTTTTTCACTAACAATGTACTTTTCAGATAACGAAACTCTTTTGCTTAAATATATATATATGTATATATATACACATACATACATATATATATACATATATACATATATATATTCAAATTTTGTTATAGAATGTTTATTGGAAAGACATTAGTTTTATTTAATTAGATTTTGTCACTTCGTTATATTACAGGGACTACTTGTTTATTTCAGCCATGAAGTGGATTTTTGTCATCGCAGCAGGTGTTTACCTGTCTCTGCAAAGTCATGTTGATGGACGTGAGTGTGACGTCTATGTCTCTTCCTAAAATGCATAAAACAATTCATAGATAAAGATTTTTAACTAAATTTTGTATATTTAAAATACTCTTCCATTATATTTGCTGAAGTGATTGCACGCTGAAAACCACTGTGAAACCAGACTTGATCATGTTGAAAAGCTATGACTGAAAGATGTTTTTGCCTTCAGAGCAATCTTTGGACAGAAGTTTCCTTGAAGAAACTATGAAGGAAGCCAAAGAAATTGTGGACTCTGCTTATGAGTATTCCAGAAAAGAGTGAGTGTTTGGAAAAACAGGTGGCAAAACATGAATGTATACAGCTTCATCATCTTGGAGATCATACGCCATCAATAATGCTACTCAATCTAACTCACAGGAGCATCGCTCGAGTGAATAGGCAAACAGCAAGTCCTGCAGACATCCTTCGTTTGTTGAAGCAGCCTGAAGGGAAAACCCGAACTGCAGTGCGTGCTGCTGATTACATGCATGTTGCTATAGATCTCATCAAGAAATCTGTCGACAAACGTCGGAAACGCTCCCTAAGTGCCGTAGGTGGGTTTCTGATTTTGAGAGATGAGCAATGAATTTTCCAGAAAAATATCCTACAGTCACAACTAAATGTATAATTTTGTCTCTGTTAATCAGATATACTCACTGATGAGGAATTGGAGGTACTTTCGGATCTCTCAGGATGTACCGGCCAACGCCGTATTCCTGACTGTAAGACGTTGCCAAATTCAGACAGGTATCGCACAATAAGCGGCGTCTGCAACAACAGGTGAGGCATCTGGAAAGCGGCAACTGTAAGTTTGATTAGAAAACTGAATAAAAATTATTAATACACTGACAGCAACTCAATAAAGCAGTAGTAGCTGACAAGCAGAAAATCATCAGACTTCGTTTTTCTCAAACCAAGCGCTCATTTCAATGCTTAACTCCAGAAGACATTAAGGGTGAATTAGTGGTTGTGTGTCAAGTCCTGAGCTATCAAAGCTTCCATCCATGCTATATGACTTAATTTCTGTGATCTGAGAGGTTTGGGGTTGGAAGACCAACCCCAAATGTAAGTACAAGAATCACATTTACATGAATTAAATTACACTCAAATTAATTTAAAAAAATCATAGTTATTGATTTGTTTCAATGGATTTAACTGAAGTAAAAATAAGTTCAACTAATTTCTTGACACCAAAGCACAAATAACTTGTTTAAAATGAGTGTTGTTAAAAATTCAGTTAGGTCAACTTGGTATTTCTAATTCACTTGAATGCTGGGCGTTGCAGTAGAAGAGTCACTGACAGAGTACGTAGCTCAATCAAAGTCAATTGTCCATTCTTCCACCATATTAAAATCTCCAAGGGCAACCATTGTATGTTTAGATGTAATTTCATCATTTGAATTATTGTATGTCAAAAATTCATGTGCATCCTGAAGTATTAACATCACCTCTTAAGTGGTATAAGGATCACTACATGAAAGTGTGGGGCTGGCTGGATCAAGAATGTATTCCTGTTATTCAAAAATATCCATACATTTTTTGTTGGATATCTATGTTATCTATGTTGGTTGTTTGGCGTATGTTTTGAAATTTTGACTGATGAAAGACTTTTATTTCAGTTTGCATTAAGTACCTTAAAAACTGGAGGAGATAGTCTGAGTGCTGTTGTCAAAACTCCAGTTTGTACATGAGATGAATGATGACAAGACTATGTAATGAATTTCTTTTTTTTTTTTTTGTCTAGAAAAAATACTCAAACTCGCTTTGGAGCCTCCAACACACCCTTTGTTCGCTGGCTCCCTTCTGAGTATGAGGATAATTGCACTATCCCCCGGGGCTGGGAGCCACAAACTAAGTACAATAACTACATGCTTCCTTTGGTAATATATCAACACACACAGTATATATTCAACACAGCGAACTGTACTGCACCAAGTATGACTATACATGCATAGGAGAGATATCACATTGAAGAGAACTCTTGAGAACTTGATGCTGGTGGAGATGATGCTTCAGGTATTTCCTTGATGGTACCACTTTCACCAAGGTGCTCATTGTGTGTCCCCCCAGTCTAGGGACGTGTCCAATAGAATTGTTAGGATATCAAATGGAAATGCTGGAATAACAAATGACCAACTCTACACTTTCCTGTTGGTAATCTTTGCCCAATGGACTGACCATGACTTGACCCTCGCTCCTCACTCTCCTGTTATCCAAACATTTACTGGAGGCTTGGACTGTGAACGGACTTGTGTGCGCAAAGAACCCTGCTACCCCATTCAGGTGAATATCATCACATTTCACTAGAATAGAAATTAATACAAGGTTACACCCATACTAATGCAGTGGTTCTATAACCTGGGTTCGATCGAACCCTAGGCGTTTGGTGAGTCGGTATCAGGGGTTCGGCGGAGACAGGGGTCAAGGCAAAAACACCCGACACATCGTGTTGGGTGTTTTTGTCGAACATGCACGAATCACTGTGTACGTTTGACAATTGTGTCAATTCGTGATGACACGCCCCCCTTAGCCATCACTGGCTGCAGGTGATCACGCTACATCGATTAGCCTACCTGTACTACATGGTATTTTGCGCACTCAGTAGTCGATTTATGCCTGTCATGATGGTACGTCATCTGATTGCATTCTTAGTATTTTAATTCACAGTAACTATGTTGAGCAAAAAAAGAAAGTTTTCGGACGAATATGTGCAACGTGAATTTACATGTACTGTATAACGAAACGTGATGGGAGTCAGCCTTCTGCATGATTTGCAACGTCAAGTTGAGCAACTCTAGTCTCGCACTAGCAAAAATAAAGGAACACTTCCCTAAGTTGCATGGAAAACAAAAGAAACAGACTTTGCACTTGCCAAGGTGAAGCCACACATATCTGAACTGGTCTCTCAGTAACAACAGAAGTCACACTGATTTGCAGATAGGTAATTTCATGTGAGTTCATGCACTGTTTTGGTTTTGTTCTTTGAAAAAGGTGACATTAATGCACAATTCATCGAATACACCAGTAAAACATATACTTATGTCTTAAATTTGAAAAAAAAAAAAATTTTTTTTTACTAAAGAAGGGTTCGGTGAGTGAGCATATGAAACCGGCAGGGTTCGGTGCCTCCAACAAGGTTAAGAACCACTGTACTAACGCATTATTTTTTTTCTGAACAGCTTCCTAGGAGAGACACCCGGTTTGGCAGAGACTCGACCAAGTGCATCCCTTTTTTTCGTTCTGCACCAGCTTGTGGTACTGGCCCATCAAGCTTCAATTTTGAACCGAAAACAGTCCGTCAGCAGATAAACTCTCTCACTGCTTACATTGATGGAAGCCAGGTATATGGTTCAGAGGATCAGTTAGCTATGAAGCTCCGGAACCTCACTTCAGATAAGGGCTTGTTGAGGGAAAACTCCAAGTACAATGACAACGGACGTGAGATTTTGCCGTTCTCTGATATTGATGCCAAATTGTGTGCCAACCGACGTTTCATTACTTTTACTGACGTAGAGGAGGTGCCGTGCTTTCTGGGTGGTGAGTGACTTCTGATTCACCAGTTTCATTCATTCATTCATTCATTCATTTTCTACCGCTTGTTCTGCTTAGTTTAATTCAGAATATTCAAAAAACTGGATCTCATCTGCTTTGTCTTGTAGGTGATGAAAGAGCCAGTGAGAACATTGCTTTAACCTCTTTGCACACACTGTTTCTGCGTGAACACAACCGACTGGCTCGTGCTTTGGCACAACTCAATCCTCACTGGGATGGAGAGAGACTCTACCAGGAAGCACGCAAGATCATGGGAGCGTACTTCCAGGTAAGAGAGAGGCCCGGCTTCAAGTTACATTAACGATTGAGGGATGGATATGGTACGTCTTCAAATGTTATGTTAATTCCTTCTTTTTCATGCACTTTAGGTTATCATTTACAAAAAGTTCTTAAAAATAATGCTTGGTCAAGAAACCCTTGATCGTGAGTTGGGCAACTACACTGGTTATGATGACAACGTAGACGCCACCATCTCTAATGTGTTTGCCACAGCTGCCTACCGATTTCCTCACACAATGATTCAGCCTGTGATGTTACGTTTTACTGAGGATTATGGTGTAAATGGGACGTGTCCCCATGTATTGCTGCGCGACAATTTCTTCGCTTCATGGAGAGTCGTGTTTGAAGGTAAGGATGAGGCAGTTTAATGGAGACTCAGTTAGAATTGCTTGAACAATTTCAGAGCGACATTTAAAAGAGACATAAGAACAGTCAGATGAATCCGCAACCAGCTTTTATATGTACTTTAGTGATCCAGTATTGCTATTCATCCAACCCACTTGTGACCCACGAAGTCACTGCACGGTGGCGCAGTGGGTACCACTGTCGCCTCACATCAAGGCAGTTCTGGGTTCACGTCCCGCTCTGTGCGGAGTTTGTATGTTCTCCTTGTGTCTGGGTGGGTTCTTTGGCTTCCTCCCACCTCCAGAAACATACACTTCAGGTTAAGTGGCAGGTCCCAAATTGACCATTGGTGTGAGTTTGTGCATGCGTGTTTGTCTGTGTCTATGTGCGGCTCCGCAGTACACTGGCATAGTGTCCCCTGCCTAGTTCTTGTGTGAATGAATCAATGTTAAAGGGAAAGTAAACTCATTTTTAAGTGATCTGTATGTTGTTCATCATTATGAAAAATAGAAGAAATTTTTTTTTAGATGTCTAGCATCATCCCTTTGGTCAGAAAACCTTAAAATCTGCGCTGCAGCAACTTCCGCATCCAGTGGTCACGTAGGGGTCATACGTCATTGGCGACATACTTCGCTTCATCAGTCAGGGCAGCCATTAGAACACAGCGCGATCATGAGAAGATCTGTGAAACTAAAATAAAACATACAAAAACAGCATGTCAGGCCCTGATCCTTATACATTGGTAAATACAAGACATATTAATATAAACTAGAGTTGTTATTCATTCCACACAGTCCAACAGTAGCAAATGGCAGCTAGCTCAATGCTAACATAAATGGAAAATCCCATTGACGGGCTAGCGCATTCGCATCGGTAGTGCAATTAACTTTTCCATACACACAGTAAACCAAAACGAGACATTATAACTAGTTGGATATCTCTGTCAGAATCTGATTCAAATGAAGCCGCATGGGATGAGTCGCTAGATGTCCAAACTCTCATCCTCCGCATACATCGGGTGATAATTATACGGGATAATTACCCCCCAGGTGGGTTCACAGGAAACTCACCCTCAGTATCTGATGACGATGACATGATTTTAGGCAATATTCTGATAAATAATAGTGAAAACATCGGCTCGTTGCATTGTTGCTTGCTTTATTGGCATTGATATGGATTCACCCCGATGTCTACGATTGCGTCACTTCCGCTGTCATGGCGCGCTCCATAACCTACAATAAATTTCTTTTTTCTAAGTCCCCATTGCTCATAAAAAAATAAAAATGCCACCAAGCCTTTTTTTAAATTTGTGTACTTCAAATACAGACCTGGTTCATTTTGACTTAACTGTCCCTTTAAATAATGAAAAATATGAAATCACAGAAAGAAAAAGATGACTTTCACATTGGGTCTATGTTTCTCAATAGGTTTCAGCAGCATGTTTCTTAGTTAATTCAATATTAATATCAACTGTGTGGTTAGATTGAGGTTTAATGTCATCAAACTTGACTTTTTTCGTATTTATTTTATTTTTCAGGTGGGATAGATCCAATCCTGAGGGGCTTGCTTGTTAATCCCGCCAAGATGAATGTACAGAATCAGTTAATGAACGAAGAGCTGAGGGATAACCTGTTTGAAAATTCTGGTCCGGGGGCACTGGATTTGGCCTCCCTAAACCTCCAGAGAGCCAGAGATCATGGAATCCCTGGTCTGAACCTTATTTCATCATTATAGTTACTGTCTGTCCTGTTTCATTAGTATTTTGCCTTTCAGACTTTGTGGATCATACACTATCACTGTAACATTGTGGACACTGTTTGTTCTTTTAGCCTACGGTGCATGGCGCAAGTTCTGTGGCCTATCAGTGCCACGTACTGAAGCTGAACTGGCAGTGGTAATGAACAATGCACGTCTGGCCCGCCGCCTGGTAAGACTTTATGGCACTCCCCTCAACATCGATCCGTGGTTGGGTGGAGTGGCAGAACCTTTGCTCCCTGGAGCAAGAGTGGGACCCCTGGTGGCCTGCCTGGTTTCCAGGCAGTACAGGGCCATCCGTGATGGAGACAGGTATATTACAAAAATTAGATCACTCAAGATGAAGTATTTTATGTTCAGTTTTGCATGATTTAAATATGACTAAACTGTTTAACTTCAGATTTTGGTGGGAGAACCCAGGAATTTTCACTGAGGATCAGAGGAACTCCCTGGAAGGTACTTCACTTGCACGAATCATCTGTGACAACACAGGGATCACTAAAGTGCCATTAGATCCCTTTATTCATCAAAGAACCTCAACCTTCATTAACTGTAGTAGTATCCCTGACTTTAACCTCAAACCGTGGGAGGAAATTATTGGTAAAAAGTAGAAATCCTCTCTACAACAGTTTGAAAAAGTATAGCTGTATCTAACTGTGTAGGATACTTTTCTTCCCTCTGCAGCTTGCTAAGATTGTTGCTATTAACAACTATTGAACTATTAAATGGAAGGGATCTCAAAAATACTGGCTTATGTCTTCAAACTAGATTAAAAATCCATGTCATGACTTAAACTTTAATAAGATTTTCTCCCTGTAATTCACCGACAGATCATTTTATATTGAGATATAAATGCTGTGAGTGTTGACTATTCTATCATGTTTAATATTTTCTCTGTTCTTTTTTTTTCTCTTTGTTTAAAAGTTGATTTGTATGATTAACAAATTAATGTATGCTAACAATTTTTAAATACCCATCATTTCCTTTTAACACTCTAAGGTACTGGTATTTGATAGTTCCTTGCAACAATAACAACAACAACAACAACCAAACAATAAAGAAAAGAATGAGACATCCTTGTTTTTGAATCTCTCAAACTATTTACACCCACATTACCTCAGCAGTGTGACACATCTTCAACCTGTATCCAGCATTTACATAACTGCATGTTAATGAAATAGCAGTGGAACAGCACAGTTGTGCAGTGGGTAGCAGTGTTGGGGGGTCAGGAGTTCAAATGTACCTCAGGACCAGAGACTTTTCTGTGTGGGTTTTACTCAGGTACTATGTCTTGCAACATAAAGTAGGCATTATAGGTAAGTAGTTCTAAATTAGCCAAATACTTGAGTATGAGCTTGAATGATTTTGTCTTTCTGTATGGCCCAGTGATGAAGTTAAATGTGTCCAAACAGACTGTTGATTCAGTGTCTTTTCACAATTCAGAGTGAAATGATTTAGGTTCCGAAGTTTATTCAGAGTATCTAAATAGCCCATTTAAAGATTATTCCAACTAGCTTTCTACAAAAGTAACTGAATCAGAATCAGAATCTTTATTTTTCATGCTGACACACATTTTCATATGAGATAGTACAAAATACCCCTCTGAAGGTCTCAGTAAGCCCATCATCTGATAAATATAAAAAATGTATGTAAAAGTATGTAAAATATACAGTATAAACTACTTGAACAATTCTTATGTACAATGTGCAGTAGGTGACAGGTTAAAGCGCATGCGTATTGAGTCACACGCGCTGAACTGAACCTCATTTTAACGTAACATTTATAAATATATAAATATTTATAAAATGGACAGATGATGAAGCTGTACCATGCAACAGTGCGACACTGGCACCGCTGAAGGAGAATGAACCTCTCAACATCGTGCCTTTACATGAGAAAGGTAAGTTTGTTTTTCATGTAAAAATATGACAGTTTTATGATTTTTAAAATATTTTGAGTTTCTCCTGTTTTAACACAAAACCTTGCATTCTAATAATACACTGACATATTAAAAGCCTTAGCCTTGCCTTAGCAATACAGTGCAAACATAATATGAGGTGTTAAATTTGAGAAGAATAAATATATTTCAACAGTAATATGAAATGTTTTACATCAAAAATACAGATATTCCTCAAGATACAAACATTGTATTTATGAACATTCATAAATATGGACAACCGCTCTCCACAAGATCTGATTACTCTATTTCCCATTTCTGCCGCAGCCCACGCCAAGCAGCGTAATATTAAAACCCTATAGATTAAGACTTCACATTGTGTGAAAATAAAAGCAATTATCAGACTAAGTGAACAGCTTGTTAGACTTCAGCTTGTTGTCTTTTCAGCTTTCCTGTTTATGTGTCATCTATAGTACTTCTTTTACCCACATCCCTGTGTTCTTCTGAATACAGAACAATCCCACAGTGTATTTATGTGCATGGGACATTAACAAACATTGAGACTGCTGACAATTTTGTGGCATCAATTTTGATTACGGGCTTCCTGTAGCGACCTGTGTCAGTACTGGCCTGTTATTTCATATTTTTCTTTAAGTTATTGACAGGGTTTCCCTTATTCTTGTTCTTCTATCGTTTTAATGGGTCACGAGTGTTGTTGGAGCCTATCCCAGAGCATTATGGACGAGAGGCAAGGGGTCGTCCCCCTGTAGGAGCATCAATGTTGGTCAGGTTAGGTTTATGCCCGGAAGTATTAACTGATGCTAACACTGAACTCTGAATGTTTTGATATTTGATGTTAACTATTGGTTGAATTAACTGAGAAACTTAAAGGAAATAAAACAAAGTGATCAAGCATAAAGTGATGTGTTATTCAGAGCTGCTTCTCTTTAGCAGCTGTAGCTGTAAACTGTTCTTTGAAATGTAGCTTAACTCCTGGATTCTTAAATTTTGTATTCACATTTGTTAGCACAGGTTTATATTTTAGGTTAGAAAAATCTTCTCTGGGATTACACTGATATTAAACCCCATATCATCTTTAAAATAATCTTCAGAGCCATGAATTTATCTTTTACTTGTCTGGTTTCCCCAAGGAAATGTGTTGTGGTGCACTTACATCGTTCCTTCAAAAACTCAATTTTTTGCATTCTTAGGAGGACAATCTGGGTCACTTCATTTAGCTGAGCTCCACGGCTTGCTTGCTCAATAATGTGCTCCTTCACTTTTTCAGATTGCCACACAAGGTCTAGTTGCTTTGTTAGTGTCTTATCCGGCATTGACTGTGCAGCTCCTCCTACAGTTGTCTATAATTCTGTAGTATCACAAGTCTGTCATCGATACATCTATCTTTTACAGGTCCAAAACTGCATGTATCTGCGAGATTGTGAAGGCTACAGAAGTATTCCTTCACTGATTCACTTGGCTCCTGTTAGCCAAGATTAAATCACAAATACTTGTGAATCACATTTACTTTTGGCAAAGAAGAGTTGCCAAACATTTTCATAAGTCTCCTATAACTAAAACAGCTGTCTTATACCTGTGCTTATATCACAGTGCAGACCTGTACCTGTGCCTTTGTGTTCAACTTTACTGCAGTCCGCTTGCAGGTAAAACAGTTTGCATTCCAGCAAAAGTTCAGGGAGGCTAAGGTCAAAGCTTTCTGGAGGGTGGACGTTTGCCATTGATCACTTCTGACACCACGTGAAATTAAATAATGAAGGAGAAGTATTTCTTCAAGGTCTTCATGGAACATAGCCCTCAGTCCTCAGCTCTGCTCAGAGGGTTGATACACAACACCCCACGTTGTGAAGACATAAATCTCATGTATGTAGTACTGTATTTCATTAACTGTATGGCTGTAGACAATAAAATAGATCCCTCTCAGTGTTTGCCTCGGCATGCTAGTCTGCTGTGAGAGATCGTCAGGTGTGCTGTGGGAAATCACCCACTTTTCACTTATTTGGTCTAAAAAATACCATTGTCGAGTGTCGGTACTGTAATCTTGATTCTAGCATTCTAGCAGGGTAATGCAGTACTGTCCCATACCACTGGGTGGCAGCATGTCGGTAGCAGAAGGTAGATAATTTGTCATTTTGAGACAAAAGAATTAGTGACACGTACAAAAGGAGATGGTGACAGTGATAGTCGTTGGAATACGAATAGCATTGACTACACCCTACAGTGTAGGTGGGACAAGACCAGCCACCTTCTGAACTAAAGAAGCCTCTTGGATGAGAGGCGAAATGTCTTTAAGAAACTTTCTTAAAGTCCAGTGGATTGATGTAAACAGCTTTGGACAGTGCCTGTGTCAGAAGTTTCTGAAAAGGAAAAATGATGACACAGACTATATTAATAAATATATTATACACGTGATAATGTAGGTAGAGAAATCATTTTGTAACTTATAGTCATTCCCAAGAGCCATAACAGACAGAAAAATTAAATGCGTCACACTTTATTTGGTTAAGATTCTGCTGCCTGTGATTACACACCTGGCCAGTAGGTGGCACAAGAAGCTTTCAATGCCTCATACCGACCTCTTTGAGCTGTTTTTGAGACCTCCAAGGCAGATTTCCAGTTAAGACGTGTGTCTCAGAGGACAACAGTTTATTCTTCTCTTCCAACTCCCATGTGAGCTTTGAAACACAGCCTAAATACCAGGTGGAATCGAACCAGGGACCTTCTTGCTGTGAGGCAACCCAAAATACCCCTGTCCTTCCCTGAACAAAGACTTATCTTAAGCGTAAAGAAACAACTGTTTCTTGTCTAGGAAATATACTTGCCATGGATCCTCCAACACACCTTTGGCTCGTTGGTTCCCTCCTGAGTATGTTGTGATATTTAATCTTGTTAAACATATGAATATAATACACTCTTGACACAGGGCTGCTGTCTTTTTTTCCCCACATTGTTTCTGTAGTTTGATTTATTGTCTGGTCTGGTGGAACATTTTTTTTAAAAAACAATGCAATTATTTGATTAATTTTTTTTATTTATTCATTGTCAATACCTGCTTCTTTGGCTGTTGCAGGGTTACTGGAGCCTATCTCAGCCGACTGGGGGCGTGAGGGAGGGTACACTCCAGGGGCAACGCCAGCGCACCAAGGAGCTACAAGTGGACAGACACACATGCACACAATCACACCTACGGGCAATTTGGTACCAGCCAATTTGTCTGAATGCACGTTTTTGGGGGTGGGAGAAAGCTGGAGAACCCGGAGAGAACCCACGCAGACACGGGGGGATTAAAACTGGGAACCTCCTTGCTGTGCAGCGACAGCGCTACCCACTGTGTGACCGTTCTGCCTTTACTTGATTTATTTATTTATTATTAATTATTGTTATTTTGTTTTCTGTTTTTCGGATCCCTTCCTTCTCCTGTCAGAGTTATAAGACTTACCACAGCCCTTCCCTCGTCCATAATGCATTCCTTGTATCTTTACGTGACAAAGCCATTCAAGTATGTCCCTGGATTACCTTACCCGATTGGCATTGTTGTTAGATTGCATTCATGGCACACATTCACTGTCTGTAAAGAGTTACAGACCAGCAGGAGATTTCCCTGATTTAAACCCACTCATGGAAAAAAATATCCATTTTAGAAACAGAATCATTGTGTCATCATGATCAAAATTTTTATGGGTTTTTAGGCATTGACTTTCCAGTTAAACAACATCTTGTTCTCATAAAACTTTCAAACCGTGATCTTCCAGGCGTAACCATTATGTGTTATGTGTCACAGAACATGTTTTATATAATTAGATGACAGCATGCAAATCCATTGAACCGGAGTGTAGCAGGAGGTCAGACTGGTGATTGAAGAACACAACAGCTTTTCTGGTAAAAATCTTTTCGATAAAATATAGTTAAATATTTTTAAAAAGTGTTTATTGGAAATATGTTACTATTCTATTACTCTTTGACATTTGATCTCTGTATATTTTATCAAAGAATTATTTTTATCTTTTTCAGTCATGAAGTGGGTTTTGCCCCTCATAGCTGCAGGTCTTTACCTGGGTTACCTTTACCTGGGTTTGCAAAGTCATGTTGATGACAGTGAGTATGACTTCAATAAATTATATCATAACAGTCATTATACGCATAACGAAGTCTTCTTCTTTTCCTTTCGGCTTTTCCCTTCAGGGGTCGCCACAGCAAATTAGTTGCCTCCATCTAACCCTGTCTTCTGCATCCTGTTCTCTCACACCAACTACCGTCATGTCCTCTTTCACTAAGGATAAGCATAGGAAGTCTCTTTTTTCCATTTTTAAATGCTACTCTTTTACTTGCTGAAGATTGCACACATAAAAAACTGCTGTGAAACCAGACTTGATCATGTCGAAACCACAAAGAGTACACTGACTGAAAGATGTTTTTAACCTTCAGAACCAAATTTGACAAGAGATGTCATTGAAAAAGCTGTGATGAAAGCCAAAGCCATTGTGGACTCTGCTTATGAGTATTCCAGAAAAGAGTGAGTATTTGGGAAAACCAGTGGCACAACATGAATGTGTACATCTTAATCATCTTGCAGGTTATACGCCATCAATAAGTGCTACTCAATCTAACTCACAGATGCATCAAAAGAGTAAAGAAGAATGCAGCAAAACCTTCAGACATCCTTCTTTTGATGAAGCAGCCTGTTGGGCGAACCCGAACTGCAGTGCGTGCTGCTGATTACATGAATAATGCTGTAAATTTTATCAGGGCTTCTTTGGGAAAACATCACAAATGCTCCATCAATGCTACAGGTGTTTATGTGTACAAGAAATGAAAGATGAATTTTCCCAAGAAATATCTTAAAGTTACAACTAAATGCCTTATTTTGTCTCTGTTAATCAGATATAATCTCTGAGGAGGATTTGCAGGTAATTTCTGATCTCTCAGGATGTACCGGCCAACGACGTCTCCCTTCTTGTAAGACGATACCAAATTTAGACAGGTTTCGTACAATAACCGGCGTCTGCAACAACAGGTGAGGCATCTAGAAGTGGGAACTCTAAGCTCAATGAAACAACTGGATAAAAATGTCCAATTATTAAAGCAATAATTAAATGTAAATAGAACAAAGATAAATGTTGTAATTGACTTAGTTACAAGAGTGTGTAGCACCTGCAGTAACTTCCTGACTTTCAGTGTTGAGCAATGAAGACTATCATGCAAGGTGTGTCATGAAGGAAATTGGCAGATACATTCAGCTCTGATGATATTCTTTTGTAAAACACAGCACACCTTTTGGTGTCACCACCCTTTTTCACCAACAGGCAAGTAGGGACTAGCTGTGTGAGACCAGAACACAGGCTACACAAGTCAAGTAGCTCTCGACAAACTTTAGCGTTCTGAATGAGGAATGCTTTTCACTGGCACAATGCATGTCTGATCACAAAACAACAGCACAGTGACAGCAACACAATGAGACAGTAAACTGACAAACAATAAATCATTAGGTTTTTTCCGAAACAAGCCTTTAATTTACTTCAGTACTGGAGTCCAGAGGACATTAAGGGTGAGCTCGTGGTTGTGTGTGAAGTCTTGAACTATCTAAGCTTCAATCCATACTATATGGCTTTCCTGTTTTGATGTATAGTGTTTGGCGTGGGAAAACCAATTATATTGTTAGCAGTATTGGTTATGTATGTGTTTGTTCCAGGTGTGTATTTTTAAGTCTAATAATATACTATACTAACTTGATAATGTGGGATATAATAAATTTTTGAACAACAGCAACAAAAAAAATCTTTTTCTTGATTTGTTCCGATGGATTAAACTGAAGTAAACTCAGTTTGACTACTTTCTCATTACCAGATCATAAGTAACTTGTTTAAAATGAGTGTTGATTGAAAAAATAATCAGTTAGGTCCAGTTAAAACTGGATTTTATAGTGAAATGGTCATGACGTGAGTGAACTCATTAGAGTTATGGTAAAATAGTCCTCAATTTTTAAAATTTTATTTTGGTCTCTAAATAAATTTTCACTGATTTGTTTTCAAAATTTACATCTAACGCATGTGCCAGTAAATTTTAAATAATTCTACAAACAGATAAATAAACCTTCAACGCAGAACAAAAGCACAAGAAGTGACAACAATAAGTTTCACTGACATACCTATGCCTGTGCCTTGACCTTTATGCTTGCTAAATCTAGTAATTTTCAATGCAGCTCTGCCACATACCTTTGTTTTTGTATCTATCAAAGGTTACTACATAATTGAGTCGCAATATTTGTTTGAATGAATTTGAATTTCTTGTGTAGGAAAAACACTCTCTATGGATCCTCCAACATACCTTTAACCCGCTGGCTTCTGCCTGAGTACCAGGATAAGATCTCTCTCCCCAGAGGTTGGGATCCAGAGAGGAGAGTCAAAGGAGAGTTGCTTCCTTTGGTACTTTCTCTACACACACAGTATACCTGTATATTCCACACAGAGGACTGCACTGCACCAAGTATCACTATACAAGCATGGGAAAGATAGCATATCAAAGAGAACTCTTGAGAAGCTGGAGAAACATAATTCATTCTGTCACATCTGCGGTGATGCTTCAGTTATTTCCTCAATGGTACCACTTTCACCAAGATGCTCATTGTGTGTCCTTAGGTTCGGGAAGTGTCCAATCAAATTATTCGCACAGCAAACGATGACATAGAAAATGACCCACGCTTCACTTTTCTCTTGACAATCTTTGCACAATGGATTGACCATGACTTGACCCTCACTCCTCACTCTCCTGTCATTCGCTCGTACGGTAACAGCATTGACTGTGAAACAAGCTGTGATCGCACAGAGCCCTGCTTCCCCATCCCGGTGAATATCATCACATTTTTTTAGAAGAGCAATTAATACAAATCTACACACACGCTAACACACTATTGTTATTTTAACAGATTCCCAGTAATGACCCTCGCTTTGGCCGAAACTCAGACGAGTGCATCCCCTTCTTTCGTTCTGCACCGGCTTGTGGTTCTGACAACACAGGCCACATTTTTGACGGGATCACAGTCCGTCAGCAGATGAACGCTCTCACAGCTTTCATTGATGCAAGCCAGGTGTACGGTTCAGTCGATGTCAAAGCCCGCTCCCTCCGGGACCTCACTTCAGATAGGGGTTTGTTGAAGGTCAATGATAAGTACAATGACAACGGCCGTGAGTTTCTGCCCTTCTCCCCCATGGATGCTAACATGTGTGCCACACGAGCTGCCATTACAAATATCAGTAATTCCAGGGAGGTTCCCTGCTTTTTTGCTGGTAAGTACCAGCAAAATATAGAACTAACAATTCATTCAAAGCATCACACAGGGCTAACAAAGACTATTTTTTCTAAATATGTAGGTGATGAACGAGTGGATGAGAACATTGCTTTAACCTCTTTGCACACACTGTTTCTACGTGAACACAACCGACTGGCTCGTGCTTTGGCACGACTCAATCCTCACTGGGATGGAGAGAGACTCTACCAGGAAGCACGCAAGATCATGGGAGCGTACTTCCAGGTTAGAGAGAGGCCCGGCTTCATGATGCATTAATGGTTGAGAAATGTATATGGTACGTCTTTAAACAGTTCTAGTAATTCATTTTTTGTTTTGCACTTTAGGTTATAATATTCAGAGACTTCTTACCACCAATTGTTGGCCCAGAAATCTTTGCCACAAAGTTGGCCACTTACCCCGGTTATGATGAAAACGTGGATGCCAGCATCTCTAATGTGTTCGCCACGGCTGCCTTCCGATTTGGTCACTTGATGATTCAGCCATTCATATTTCGTCTTAATGAGCAATATAATGAAGATCCCAGTTTCCCTAATATCTTGCTTCATAGAGCTTTCTTCACACCATGGAGAGCCATATTTGAAGGTAAGCAGGAGGTTTGATTTTGTGTACACGAATGGAGACTCAGTTACAATTGTTTGAACAATTACAGTACCACGTCTTTTATATGTATTTTAGTGATCCAGGATTGCTATTCATCCAACTCACCCATTTTACAACGTCACTGCTCATTTAGTTCTTGCGTGGATAATGTCAGGTTCAGGCAACCTAAAACATTTAAAACACACTCACTAAAAGGACAAGACAACAGTTGATATTTTTTACTCGCAAGGAGAACGGACAGAGATGTGCTCAGTTACAGATCTCCAACCCGTTCTCAACATGTCTCTGCCGAAACCTCTTTTTTATTCTCTTGGGGCATTCCCTGTTTACATAATTTTTCTAAGGGATGGGGGCAGAAAACCAACAGTAAAACAACACCTGTGGCATGATGCCATAAAAGAGTTAATAATTCTTCTTTTTACGGCATCCTCTCCTTAAAAAACAACAAGGCACGTTCCTAATTAACAGTTCAGAGGTCACATCCTGCTCAAGGGACCTCTACTATCACTCCAGTGATCCCATTGCTGCTGTTGTCTCCCTGAAAAAATAACTCAGTACATAGCAAGACACTTACACACAGGTATAAACATTTATATGGTCATCATATGTAGTACAAAGAATAAAGGAATATAAAAAAGTAAATATGAGATAACTTATATGCATAATTCTAACAGATAAACGTCCAAATTATTAAATAATGGGGTGGCATGGTGCCACAGTGGGTAACGCTATTGTCTCGCAGCATGAAGGTTCAAATCCTTTCTGTGCAGAGTTTCTATCCTTGGGGTTTCTCTGGGTTCTCCAGTTTCCTCCCACCTCCTAAAACATGTACTTCAGGTGGATTGGTCAGTTCCAAATTGTCACAATGCGCTGGTATGTCTTCTCACCTCATGCCCGTAAGTTTGCTGGGATAGGCTGCTAGGATAGACCTGGAAAAGTAGTTCATAAAACGAATGAATGAGTGAATATAAAATAACAGAAAATATTAAATCAAGGAAAGAAAATTGTGGAAAAAAATACAGTGAATTGCTCAGTGGGGTTATGTTTCTCAATAGGTTCAGCAGCCAGTTTCTCAGTTAAATCAATATTAATATCAATTGTGTGGTTTCATTGAGTTTTAAAGGTCCCGTATTATACTGTTTTTAATCAGTTTCACACCCAATGAACCCGACCATATCTGAGGTGAGAGGAGTGTTCTTGCACAGACGGGCTCAGGGTTTGCAAATCAGTCATTTCGTTATGTCACGGAGGGAGCTGATTCTGATCAGTGTATCCGAGAACCGTTTCATGAGTTTGTGGTCTGTACAGTTGATAGAAGACTTGTTTTCCAGATTCTAGGAGTTGGTAGGGTTAGGGAGGATGACAATATATGTAGAGAACAGAAAAAACATCATATGACCCTTTTAACTTAGTCAAAAGTAATTTCTCTCTTATCTCTTTTAACTTGACAGATGGTGTGGATCCACTGCTGAGGGGCTTGTTGGTCCGTCAGGCTAAGCTGAACACACAGGATCAGATGATGCACGATGAGCTGAGGGATAGATTGTTTGAATTTACTTCTGAAACAGCACTAGATCTGGCCTCCCTAAACATACAGAGGGGCAGAGACCATGGAATCCCTGGTCTGAACCTTATGTCATAATTATAGTTACTGTTTTGCTTCATTAGTATTTGGCTTTGCAGGCTTTGTGGATCACAGATTATCACTGTAACATTGTGGACACTGTTTGCTCTTTTAGGCTACAGGAAATGGCGCAAGTTCTGTGGCCTATCACAGCCAAGCAACTTTAAACAGCTGAAAAAAGTGCTAAACAATGGACATCTGGCCCGTCGCCTGCTGGACTTTTATGGCACTCCTACCAACATTGATGTGTGGCTGGGTGGAATGGCTGAGCCTTTCGTTCCTGGAGGACGAGTGGGACCCCTGTTTGCTTGCATTATTACTACTCAGTTCCAGATGATCCGTGATGGAGACAGGTATATTAAAAAATTAGATCACTCAAGATGAAGAACGTTATGTTCAGTTTTGCATGACTTAAAAATGACTGTTTAATTTCAGACTTTGGTGGGAGAATCCAGGAGTTTTCACTGAGGATCAGAGGAACTCCCTGAAGGAAACTTCACTTGCACGGATCATCTGTGACAACACAGGGATCACTAAAGTGCCATTAGATCCCTTTAAACACAGTGACCCCTCAACCTTCACTAACTGTAATAGGATCCCTGCCTTTGACCTCAGTCCATGGGAGGAAGATTATGGTAGAAAGAGGTAGAAAGTGGAATTTCTTACTACAGCAGTTTGAAAAAGTAAAGCTGTCTCAGTGTGACATATTTTTTATATCTGTGTAATTGCATAATTTGGAATTTGATTAATTTTTTATGAAATATATTTGCACCAACAGCTCAGTTTCTATTGAAATATAGCTTAAAGGAGAATAAGATTCAACTGCAATGAGTGTGGGCTTTTAGATTTTATGTGACATTTCTCTGAAAGTTTATTTGTATGATTAGCAAATTAAAATGAGGTATTGTTTGCAAAATCAGAGCTCCTGTCTTGGACTGGTTTGTCTTAAGAATGTAACAAAATCAAGTACAACACACACCACACAACAGAACCACAGGCTTAGCATCAATAATTATTATTTCATGGCTATATTTTTCTTACAAATGTAAAATTCATGAAACCTATCCCCCCCACATTTTTTCCTCAATCGATACAAAGCTTGTTAACTTGTGTTTTCTGACAGATCCAACCATATCCAGATTATTCATGAATTAAAAAGAAAAATAGCCCAACACGAGTCAAAATATTTTACTCTGAACATTACTGACTTTTCAACTTATTCTGTGAAATTTTGCACTCATGAAAAAAAATTTGATGAGGTGTGGTGAATTTTAAAATTGTACCCAACAAACTGAATTTTTGAATTCTATCAGAAAATGGCTTGAAATTTGATAAAACTGCCTTTTCAGTCATCCATGGTGATGCCTAAAGCTTAAATTGAAACATTCTGTGGTTTCCTATTTGCCAGGTTGATCAAGTGACTTTTCATCACCCCAGTTATCTTCCCTTCTTTCCATCCTCTGCCTAAAACTGAATGTTTTAACATTCAGTTTTGGGTAGAAGAACCTTAAAAATTACATTATTCATCCTACAGTCAATTGTAAAAGTGAGATTTCATGTCACAATAAAATTAGCAGGCAAATATGCCTGCATCCCTCTCCACTCTCAAACAGTGGAAACCATTCCCATCCCATCCCACTGGTCATATTGAGAAGGCTGCAGAATTAGAGGCGGGATTGTGCTGATCTTCAACATCTGTCAGGATTTCAACTGGCAAAACACGTACACCCCTAAAAGCAGAATCAGACGAGTTGTAAACATCAACACTTTTTTTTCTCAGACTGAAAACACAGGGGACAATGAAAACCTGACCAACTGAAAAAATCCACAGACATGGGGAAAAATAAAATGTGCAGCTGAGAGACGACCAGGTTGTATCTCATTATCTGCCTTCCTGAGATGCATCCCACCTCCTAAGCAACACAAACCCATAACACCTGCAGCTAAGAAACAGAAACAGGGATGAACAGAACACAAACACAAAACAACACAGGATCGTAACAACATCCTGAGACTGCCATGAGTCCTCTTTACCAGTCGGAGAACCAGTGATCTAACAGTGTAAAGAAAGATCACAATGAACTTTTTTTTTAAACGTTTTTTCTTCTTTTAAACCAGGTTGATATGAATGCGCAACAAAAGACCAGACCTGGGATGATACTGCTCCTCAGCTTCATCTGAATTTAAAGATCAGTGGGTGAGACCTTTGGAAAATGTGCTCCGATGCGCAAAGACAGAAAACAAAGAACCTTCAGAGAAAATTTTCAGGTGATCTGTCACTGGCTTTCTTTGAGACACTTTTTCAGGGCAGATATTCCTCAGAATTACTCAAAAATGACTTTTACCTGCTCAGGCAATTACAAATAAACAAAAACAGCACAAAATTGTGGGACAACCAGATATAAATGTACTGTAAAAGTAATCCATCATTGCCTTATTTGCTTCTGAATCTTTCTTTTTCTTACACAAACTTCCACAAAACTTGATTTTTGAAAATCTCACCTATCAGGAAAAGCCAGTTAAAGTGTGGCTGAACATGAACTCACACTAGGTACTTCCTCAACTACGATATCACCTAGGGGCAACAAATATTACCACAAATAAACTTAGCTGACAGTCTCTCTGCAGTATTGGTTTGAATGCAGTTTTGTTTAGCTGTTACCCCATCAACGTGTTCAAGCTAATCATTAATGAACTGTGGGATAATTTTTCACTGAGCTCATTTAAAGTACCGTAACTTGAGTAAACTATCACATAAAAAAGTAGAATGCTTCTGTTCTTTCTGTTCTGCTTTCCTTCTGTGGGGCTCTCAGCAGCCTGTGGGCTCTGGGAAGTTGGTGCTGTTGAATGGATGAGTGTCATCTAAGAATTACACCCTGCATAGAAACGTGGCCATGATGACACAATAACGACCTCTAGTGGTCAATTTGAGATGTGGTCAAAAATGTACGTTAACTGGAATAGATTCATAGTCCAAGGTAAAGGTGGTGGCAAAGACGCTGTCTTTAGTGATGAGTACGTTTTAATCTATCTGGAAGCAGTAATCATGCTTTTTTTTGTAAACCACAAAGTTGTCTTCAGTTGCAGTGCATATCTGTGTCGAATAACCAAGTGCAATAAAAGGTGTTTCACTCAAGTTAAATTTTTATGAATCACATTGCAATATGTATCACAGAAAAAAAATTGCCATCTTTTTTTTTTTTGGTAATTTCCCCCGCAGTTTTATAAACATGTTAATTTATTCCAATCATCAGAAGGATCTGAGCGCTCGTCTTTCGTAAGGTTCAGTCGTCCTTCAACTTAAGATAGTTTTGTGTGGGCAGTGATTTTATATACACTACACACCTTTATCTAATCACAGTCAGTTCATTCAATAACACAAGACACAAGTTACATTCCCACACTGCTCTATTGCAATACTAACATACCACAGTGTTTGGTAGATTATAAAGTTAAAGTTGCACAGGAGAAGAGAATATTATTTCATCGGAAGCTGATCAGGTTGAATGAAAAGGCTGGAGTCAGACCAAAGTGTGACAAGGCCCAGCGCATGTGCTTCACTGAGTTGGCTTTCTGTGTGGATATGTAAATGTTTGCGGTTCCTATAATTTTCTTAGAGGTGTGTAGGAGATGAGGTCTTGCTATTTTTGTCCTCTGATTGGAGGGTTAAGATTAATTCTTGAAAATGGACTGCATCTCTTTTTTTTAAAATGAGAGTTTATACCACATCAATGTGGTTTATGGACAAAATATTAACCAAACTACTTGCAATGAGTTGAAATTATGCTATAAGTCTCACTTATAAATAATATTAGACATTTACTCACCACAAAACAGTGTTAGTCATGCAAATTCATCCATCCATCTATTTTCTTAAAGCAGCCTTTCCGCCGGCTTTCCTGGAGCCCATCCCATCTGACTGTATTTAAAATTGCATGCTTACAAGGCCCCCTTGTTTGTGGTTGTGTCTGTTTCAGGGGCATGTACACACAATATACAGTATATGCATATTTATGATCGGTATATGAGTGGGAAAAATAAATATATAAATGAGTGGGAAAAATAATTTCTTCAAAGCGAGATTAATTAAGTACATTTCTTCTTCTTGACTACTGGCGAGAGGTGGGGGACACATTTTTGGAGGTTTGAGGAAGCTGGAGAACCCAGAGAGAACCCACGCAGACAGTCACCGGGAGAAAATTATGCAAATAAAAAAAAAGCTCTGGTGGCAAATTTTTATGTGTGATCATTGTGACCGGCAGAAAAATGTCCCTCCTGAGCCACCAGAGTTGGTTAGCAGTCAGCTCCTCCTACCAATCAGCCAGGAATTGATATAAGGTGTTACCATGCTTTCTTTCTGTCTAGGAGTTGACTGCTACACATGCCGCTGTAAGTTGTCTTCTGTTTTTATCTTTATGTGCTTTGTATGTGTTCTTCGATTTCTTTTTCACATGTTAGGTTTTGCTCAGTGGCCTTCCTCATGCTCACACAGGTGGAGTCCTGAGTGTTCCTCACACGTTATTGTTCTGGCCGTCTACATCCCTCCACGTGCGGACCTTGAGACTGCCCATGAGACCATCTGTGGGACCACCTCCGCTCTTCGGACCCGGCACCCGGAGGCATTCGTCATTATCACCGGTGACTTTAACCACATCACCTTGGACTCATCTCTCCCCACAATGGTCCAGTGTGTACACTGCCCCACACGGAAGAACAGAACCATCGATCTGTTCTACACTAATGCTAAGGAGGCATACACCGCCACCCCCCTCCCTCCACTAGGTAAATCGGACCATAACCCAGTGCACCTACAGCCCACCTACTGTAGATTCCGCTGTTGAAACGGCAGCCAGCAACAACACGGCAGGTCAGGAGGTGGTCCCCGGAAGCAGAGGAAACGCTGAGGGACTGCTTCCTGACCACCGACTGGGATGTCATCGTGGGGTCACATGGGGAGGACATTGAGGGGGCAGCTCAGTGTTTTACAGATTACATGAACTTCTGTGTGGACACAGTGGCCCCTGTCAGGACAGTAAGGTGTCACCCCAACAACAAACCCTGGGTCACAAAGGAAGTCAAGGCTGTCCTGAACAGGAAGAAGCAGGCATTCAGGAGCAAGAATGAGGTGGAGATGAGGAAGGCACAGCAGGAAGTGAGACTCTGCCTGAGGGAGGCCAAGGAGGCGTACAGGAGGAAGCTGGAGAAGCAGCTGGGGCGCAACCAGGTGTGGGAGGTCTGGAATGGGATGAGAACCATCACCGGACACGGAAAAGGGCGCAGCACTGTGGAGGGGAATATTGAACGAGCGAATGAAGTAAACAGCTTTTTCAATTGGTTCAGCTCCCCCACCACTCCCGGCTCCTCTTTCCAGGCCTCTCCCAGCCCTGCGGACAGGTCCAATGATGCTCCCTCCTCCTGTGGCAGCATCTTCTCCTTCCACCCCTGCCACTCCTCCCGAGCCCACTCCAAGAGCTGTGAAGCTCAACGGCCCCACCTCAACCACTGGACTTCCAACCTCGCCACGACCTCCTACTCCCACCACAACTGAGACCGTCATCACTGCTGACCTGGTGACGACAACACTGCGGAGGCTCCGTCCCTATAAGGTGGCTGGACTGGATAAGGTCTCCCCAAGACTCCTCCGAGCCTGTGCTTCGGAACTAGGGACCTCGGGACCTCAGTCTGCGGCTGGGGATGGTCCTGCCACTGTGGAAGACCTCTTGCATCGTCCCTGTACCCAAGAAAAGACGCCCTACTGAGCTCAACGACCACCGACCGGTCGCTCTTACCTCCCAAGTAATGAAGACCCTAGAGCGACTGGTCCTTGAGCTCATGTGTCCACAGGTGCAGGGTGCAATGGACCCTCTCCAGTTCGCCTATCAGGCCAAGGTTGGGGTTGACGACGCTGTCTTGTACCTCCTCCACCGTGTGCTCTCCTACCTGGACGTCGGGGGCTGTGCCATCAGGGTGCTCTTCTTTGACTTTTTGAGCGCCTTCAACACCATCCAGCCCCGGCTCCTGCAGGATAAACTGACCTCCATGGCTGTGGACCCCTACCTTGTGAGCTGGATCACGGACTACCTAACGAACAGACCCCGATACGTCCCTATGGGGGACTGTTTGTCTTCTATGGTGACCAGCAGCACAGGGGCGCCACAGGGGACTGTGCTCTCTCCCATTCTCTTCACCCTCCACACATCGGACTTCAAGCACAACTCGGATACATGCCAGGAGGGTGATATCCGGGAGGGTGATGAGGGGGAGTAAAGAGCATTGGTGGCCGACTTCGTGGAGTGGTGCCAACAGAACCAGCTCCAGCTCAACATCTCCAAGACAAAGGGGATGGTGCTGGATTTCCGGCGGGCACCCCCTCTCCACAGCCAGTGATCATCGAGGGCAGTGAGGTGGAGGTGGTAGGTCACTATAAGTACCTTGGACTGCAGCTAGACAGCAGACTGGACTGGTCACTCAACTCAGACTGTGTGTACAAGAAGGGGCAGAGCAGAATGTACTTCCTGAGGAGGCTTGCCTCCTTCAACATCTGTCCTGAGCTCCTTCTCATGTTCTATCAGTCTGTAGTCTCCAGTGTGCTGTCATACGCCATTGTGTGTTGGGGTGGCAGGGCCAGGAAAAGAGATATGGACCATCTTAACAGTCTCATCCGGAGAGCGGGCTCAGTGGTCGGGCTGAGCCTGGACTCTGTGGAGACACTTCTGTAGAGCAGGACCATGTCTAAAGTCAGGGCTATCATGAATTATATCAGCCACCACCTGCACACCACCTTCTCCCAGCAGAGAAGCACCTTCAGCAGCAGACTGCTGTCACACAGCGCCTCCACAGAGAGGCTGAGGTCCTCCTTCGTGCTCCGTGCCATCAGGGGGTACAATGACTCTCTCAAAAGGAGCAGGGGGGAGGTGGCGAGGTTGAATGGAGGGGAGGAGATGTCAGCCTGTGCTGCAGTGTAATGGGGCCAAGGTGTTGTGATGTTTTGATATTAGATAGTGACGCCTTATATTTTTGACCATTGTGAGATGGATATTAGATAGATATTAGATGTTGTGATACTAGATAGTTGTGATATTAGATAGATAGATTTTGTGATTTTAGATATAAGATGTTCTGATGTTAGTTGTTATTTTATTTCAATTTTATACTGTTTATATTTTAGTGATAATTTAGTATATGTCCTGTTAATGCTACATGTGTCTGCTAGTGTAGTGTATGTCTTGTGGTATGTCCTTTGGTGTCAGTGTTTCTTTTTTTTATCCAGTATTTATTCATTATGTAATGCCTGAGCAGTGGATATATGCAATTCCCTCCGGGATTAATAAAGTATATATCTATCTATTTAACTCTATTCTGAGTTCCCAGTGTATCTAAGCGGCTACATCATGTTTCATTTTTATTTTACCAATAGATAATTCAAGATAATTTTACCACTGCGTCCACAAAACATGACATACTGTGATTTTACCGTGTTGTTTTCGAACAATCCCACATCAATACGACTTTTAAACCAATCTTTTTCTATAAGCAGCTCATGATTTTAGTCTTCACTGTTGTTCTATAACGTAACACGTTAACGAATAACAACTTTGATTTTATTTCTTCACAAAATTTGTTATCTAACCTTATCTTGAAAACTAGGCGTAGTCCGTATGAAGGTGTGTTTATTCGAAGTATAGAATAAAATGTGCTGGAACATTCCGCAATTAGGAGCGGCTTTAACGAAGCAACTGCGAAATGCATACATACACATACACATGCACACAACTTTTAAAAGACAGATGAGGAAATGCTTGACTGGAGAATAACAAAGCAAAATTCTTCCAGTTTCCATTACCAAGACCACAGCAAAAACACGCAGATAAGTCCCTGCAAGGAAATTCCAAAAACGTGCCGCTCGAAATTCCAAAAGTGTCTTGTCGCCTGCGGGATGCGGGCGTCTGAGACTTTGGGCGTGGGGTACTGCCTGCCTGTCTGTCCGCCTGCCTGTCTGTCTGTCTGTCTGACTGTCTCCAGAGCCTCACGGTTGAGAGCGGTCCTATCATCAGTCAGCATCAAATCTATGCACCTGCCTATGGAACATGTTCCTGGAGCTTTTACATGAGATCATTCATTCATTCACTCGTTCACCGTTAAATACCCTCTTCGTCCGATATCGCAGGTCGCGGGGTACTGTAGCCCCTATCCCAGCTGGCTGTGCGCTCACGCGTAAACAGACAAACACCCACGCACACACTCACACATATGGGCAATTTTTTGGTATCATCACTACACCTGGAGTGCACGTCTTTGGAGTTGGAGGAGGGGGGGGGGTCCCACGCAGAAACGGAGAGAAAATGCAAATTCCACACAGAGTGGGACTCGAGCTGGCAGCCGCCTTGCTGTGCAGCGACAGCGTTTCCCACTGCACCAACCAGTCTGCCACGTCATTAGTTTACTATGAAATTGTACTCGGTAGGAATGTTTCTTTTGTCTGCCAATAATTGTTTCATCAATGATTAAACCATCTTAAGCTAAAAAGAGAAATCACGCTACATAGGTATTATAAATAGTCCTCCTTTTGTTCCAAGACTGGCGCGCGTTTCATTACTGTCTTAGGCGTGGTGCTCAAAGAAGGAAGTAGGAAGAAAAAAACAGTGATGCAGCCAATATTAGAAAAAGAAAAATACCTGTCAACAAACTTTACTTGAATTTACGGTCACTCGACATCAGAAATACCCTGAAAATGAACACCAGCCTACTTCATTCCTGTGATTATTTTTATGTCATTCGTATATGGGTCTGACTTGAAAACATCAGTATATTGTTAATGCAGTGGTGGTTATACATATTACAATTTGTGATAGTTTTATAGATAGATTGGATATTAACTATAGATTTTATATATTATCATGTATGATATAACTGTTGTGGTTGAAATTATCGTTGTGGACTCTCTGTCTCCCACCGTCTATCTTCCTCTCCCATGTCTAAACCCTTTTCTTATAGGTGCCGAAATACTTGGTTATAATTTGGTGCTATATCAACGAAATTCACTTGAAATTGACTTAAGACGTCTCCGATAATGTGAAGTCGTTTTACAGCGTATTTCAGTAATCTTAACACTGCTCACTGTTCAACACTTCCTTAGTAAGGGACGTTTAATTGAACACTAAGGTCATGTTTGTGGATACATGACCCGTATTTGAAAAACAACGCTCATTTAGTGTATTAATTACAGTGGTTTTTCTGTCTCACCTTATTTTTTTCTTTATTAATACAAATAAAGCAGATTACAGTAAATAAAACAGGCGCATATTCATAAACATACCATCACCGTACTTTCTGGTTTTTGAGTGGCGCAACTCTCATAATTGCCTCGGGTGTGGCGCTCGATGGAGGAAGGAGGAAAAAGAACAATAAATGAACCATCTCAAAATAAACAAAAAAAATCCTGACAATAAACACGTCACTCGAAGTTATAAAACGCATGACGATCAGCTGAGGCATTATTTACGGCAGCTGCGATTTTGACGCCGCAACAGGACGCATTTCGCAGGTGATAATTCTAATTTTCGATAAACATTATTTTTATTATATTTTGTATCTTTACATAAAAATCTTAATCAAAATACTTCATATGATTATATTTAAGATGGTATACCCATCACATATGTGGTATTTTGAAGAATATTCAGACTATACTGGCTTATATAGTTTACACATAATGGCTGATTTTATTTTATTATTTTTATTGCAGAGATGAATCGGTTTTTGTGCATATTGGGTGCAGGCCTTTACCTGTGCTTGCTGTGGCAGGTGAATGCTGGTGAGTTATTTTACAATTGCTATACAAACAGCTGTAAATAAATAAATATTGATTTAAAATGTTACTTTTGATTACTTATCATCTCAATTTTGAAATCTAAAATATCTAAATATTTGGAGTACGCATTATAACATAATCATTCAATTAAATCATAACAAAACGGTTGTAAATTCAATAGAACATGTTTTTGCATTCAGAATCACGTCTGAGCAAAAGGGAAATTGAAAAGGCTGTGAAAGAAGCAAAAGAAATTGTGGACTCAACCTATAAATATTCCAGAAGGGAGTAAGTACACAAACTTGCTGAATTGAAGCATGAACTTTGCAGTAGGCCATTATTACCAATGAAAACTTTCTTTCAAACATCTGATCTCTCCACCTAAAACAGAGGCCTTTCCCGAGTGAGGAGGGAAACAGTGAAGCCTGTAGATGTCCTACGGTTCATAAAGCAGCCTTGTGGGATAACACGTAATGCTGCTCGTGCTGCTGATTATATGCATAATACTATTGCACTGCTCAATAAGCAGCATTTGAAAAGACGTCAAAAACGCTCAATCAACGCCACAGGTGGGTAGCCTTTACAAATGCTGTAAATCAGGTGTGCAGGAATCATCTTCCTTGCAATGCTAAAATTACAGCTTCATGGTGGAACAGGAGCAAAGAACTATACAGTTGGTGTTGAAGTGGACTGATTTATGTTCAGAATTATACTTAATATTATTTTGTAATTAATTCTGTCCACAAAGTGCACATTATCCACAGTAGACTTTTGATCAATATCAGTTAAGATCTTAAAAGGGGATATGTGGTTTAAGTCAAATAACTAGATGAATATCTCTATCAACAAATTAAGCTCACAATAGAAATGCTGCCCTAAAAATTTCCATATAACCTGGGTAAACTGACTTGTTCATTCTTTCCATTCTCTAACCAGACATGATCTCACCGGAGGATCTAGAAGTCATAGCTGAGTTGACCGGCTGCTCTCCCCAGCATCGCCCTCCATCTTGCTTACCCTTCTCTCCTTCCAAGATGTTTCGCCCTGCAGATGGCGCCTGCAACAATCGGTAACACACCTATTAAATAACAGGCGTTCATTTCATGTCATACTTGATTCTTTTCTATATACTGTAATTGCTCTTGCTCTGTGAAAAAAATCAGTCAGTATGAGGTGCTATGAGCCTCATCATTAAAACAGCAATGATGAAAATATTTTCATTGACTGAATTATTTCTCACTCAGACAAAATGCCCGTTTGGGATCCTCCAACACACCCTTAACCCGCTGGCTCCCTTCTGAGTACCAGGATAGTATATCGCTTCCTAAAGGCTGGGACATCGAGCTGCCAGTCAACAGTTTTCCTCTCCCGTTGGTAATATATAGAGATTATTATTTTTAGTCACTGCAATGTGAATGACAATAGAAAATTGACACTGTTGTACATAGGCTTTTCAGCACAGATACATTATTTTCTGCATTGTGTCCTCAGGTTCGTGAAGTGTCCAATCAAATTCTTCGCACAGCAAACAGTGATGTGGAAAGTGACTCAAGATTCACTTTTCTGTTGACAATCTTTGCCCAATTGCTTGACCATGACCTGACTCTCACCCCTCACTCTCCTGTCATCTGCTCATTCAATAATGGCATTGACTGTGACATGACCTGTGATCGTTTAGAGCCCTGCTTCCCTATTCAGGTGAATATTTTATTAGAAGAGCAATTAATTCATTTTATTAGAAGAGCAACACAAATCTACACACACGCTAACACACTGTTGTCATTTTAACAGATTCCCAGTAATGACCCTCGCTTCGGCCAAAACTCAGACGAGTGTATCCCCTTCTTTCGTTCCGCACCAGCTTGTGGTTCTGGCACCACAGGCTACATTTTTGGTGCGGGCACAATCCGTCAACAGATGAATGCTCTCACAGCTTTCATTGATGCAAGCCAGGTATATGGTTCAGATGAGGTCAAAGCCCTCTCCCTCCGAGACTTAACAACAGAACTGGGTTTGATGAGGGTAAACACAATGTACAGTGACAACGGCCGTGAGTTTCTGCCCTTCACCTATTCGGAGACGAACATGTGTGCCACACGAGTTGCCATTACGAATAACAGTAATGCCAGGGAGGTGCCCTGCTTTGTGGCTGGTGAGTGCCAGCAAAATACATAACATACAATTCATTCAAAGCATCACACAGGGCTAACAAAGACTATTTTTTCTAAATATGTAGGTGATGAACGAGTGGATGAGAACATTGCTTTAACTTCTTTGCACACACTGTTTCTACGTGAACACAACCGACTGGCTCGGGCTTTGGCACGACTCAATCCTCACTGGGATGGAGAGAGACTCTACCAGGAAGCACGCAAGATCATGGGAGCGTACTTCCAGGTTAGAGAGAGGCCCGGCTTCATGATGCATTAATGGTTGAGGGGATACTTTAACTTTCTTCATTTTTTTTGCACTATAGATTATAACCTTCAGAGACTTCTTAGAAATGATTGTTGGTCCAGAAATCTTTGCCACAAAGTTGGCCACTTACCCTGGTTATGATGAAAACGTGGACCCCAGCATCTCCAATGTGTTCGCCACTGCTGCTTACCGATTTGCTCATCTAATGATTCAGCCTTTCATATTTCGTCTTGATGAGCAGTACAATGAAGATGAAGAGTTTCCCAACATACTGCTGCATACGGCTTTCTTCGCACCATGGCGAGTTATTTTTGAAGGTATATTTTTCGTTTTCAATTTATTGATCCTTCCCAATCAGACAATGAATACAGCTGGCAAAAAAATCTAAATGGCTTGAATTACTCAGGTGGCATCGATTTGCTCATAAGGGGATTAATCGGCAGTAAGGCCAAGTTGAACACACAGGAACACATGATGCCTGACGAGCTGAGGGAGAGGCTGTTTGAAATCACTTCTAAGTTAGCTCTGGATCTCGGTTCTCTAAATATGCAAAGAGCCAGAGACCATGGACTCCCAGGTATTTACTTAGCTTTGATACTTTTTGAAGATACATCTCGAGTTTTGCATACATTGCACATCAGATATTTAATGTGTGGCAACATTTTGTGCTGTGTCCCTTTTAAGGCTACAACCAATGGCGTAAGTTTTGTGGACTGTCACAACCACAAAACTTTGTAGAACTAGCTGCAGTGCTGAACAACAGTGATCTGGCAGAGAGATTTTTGGGTCTCTATGGAACCCCTGATAATATTGATGTGTGGGTGGCTGGAGTGGCCGAGCCTTTTGTTCCTGGAGGAAGAGTGGGACCCTTGTTTGCCTGCCTGATTGCTACTCAGTTTGAGAAGATCCGCAATGGAGACAGGTATATTACCACAACAATGTCGATGAAGATGAACTTATGAGCATTGTCTTTTACCCAATTGTACAAATGACCAAGTTGTTCTATTTCAGACTTTGGTGGGAAAACCATGGAGTCTTCACTGATGACCAGAAAAACTCCCTTGAAAATGTCTCATTTTCCCGCATCATCTGTGACAACACAGGGATCACTGACCTACCGGAGGAGGCTTTCCTGTTCAGGCCTCGATCTTCAGGTTACACAGATTGCAAAGACATCCCTGCCATTGACCTCAGTCCATGGAAGGAGTCTAGTGAGTTCATATTGTTTTTAAATTTTCTCACCCCAGAGGACAAACTTCTCATTCATGACTTGATGCATACTTCTTTCAGCACCGTGACACCCCTTATAGGAAAAATGGCTCCCCCATGAAGCTACTCTGTTCTGTTGAGCTTCTATTTGTACTCTCTTGTCCTTCGTCACTGGGGAAGATAATTCTATTGCTATCGATATCTCCGAAACTCAGAAACTGACACATAAAAAAAAAAAAACTGTTAAAAAGCACCAAAGTGTTTAATTTTGATTTTCAAAACTGATTGTTTAAAATGATGTACTCTGTTTTGCCACACAGAACCCCACGGACCACCTGGTATTCCAGGCCCTCAAGGACCACCTGGTATTCCAGGCCCTCAAGGACCACCTGGTATTCCAGGCCCTCAAGGACCACCTGGTATTCCAGGCCCTCAAGGACCACCTGGTGATATGGCAAAGGTTGCCTTCGCTGTGAAGTTAGGCAACGACTTCCCTGATGCTGGCAAACCCATCATCTTCCGTCAGGTCCTAAGCAATGACCAGGACAGCTATGACACAAACACAGGGTACTTTACCTGCCCCATATCTGGTGTTTATGAGTTTCAGTTCCACTGTACCGCCAACAAATTTGCTTTAAAACTGTCACTAATGTATAACTATAGTGTACTTATGGAGTCATTCACCAGCAGACAAAAAAATTTCATCACATCCAGTGGCAGTGTGATCTATAGCATTAAAGAGGGTGACAGAGTTTGGTTGATGGCTGATCACGGCAGTAATGGTGTGACTGGACAAAGCTACTTTAGCGGTCATCTGTTGTACAGCTATTAATAGCCTGGATTTGTTGTAGTTCAGGCATGGAATCATGAAATCTCTACAAAAACGTTTTTGACCATGTGTTTAGTTTGGATCATTACAAGAAATGATCTGACTACAGAAATTTTGATGTGTCACAAGAAAAAAAAAAACTAATTTGTCGGCCCATTAACTGAACAATCACATGATAGCAGATTCTCCTCTCGTCCTGCGACAGTCATTATTATACATGTGCCTTTCAGGACATAAAAATATCTTTTTTTAAACATACCTAATGTAAATATAAAAACTGTTCAGAACCCCTTCTCCTAGACAGGCATAATTACACAAATAATGCCTGTCTTCATAATTTGTGTAATTATGAAGACAGGCTCTTCCAAAATATACATTTTTTTGGTTTCAAGTTCAGCTCAGCTATGTTCAGAGTTGCTGAATTCACCAGTTTCTATGTACTTTTGAGAATAATGTATCACGGAGTTGTCCCCCTCTAAAGCTAAAAAGTCTAAGTTTAATTGTTTAAAATTTAAACTGATATACTTAAACCGTGGACTGTTTTAAACTTTAAAAACTATGACATAATACAACTTATTAAAACTAGGACAACCTATAACCTATATGTATAACCTATTAAATATTTTCTATCAAGGGAAATATTGATAATGTGCTGCTATCTGCATTGGAATGTAAAAGAGCTTTGGTCTTATTCTGTCAGTCTAACTTATAGGAAAAACTGTGAAAATTATGTATTAACCTAATTTCATTTTTGTTCTTGTCGTTTTGTTTTACTTTTTAATTTTATCTGAAAAACATTCATGTACCCTGTATCTGGTGCATAAATACTGCCTTCTCAAAGAAGTTGTGAAATATATGAACTTTAATCAAAGCTATGTTTCTTGTATGCTCCATTGGCTCCCATTATTTTGTGTTTGAGGTTTTAATGATGTTTATATTAACAGTGAGATGCGGTAGTGTTCATAGCTGTTGAGGCACTGACACTAGAGTCAGATTTAAACATTTATGAGCCAAACAGTGACGTCATTGCCACGGAATTAGACTGCAGCTGCGCACTTTATTTTGAAATTGCAGCGCTGCGTCTCCGTTAAAGTAATGCAGCGCCTTGAACCTGTGCGCTCTCGTCCGCCCCCTACGGTGACGCAGAGAACTGCCTGTCTCACCTCTTCTTTTCCTTTCGGCTTTTCCCTTCAGGGGTCGCCACAGCGAATCAATTGCTTCCATCTAACCCTGTCCTTTGCATCCTCTTCTCTCACACCAACTGCCTTCATGTCCTCTTTCACTACATCCATAAACCTCCTCTTTGGTCTTCCTCTAGGCCTCCTGCCTGGCAGTTCAAAACTCAGCATACTTCTGCCAATATATTCAATATCTCTCCTCTGGACATGTCCAAACCATCGCAGTCTGGCCTCTCTGACTTTATCTCCAAAACCTCTAACATGTGCTGTCCCTCTGATGTACTCATTCCTGATCCTATCCTTCCTGGTCACTCCCAAAGAGAACCTCAGCATCTTCATCTCTGCTACCTCCAGCTCTGCCTCCTGTCTTTTCCTCAGTGACACTGTCTCTAGACCAAACAACATTGCTGGTCTCACCACAGTTTTGTACACCTTTCCTTTCATTTTAGCTGAAACTCTTCTATCACACATCACACCTGACACTTTTCTCCACCCGTTCCATCCTGCCTGTACACGCTTCTTCACCTCTTTTCCACACTCTCCATTGCTCTGGACTGTTGACCCTAAGTACTTCAAATCCTCCACCTTCTTGATCTCTTCTCCCTGTAACCTCACTCTTCCATTTGGGTCCCTCTCATTCACACACATGTATTCTGTCTTACTGCGGCTAACCTTCATTCCTCTCCTTTCCAGGACAAACCTCCACCTCTCTAGCTTCTCCTCCACCTCTTCCCTACTCTCACTGCAGATCACAATGTCATCTGCAAACATCATAGTCCATGGAGACTCCTGTCTAACCTCGTCTGTCAGCCTGTCCATCACCATAGCGAACAAGAAGGGGCTCAGAGCTGATCCCTGATGCAGTCCCACTTTCACCTTGAACTCCTCTGTCACACCTACAGCACACCTCACCACTGTCTTACAGTCCTCATACATGTCCTGCACCGCTCTAACATACTTCTCTGCCACTCCAGACTTCCTCATACAATACCACAGTTCCTCTCTGGGCACCCTGTCATAAGCTTTCTCCAGATCTACAAAAACACAATGCAGCTCCCTCTGGCCTTCTCTGTACTTCTCTATCAACATCGTCAAAGCAAATACTGCATTTGTAGTACTCATGTATTTGAACAGAAAACACGCAAATTCAGCAATTTTGACTATGAAGTCATGGACATGATTGCATTCTGAAAACAAATCAATACAAAACACTGACTAGGGAAGAAAACTTGAAAGAAATTTTATTTTACCGTTATTCATTTGTCAGTTTTGTTTGTATGGATTTAAGTGTGGGATTCATGTCTTTGTAGGTTTGACACTAATAAAAGTTTGAAACTCGTCTTTGCTTCTGGGTGGAATTCAGAGAACAAGCAGGAATCCGAAGCAGGTGATGTTCTTGGGTAGACCAGTAGATGGTACTCACATCCCTGGTATCTACTTGAATTGGATTTACTTTGCTGTACGTGACTGCTGCCTGCTCTTCTTTACAGATATAGCTTGTACTTAAAAAAAATAATAAAGAAATTTAATATTTGATTCATCACAAGAAGTCTTTACAAGAAGCAGCTAAAACGAAGCAAAAAAAGCCAATTTAAGTTGATCTTTTGATACCCTGTGAAAACAAACATTGTTCAGACACCACATTCATCAAAAAGTTGCATCGACTAAACTGTGATGTCCTTTTAACCTCTTCATACTCACTGGAAAAACCTAGGACGAAACTCAGTCTCGTCGTTGGAACGTTTGGCAACCCCTTACCATGGAGACAAGAGTAACAACACATAGGAATCATTATGCTACTACTCAGTAATCAAATGATTGAGAGTGCAAACAACATAAAACATGTCATAAATATGTCGCTTTGAAACAGGTCTAGAGGCAACTACATGATTATGTTGAAATGTTTTAGGTTTGACTTGTAGAACATCTGTATTTCTCTGCAGGCCAGTACAAATGAGTTATTATAAGAGAGTGGATTTATGTTCAGCTGCTGAAGGTGAAGACTCACAGCAGGCAAACCACTGGGATTATTAATTTACAACTGATTAACGATAGCTACATTTCATTTAGATTTTGGCTGGCCTCAGCACCAGCAGCTTGACTTTTACTGGGACAGAAGCCTTTTGTTTTGAGTGTTAGATTTAGAAAGGTCTCTCTTTGACGCACGCAGTATTTCCGAAGTCAAAGTCCGCGTGGGATAGACATTAGTAATTTGCAAAGCACCGTTAACAACATCAATAAGTAAGAAGCTGAAGTCACACAACTAATTGTAAAATGTCAAAGCACATAATGTCAAGATTTCTTTTTAATACATATGCCCTAACTCATGAGCAGTTCATTTATCCTAACAGGTCTTTTTTCCTTGAAATATACAACTCTTCGTTTGTTAAAGATGTATTTAAACTCCGGGAGAGAAGAGTCCTCTTTTTTTAGTTAAACGTTTATGTTTTTTGGGGAATATGAGGCTAAAAGCCATTTTCATCCTATTTTAATTGGGGATGTTGACATATCTCGGGGGATCTTTGCCTAAACAAGCAAACAAGAAAAAAAAACAAAAAACGAGTGTGCAATATATTTCGACCTATAGAAGACTATGGGTCGCGTTCCCTGTGTTGTGAGAGGAGAGGAGGGACGGGAACCAGCTGCTGCCCCCCCCACCCCCCCATACAGACACACACACACACGCACACACACACACACACGCACACACACACGCACACACACACACACACACACACACACACACACACACACACACACACCCCGCCCCTCCTGACCTCCGTGGACACAGTGTCATCCACAGAGAGTGGCTTTGGGTGTCCCATGGGAGCGGGGGAATGCCGGAGAGGACGAGCGGCACACGATGCCCCATTGTTTGGTTTAGCAGTCACTGATTCCCCCGCTCACCTCCTCCCGGGGACACACGGCTGACCGTCTCAGCGGGTTAAACTGATTAGAACGACGTTGGTGCTTTGACTAATCCCTCGTTTTCTGCCCGGCTCTCCGCTTCAACAAACGAGAAAAGCTCCGCGTTCAGACATCAAGTTGTGATAATCACACCTCACACCTGTGGGCTCTGAAGTTGTCTTACATGAAATCAATCACACATCAGTTGAGATTGACACGAAAGGATTTTCTACCAATCATTTCCATCGAACGTGAGTTCAAACAGAATGATCACATTTCATTATACGTAATAAGGTTACCCATATAGCGTCTTTATGTAATTTACTTAAACGCAGGTCATGGATGTAATTCGCTGTGGGCCTGGTCAGAAATGCGAAGATGTGCGTAAAGGTTTTACACAAGGGTTGCGCGATTATTCCATGGAATAAGACGTTTAATAGATGTCGCACACTCTTCATGCAGATGAAACTTTCACTTGAAATGAATGAATGAATGAATGAATGAATGAATGAATGAATGAATGAATAAATAAATAAATGGCGCACATGTGACTCCCTCGGATGACGTTACAAGCCTGATCACCTTGAGGTGTGACCTCAAGAAAAGTTCTTGACTTGATGTTTAATGTTTGCGAACCTGAGGAAACTGTCGTTCAAATGAAAGGTTTATTACATTAAAAATGTTTATGCTTCTTTTTACTTCACACTAAATGTGTCTAAGACCAAATGTAATATTTTTATACTTATTTTAAGTTTACAGATTTTATTTCCTTTATAATCAGGGTTGAAGTCTTGAGTTTGTGAGAGGTGAATGAGATCAGTCTGCGCGCGACGGTCGCTTGGTGCTTCTGTTCAATGCATTATGCATAGGAAATACACGAACTACACATTCTGATCGCACCTATCTGCGCGTTTATGCAAACACAAGTTTTGCAAAGACTGGTGGAATTTTCTGAAAATATGTCATCATATGCAGATTTTTCATGCTTGGGCAGAGCTGTCAATCATATATAGGGACGTGAGTGAGGAACACAGCAACCCGGAGGAGACTGCAGCAGGATTCCCCTGGACCTCTCTCACAATTGGGTGAACATCTGAGCTTGTCCCGCGCCGGCAGATGGTGGGTAGAGGCGGGATCCAAAGGAGGCGATTTACATCCATTGTCCAGGAGAACAAACTATACACTCAGACAATAATAGCCCATCGGTAAGGGGCAAAGAACCAGGGGGGAAAAAACAACTTTTCTCTTTTTAACGCCTGATGAACGGGAGCGGAAATTAATCTTTGATCTTCATCGACTTCCCAAAACATGACCAAACCTATATTTTATTGTTGATCTAAACACAATGTGAGGAATTTAAACAAAAACATAGGGTTTATGAAATTTCATTTAAAGAATTTATTTTTGTGCTTGTTAATATGCTGCTTTTCTTATGGCACAGAAGAATAAAGTTCTGGAAGGAGAAACCAAACCCATCGACGCGTTACGTTTTTCCAGAACACTTGCCAAATAACGCTGCATCGGCGTTATATGGAGATGATTTCAAGAGCAGTTCGGGTTGATTATGAGCTACAGCCCGTGGTTATTGATTCAAACTCATTTTGGCTACTGTCCGGCAGCATCTCAAAAGCCAATCAGATTGCAGCCCCGACCGCTGCTAGCGGAGATTGATGGACCAACCAGACGCCCATTGTTGCTGCTGACACTGATGTGACGCGGAATCACCGCGTTCAAAGGAGCAGACGGTCGAGCGACTGAATACGCGCCTTCCGAGAGCGCACTTGTGTTAAATCCTGACCTGAATGAAGAGACCAAATAGGCTTTGCTTGTGTATTTAAGGACAGACGCTCGACGTTTATAGTATATTCATTTTTAATAAGTTCTTTTAATCAAACATTCATAGATTCACAAATGAAATGTCAAACATTTTGGTTAGAACGCAGCCCTTTAAAAACGTGCGTGTATCTTATTGCGAACAATGTCCATTCAGAGCTTTTCATTCATGCGCACAATGAAGAACGTTCATTTTAATTTCACATACCATATTTTAATTTTTGCTCAATTTTTCCACAGATGTTTAAGGTTTGTACTCCAAATTGGATAACATGCGTTACTATCTCTTTCTTTACTCTCTCAATGTGAATAAAGTTTGTTCGAGTCACTGGTTGGATGCTGAATCGGGCACAAGTCCAAACGACGGATGCACTTTACACCAATGAGAGCATCCATTTCAACAATCGGTCCCCCATATGGCACTAAGGCCCCTCCTCCACTCTCTATCCCGGCAGAGGGTCTCATTCATGCTTCAGACAGCGGTTCACTGCGAGCTTCCTGGCCCTCGGATCAACTGTTTAGATCCTGGCCGTGTGACAAAGGAATACTTTCTCATACACTTATTTTATCTTCTCTAGACGGACTCGATCTGAACTGTGTGGAGTTTAGTCCACCGAACAGGTGATCAGTCGTGCTCGCACTGAAGCTGAAGACTTGTGCTTGGACAATGCTTACAATTAGTGTGGGAAAATATCTGTTGTCATTGTTTAAGCCTTAAACGAATGAGTAAGTGGATTCTATTTTACTGAGGCGCTTTTTGAAACACCTCACGGGGTCCGTGATTTATTTCGCTGAGCTCTGTGAAAGTTATATTCTTGCGGCGCTCTGGATGAGCGCAGCGCCCTGGAGTGAACCTTCTGTTGTTTCCCCAAGTGATTGCGCCGTCCCACTCTTTTTTTCTTACCTGAAGTTAAAAAGTGTGCCGAACAACTAAAACAAGGCTTAAATGTTTGGGATCCAGGAGCATCTGATACGAGAAGTGAGCGGATTAAAAGAGAGAACTCTTGGAGAGGAGATGGATCCAGTCCGGTCGTGGGTGCGCAACGTCGGGGTTGTGGACGCGAACGTGGCTGCGCAGAGGTATAGTACAAACAGCTGATCTCCTTCCACTCCCGCTGGTAACCGGTTCTGATCATCAGCTCATGCTTATTAACAACAGGACATAATTTATCTTGGCGATCAGCCATCATGAACATATTATTCGGTACATTTATGAATATTTAAACTCGGAGGGGAGATCGTTGGCACACAACTTGTTGCAAAAACCCGAAAAGAATCCTCCTCATAACAAAAAATTCAAAAGAAATATTTAAATTTATCTAAATTTTTATTGGAGTAAATAGTAATTAGGAAACTTCTGGATTCGTGCGTCAAAGAAAAGTTGACCCATCATTACAAACAAGCGATCAAAACTTTAACATGAAGTCACAGAGAAAAGCGTTTGATACGATAATTTACTCGTGTGCAATCGATCAATTTATACATTTAGTTTACGGAATTAAATTAGCGACAAATTCACAAAGCCTACAGCCATTTTATTTTCACAGAGTACATTTATTCATCTTAAATCCCCACGGCCACATAACTTTTGATATATTTTATGGTTTTATGTTACATTACACAAGCAGTGAGTTTTAAATTGTTGAATATTGTTATTTCCTTCATGTGTGATCTTGTGTTCCAAATCAGCTCCTTCCAGTTTAGTATCAAACAGCAATCAAAGTGCTGGCGAAATAATATTTGAATGGCAATTAGTAAGTGATACAGCATGATTCTGTTCGTAGTGCGCGATGATGCGCTTCGATTATTTTTAATGTATAAATATAATAATATATGAATCTAAAAATTACGGTATTTTATGAAAAGAATAAAAAGAATAAGAACAGAAGTCATATATGACTTTATTTATGATCGGGGTCATAGACATTTTTGCCGTTTTTTTTGTCGTTGTTGTAAAAGACATGCTCACGGTTTTCAAGGGAAAAAAAATCAAATCCACAAAATATTCAAGTCTGAGTTATTTAAAAGGTTTATATTTTAGACTGAATTTTAAAAACATGAAGCAACTGTGTATATTCTTCCTTGATTTAAAATTTAATTACAATAGTATAATTTTAGGATAATTTCACTGTAAATAAAATTTGATAAATAAGTAACTCCAACATCTCATAATTTTTTTCCTACTCTTCAAGAAGGAACAGAACAGAAAAGAGGGCTCGCCTCATCAAGTTTCAGTATTACGGTTTTTCTTTTTTGATTCATTTATTTATTTTTCCTTTAAGTTATTCTAGTCATCTAAAATGAATTTCATGGTATTCAAACAGAATATTAAATAATATCTGCGTTTATCTATTTTTCAAATGTTACATTAATAACCTAAATCTTAACAATTAAATGATACAAACTTTGCAACAAATAGAAATTTTTTTGCTTTAGAAAAGGTTTGATATTTTAATGAAAACCTTTAAAGTGCAAGAAAATCATCGCATAAGATCTATACAACACATAATTGGGATGCATTTGAATTAATTTAGTTTAAAATGATTTATTGCAAACAGAGAAAAGTGCTTGGTCTTTACTTTTTCTTTCATTTTGGATATTTGGAGGGATTATGTAAATTGTTAAAAGCAGTTTATATATTAAAAAAACTTCATTTCATAGTGCAAATCAGTTTATTTAACACAATATGAATACTACTAATATCATGACAGCAGAAGTGTGTGTTGACTGTCCCTTCCTGTTGTGTCCCCAGTGGAGTAGCTTTGTCAAGAGCTCATTTTGAGAAGCAGCCGCCCTCAAATCTCCGCAAGTCCAACTTCTTCCACTTTGTGCTGGCGCTCTATGACAGACACGGCCAACCTGTGGAAGTGGAGAGGACTGCCTTTGTGGACTTTGTGGAGCATGACAAGGTGTGTGAGTGTTTGTCAACATTATACTTGTGAAAACACAAGTTCTATTTATTTATTTTTCCTTCACCGTTTTAAAACTTCAAATCATAAAATTTAAATCAATATCATCTTAGAAAGCATAAATAATAATCACTGTAATCTGCTGCAGCTTATTTCTGATGTAACAAGGTGCTCTGATGGATTTTCACCATCCACAGTAAAGCCAAGCATATTGAACAGCTGACGGCTGCATGTTTACACAAGCTTTACCTTCAATGAGCTGATGATGTGGGATTAAAAAAGAATATCTAATGACTAATTAGCAGCTTGCCTCATTAGGAGGACATCACTACTTTTTAAGATGCAAATTATGCTTGCTGCTGTTAAGTTATACAGTGAACTGATCATCAAAGTCTCTTTTCCTTCACCCTTCCCCCAATTCTAAATACTGCTGTGGGGTAGCTGGATTCCTCAGGTTGGACAAGACCAAAATAAGGATGTATGCAGTGGGGATTCAGAGCTTGAGAGGGGAGGCTGCTGGATCTGGAGCCTTATGCCCAGTGTTGATGGACATTTTTGCCTTGTGGCAAGAGGGGGAGCGAGAATTCCCTAAACTGGCGACAGCTCTCCCCCGTGAGTGAGACAGGAGGACAGCGTCCTGTCAGCTGAAGTTCAGACATAGTTTTGCGATGGATTTCATGGGCAGGGTAGGTGGAGGGGGGGCAGTGCTAATGCGAGGGTGAAAGCTGTCATTGAGCTCCCCTTTGTGCCATGCAGGCCAGTGCAGAGTAATATGACGGCTGTGGAGGAGTTCATTTTCTGCATGGTTACCCTGGCATCTGTTTTTGCTTCGTAATTATGCAGCGGTAGAGTGATGGTATGGCAAAATAAATGTTCCTCTGCATATATTTACAAAACTTCTGAAGCCAGACATTCATCTATTTCTTGACGTGAAGTCTCACTCTCACTTTTTGCAATCACATTTTGAGGTTTCACTTCCCAGCTTATCCTCGTGCATCTTAATTTCCCCGTTTCTTCTTCTTTCCTCTTTACAACTGTCTTCTCTTCCCAGTTTCTCTGCCTCCCTAACCTCCCTCTTCCTCGCTCCTCCTCTCATGCTCTTGTCTCTCTGATGCCAACCTCCTGGGTTATTGGACCAGAGAGCATTCCTTTGAGACCACTTAGAAAGACCAGTAGAGGTAGAAGTAGAGAGAGAAAGGGGAAGAACAAGAAACAGAGCAAGCGGTGGAGAAGGAAGAAGTAAGAGGCAATGGTGGAGAGCCTGGGGGGAAGGAGGGATAGGAAGTTTTTCTGTCAAGGTCGATTGCTGCTCGTTCTCACAAAGCATAGTTTCCACCCTCTGAGTAACACTTTGCACACATACCCAGGCACATACTGTATAACCATGCCTGTAGCACCTTATGGGGGATCACCGCACTTGATTGTAAGGTTTAAGAAGTTCATATCAGACATGTTAGTGCAACCTCTACAAAGATCCAACTCAAGGTTAAGCACTCAGCTTTTGAGCACAACGAAAGGTCCCACGTGGGCCTTGAGCCGACAAACCTCTGATCTCAACACTGCTCCCAGGGAAGGACGAGCTGCAGGATTAGAAGAGCCTCATTGATGCTCAACTGCACTTATCTCTGTCCCAAACGTGCTTAACTGCATGCCATGTATTTGTCTGTGTGTCTTTTCTTTATTTCCAAGGAGCAGACTGGAGAAAAGACCAACAACGGCACTCACTACAAACTACAGCTCCTCTACAGCAACGGTAAGAAGAGTCAAGCATAACTGGTCAGACTATGGGTTGATTCTTTGGCTTTTGCTACTTCCTGTGTGTTTAAAAATGATGCCAATGCCTTTGGGTAACAGGAGCTGAAACTGGTCAGCAGTGCCGTCCTCAACTTTGTCACCTTGGCTCTTTTTAATGAGTTCATATGTTTGCTTCTGCTCACTAGGTTTGCACAATTGAACATTGAAAGCTGCCAGAAAATACTTGTCACCCATGTACAGGGAAATGAAATGCATGTTGCCAACCAAACCTCCTCCCCACACGTTTCTTCATCCCCCTCTAACCCCCATGGTGCTTCCACATCAGATCCGGGGATACGCAGAGAAATTCAGTTCCCATGAGCCACTGCTGCCCCTCTGCTTTTGCAGTGGCACCCATGGGAGAAGATAAAAGATGTGTTCCACAGCAACCCCCCCATACACCCTCCATACACTGAAGCACACATATACATGTACATACAAGCACACAAAAAGCACTTCCTCTATATCTCGTTCTCTCATCCCTTTCCCCCAAGCAATATCAAAGGCATCTCAATCGAGACTTTGATGAGAGGAACAGATTTTAAAAGTGAAACTCTCCAAAGTCTGCATACAAAATCCTATCATAGTGCGCTGTCCCCTCAAGAAACAATTCATTACATGGATTTTGCTTGTTATGGGTGATTTGCAGCAGAGTTTTTGAAGCATCTAGAAGTTCAGGTGTTTCTGGAAATGTCACTGAGATGTATCAGATTTACAGAGAAGCAAGAGATGATGATGAAAGTTTAAATGTCTTCTCCCTTAATGAGCTTATGTTAACTAATGTTTATGTATATCATCTTCAATCAGTGCCGGAAAGTTCTGGAAAACATCAGGAGTTTAGTGAAAAATGACCAAAAAAAGAACAGCCTTAAAAAGCGTGAGAATAGGGCTATAAATTCTGGCATCAAACGAAAACATGACAAATAATCACCAAATATCAAATACTCCCAATCCCCTCAGAAACCATAAGAGAGAAAATATGAACTGCATACCAGTCAAGTTTCTGAGAACTTGTCCAGAGTTGAAATAAGAAAGATTACCATCATAAATCTTTCCATTTTATTTTGAGAAACCTCAGTTATCTGTACTTTTCTAAAATAAATCATTGCAACGAGTTTTGCAGTTTGATCTTCATTTTTGTTTACGGCATGTAGCATGCAGCAGTCATGCATGTATTGAACAAACTTTCTGTCATTATTGTCTGGGGACGTCATCTTCACAATAAAATTATATTCCAGCAGGGACTGGAATAATTCTTTCTTTGTAAAAAGCCTTTCATTTGAAGTAATCAACGGTTGTGTTTTTTTTCAGGGGTCCGTACAGAGCAGGATCTTTATGCACGACTCATTGACTCTGTCACTAAACAGGTTGGTAAACTTCCTTCAAGTTTAAATGGAAATTTCACATGATTCTACATGGGACTGAATTTTCCCGTTGTTCTTCGTGTCTTCCTCTCAGCCAATATCCTATGAGGGTCAAAACAAGAATCCAGAAATGTGCCGGGTTCTGCTCACACATGAGGTTATGTGCAGGTGAGCCCAACATAGAAACACACACTTGCTCATTCAAAACCTTCACCCATAAGGATGAAATCCAAACAGTCATGACTCTCCTTCACCCTGCTTCATCTCAGTCTGCTTTGAAATGTGGTTTTGGAACCAGCCTCGCAGCCTCGACTGTTTTCAGATCTAGACTGTGGTTGAACTGTAAGTCTAGCCCGTCTGTCATCATCCTTGTTACAGTGGTAACCTCCTACTGCTTCCTGCAGTGTAGCAGCATGTCACCAGACAGCTCCTGTTTCTTCCCGGAGCTCCTCTCCGGTCTGCAATTTTGTCACCACGCTGCAGTTTTCAACAGCAGACACGCTTTGGTGGGAACAGCTCACCTCTCTTGCATTGAAATTTAACTCCAGAACTTCTCTTTTACCAAGACCTTATGCTGGAACTTTGTCAACATGTGACAGACGCAGTCATACATCCATGGCGTTAAAGACAGCAGTGGTATAAAAGGGGAATATGGAGTTATGGATGGAGGGCAAAGCTGAGGAGGACGGTCTGGAAGTGGGGTAGTGACTGAGGATTTGTGGGGCAACAAGGGGAAGGATGGGGGGCTATAGGACAAGGGAAGAGAGGCTAAGCCAGAGTGGGGTTTGCCATTGTGTAGCCAGCAGATGCCCGAATGTGACTCACAGCTGGCTAATAACAGAGCCGAAGAGGCAGAGGGCAAGCGTCACAGCTGGGGAGTGAGGCCGTCTGACAGGGGGGCGGAGGGGGGCAGGGCAGGGCCAAGCTGGGACACGAGAAGGGTGAGGCGAGGTGTAGGGGTGGCAGATGGTTAGGGGTGGGGGCACTTTTGTTATGCAGCAGAGGAGACTTTAAGGAGGCGGGGCTGGGTGGCCAGCAGGCTCCTCGGACAGGACTGCTGACGAATGGTATGATGTTCGGGACGTGTGTGTGTGTGTGTGTGTGTGTGTGTGAGTGTGTGTGTGCACAATGAGACTGCGTGGGGGTTGAATTTGATTTCGAAATCAATGTGACAGATTGCCTGGCTGGCTTTTCACTTTTGAATGGTCTCTCGCTGTTTGTTGGGTGTGTTGTTGTACCTTTTCTTCCTCTTTTATTCTTTTGTCTATTCCTCCCCTCCCCTTTCATGCCCCCTTTGTGTGCCCCCGGGTTTTGGCTGACTGCAGGGGAGAGTAGTCTGGGCCTGTCGGTGTCGACGGGCTCGACAAATTATGGCTCCTCCTGTTTAATTTTGTGCTTTTTTTTTTGTTTCCTCTGCTGACGCTCCCCTCTTTTCTGTCTCTTTTAACTGTCCACTCAGCCGTTGCTGTGAGAAGAAAAGTTGCGGCAACCGAAACGAGACACCCTCTGACCCAGTCATCATTGACAGGTAATGAGATCAAACCATGTTCCACGCAGCGTCCAATGTCTGTCTCCCATGTGTTCCTGTAGTTTTTCATTTTATCTGTTGGTCTACCTTCTGCCTGCTGGGATCTTTGTGAGTTTGCAGACATTCCACCTGAAACCTGCCAAAAGCATCATCAGAGGCCCGTGGGTCTTTCATACCACAAGAGGGTCTCACATATGTAGTAAATGTTCACCCTGACAGCCAGTTATCAGGCTTAAAGGTGGATGACCGCCGCGGTAATCAGCGTGTGTGAGGGCCTTCACGTCTGAGGGATTTCGGAGGTCTTGCGCTGTCGACCTGGCATTAACCAGCGTGATGAATGCTCATAGCGGACCGCAAGTGAAATACTTTCTCTGTGATGTCACAGTTGCAACCCTTCATCTCCTCTTCCTCTTTTCAAACCGTCGTATTCTCTTCCCTTCTTTTCTCTCCTCTCAAATCTGTCGAGAAAACACTCACTTCATCTACGTCAAGGACCCTTTTCTTTCCTCTCCTCAGTTCAAGCTGGCTGGCTGTTGACAGTGCGTCTCAAAGGATCTCCACCAAAGATAGTTTTCATATAACGGAAAAATTGGGCTGTTGTCTTTTAAATTTTCCCAGAATACCTTGGAGCAGCTGCTTTTCTCATTTACTGTAGTGCATTACTCTCCCAAGAACCCTCTCTTCATCGCCTTTATGCTTCTTCCTAACATGGCAAAACTTTTTCTAAATATGTTTTGTGAGGAGCTCAGGGGCTGGAGAGGAGAGAACTATCTAGCTATGTGTGTGTGTGTGTGTGTGTGTGTGTGTGTGTGTGTGTGTGTGTGTGTGTGTGTGTGCAGGCTGTGGGGATTGATTTAAATGAAATCATTGACCTACTGTGCTCACTAATCACACTGGATATATCCCGTCCTGATGGGGGCTTCTCCCTCTTGACTGGCCTGCGAAATCCTCTCCTCAGGGAGGCGCCTATTAGCAGCCAGTTAATTTCTGATAAGCCAGTGGAATTTTGTGTGGACCTGTGCCCTTTTATGCCACCTTATGTGAACTTTCTCATTCCACAAAAAAAAAAAACAACAACAACTGACAAAGCAAAGATGTGTGTGTGTGTGTGTGTGTGTTCAGACCAAACGCACACAGTTTGCATGCATGAAAACCGATGTTTTCATGTGTGTGTGGGGATCCTTGCATGTTTATTTATGTATGTATATGGATGTTAGTGCGATTGTATGTGTCTCTGTGACCCCTGTTTTGACCTTTCTTTCCTAGTCACTGCTTGGTTCTTAAATTATTCATGTGTGTATGTGTTTGAATACATGCGTATGTGTGTGTTCAGAAGACGATGGGTTTCTGTGGCTGCAGTAATCAGCCTCCTGCTCCCAGCCCCAACACCTGTTCTCCAATTAACATGCAGCATGCTGGGGCCCACTCACTCCTATTGCCCGGCGCTTTCTACCCTTTTTCTTCCTTTTTTTCCTCTTTTTCCTCTTGCTTTCCGCCCTTTCTGCCCCCTTCCTCTCCACCTTACCTCTTATCATACTTCCGCACGCCCCTCTCTCCCTTTCTTACGCTCGTTTCGAATGTGCACTTACTTCTTCACTCCTCATTGGTTAAGTCTCCTGGTCTCTCCCTCCCTCCCCACATTACCATCTCCCCCACCACCACCTCCTTCCCTTTAGCCTGTCTAATTTTGCCATAATTAGGCGGTGTCATCAGGACACCTAGCCAAGCACAAGGGAGTTGGGAATTCCCCAAACAACCCAAACCCCCTCTTTTTCTAATCTCCTTTCCATATTGTTTCAGTTTCTCTCCCCCTTCTCCTTTTGCTGCTGCTGCACCCCCCACCTCCATCCTCTTCTCCCTAATCCTGATTTGAGTGAAAGGAGAGAGGGGAGATCACAGCTGATCTGCAGGGAGGGGTGAAGCAATAGAGGGTGGAGATGAAGAGGGCAAGGGCGGCTGTTGACAAAGAGATGACTCTTAAATCGTCTATGGGAGAGAATTGGCCGTTGCTCCATCGCCTGCTGTGTCTAATATTTGAGTAATTGTTGAATCTCACCGTTGGTGAACCTAATATTTGTCTGACCCACTGATTGACTCGTTCACTGATTGGTTAGATGATTGATTAAATTGATCCTTGTGGGTGTCATAATTTTTTTGCAATATGTGGCAATTTTATTTGTAGTTAGTGCAAAAACATAAAATTGATTGATTGATTAAAGTTTTGACAATCAATTGATTTTATGGGTAATTTAAGCAGAGAAAGCAAACATATTTGCTGACTTCTCAAAATGAAAATATGCTGATTTTTATCTTTTAACATTTTGACATTTATCCAATCAACCCATCATTAATAATAATATTTTTGAAAATATTTTCAACCAAGCTTTGTTGTTGCTTTCCCTGCATAGAGGAGAGGCTCCCAGTATAAACACAGGCAGATCTGCTAATGGTGGTATTATTGCCATGCTGAACTCTGACCTCTGAGAAACTATATTGGTTCTGGGCCTCTGTGTTTATGAGTGGACCAAGACTTTACAATGGAGACAAGCAGATGTCAGTATTAGGATTAGACGGCGTGGTTTGGATGGGAGGGGCAAGTGCTCAATGTGAGTGTGTGCTTTTATATTTGGCTACCAAGCTGAAATCAATAGTTGCCCATAAGGAGTGTGAGGAGAGATCCTTGTGAGGTCGGGGGTGGGGTGGTGCTGGAGACGGGGTGATCAATGGCAAGCACTATCTCAATAATTGATCATGTTTCCAAGTGGGGTCTTTTTTAACAAGCCTGCGCTCAGAGAAAGAGGAATAATCAATAGGAATTTTCCAATGTTGTCAATATGTCTCTGCCTTCCCTGGCTTCAGAATGAACTCACAAAGACCCATTCAGACTCCTATATATCAGGATTTGCTTTAAAAACAAAATTCCACCTGGAATGCACCAGTGCTGTACTGTTGGTGTTTTTATTCTAATATTTATAGTTCATCACTCTACTATTTGAGCAATGATTGGTTGTCTCAGGCATTGGCTGCAGGAAACCATTACTCTTAATCTTAGGTTGAGGGTTGTATTGATCTCTTTGTATCTTGGTTCTAGTTATGTGCATGTACCACAGCTTTGTTTTCAACTAGTCAGTGCAACGGTTTGCTTATTTTCAGTCCTTATCGACGTGTGGCTGATAGCGTTTGGCTTCACCACCATTACAAAATGATCTCACTGTTACTACTGCATTCATTATCTGTTTACCCTGTGTAGTTATTTATCTTATTTCATTTGACCTTAAGTTAACCTGGAGGTATTGAAATTAAAAATCTTTTTTGCATCATTAGAAATGGCCAAAGTACATATTAAAATGCACCAATACCGCATGTTACACAATAAAGCAACACAAGTGTTCACACACAGTGGTCTCTCAAGAATGACAAGCACACATCTACATCAGCACATTCCTCTTGATGGCTTTAAACTCATCAATAATACATGGATGCTACAGAATTATGAATTTTTTGTGTATCCATGGTGCATACTGGGAGAGTTTTTTTCCTAGTTGACGCAAGAGGGCACTTTCAAGACCAGCCACACAGAATAAGCCAAGCTATGAGATCATAGAGATAACTTACAGAACAACACAGACATCAGCTAGCATTACTATAGTCATTGGGCATCAATTGTTTTCTGCAATGATATCCAATTTACCCAAATTATTTCTTAAGTGTCTTTTCTCAGCAAATTTTTTTACACAATAATATAAAGACACACATGCACACAGCCTCAATCCTATAGTGCTGTAAAAGTGTCAATCTTTCTTTATACTGTAACTCTATTTCAACTAATACTGTTTGGACAGTTAGACCATAAATAATTCAGATCTAGTTTTTGCTGTATGTAAATGTCTGTTCTCCACTAGTGTAGAGACGCAACATGAAAACAGATCATCCACCTGCCTGCTGCTGCCCATCTTCACCAAAATTTAAATATGTGTACCACAACTTTCTCCCTGAACTTCTCATGGCAGGAAACGCCAGTGTCCTCATTCTTCACTATCAACTAAAAAGAAAATAGAGGCTGCCACTCTTTGGGAACAGAGCATTAAACTATCAGCCGAAGAATAAATGCAGCAATATTCAGTGGACCGAGTCAGGGGTTGAATTCCTCTCCTCTCCCAGATGCATACTCACTCACAGTTGCCAAGTTGCCATCTTGGGTCAACATGTATATCTAAAAAGTCTAATGTCACGGCATTTTAGGACATCACTTCTCTTAACCCCCAAAAAGAAGTTCCACTTTACAGCACTCCTGTGCTGTAAAGTGGAACTCGTACCTCTGCTAGCATGCTGTACCTGTATCATCATTGCTTTTTCTATGTGATGAAGATGACTTGTCTAAAGGAGTCTGATGGGGAACCACGATATATAAGGAAAATCCGATGAGTAAATTTTGTTAATTTTAATATATTTTGTCTGGAAACAGGTTGTTTGGGTGGCTCAGAGGACTAAATATAAAAATTAACAAAGAAAAACTGAAAAACTTGACATGACATTGATACTGTTAATAATATGCATAAAGTCCTTGTTTATCACACATGCATACATGCACACAGACAAAGTCAGCATTGGTCCCTTTAGTCCACTGTCACAAGTCTCTCTCTGATGGGCTCGTACTGTCCAGTCCCTCCAGACCCCCTGTCAGTGTTCCCCTCAGGTTTGGGGCCAGGCAGCGTTGCGACAGGGCCCTGAGGCTCCAGTGCGCAGCATCTCGCACGGCGGAGCGGCACAGAGGCTGGACCACTGAGCAGCTGGCACAGGACCATGGGGAAAGCTCCTCCCTTGGGGCAAAGCAAGATGACATAAAGACAGACAGGGAGAGAGAATGCAGTGTCTAGAATATCACATTCACTGACAGGTACGGCCTCAAGCAGAGGAAACCTCACGCAGTTAGTCTTGCTGAAAATAAGTTCAGGGACCTTTAGAAGGTCTTGGTTTTCCTCTGCAGCGTGGTCTCATTTGAACCGGGAAGATCCAGGACTCCAGTTAGCACAGGAAGTGTATAATGAGTAGTAGGTTATGAGCCGAATTTTTGTTTGGTCACCTTTGCTCCGCTTCGGCCAGTGTTAACTGTTGTAGCATGAACCCTGAAACAAGGAGAGGACCTTGCTTGTTTGTTTTTTGAAAGCCTACAGACGGGATAGTTGAAAGCAGAGCAGTGGGGAAATGTTTTGACAGGAAATGGGAATAGCCTACCAATGAGTTAATGTGGAGGAACAGCAGGGGGACTTTTAGAGTGAGTGGGATGGAGAGAGGATGTGGGGGGATGATTAGAAGTTTTGAGTTGCAGTTCTCAATGGTGAACTGAAAAGCTTGGCTCTCCAGTGAAGTTGAGGCAAACTCTTCCATTTGTCTGGCAGCTAATAGCTTTCACCTTTGGTTGGGGAGTGTAGAGATTAAGGGCAGTCAGAGGATCAGAAAGGGGCAGATATCTGTGATTTAGAGGCACTTCACATACCGAGTGAGTGGTCTGTGGTTATTTTTATGTTATTTTGGATATGGCCATCATTGTTCATGTTAACATCCAGCATCTGCCACTTATTTAATAAGGAGATCTCTTGTGGATATCACTGTCAGCAAGGGTATGTGAGTGTGCAGATAGAGGTCAGTTAACAGCAGTATTTAGGAACAACGACTGTTTTCTTTGGCTCAATGCTGTGGGTGGGGCTCTGAGGGTGTATGACTGGGTCATAGTCTTCTGTTAAGGTCTTAAATTTCACTAATGACTTAACAATGCCCCCTGGTGCTAGGCCAGCCTCGCACCTTGTTTATTTGTCCCTTTATCTAGAATCTGAACCACCTTCTCCCAGGAGTTAGATTCCTCAACATATTCCCAAGCCTTTCACTTTCTGAAAAAAAAAAGAAACCCCAATACTAATATTTGCACATGTGCAGTATTCCTTCAACAGAATTTGATTATGAGTCTATTGGCTCATGCTTTAGGCAATAGTTATCCCTCCTGTGGGACATAGAAAAAGCAACTACACAACTAAAAACAATGCTTTTATTTTAAAAAGCATTGTTTTCAGTTACAGGAAGTTCAGGACAGACAGCATAAACTCATATAAATTCATAAAAAGTTAGGAAAATCTTAACTTGCTTTTTTGTGTTTTCCCAATTACAAATTCAACCGATGCTGTTTTAGCTTCAATCTGGAGGAAAATGAAAAATTAAGCGGAAGCAAAAAACAGCAATATAACAAATGCATTGTATACATGTGTGTGTGTTTGTGTGTGTGTGTGTGTGTGTGTGTGTGTGTGTGTAATGGCCCTGATGAATCTGTCAGGGCTCAGGGCAGGGGGTGATGTGACTGCTGACAGGCTCCCAGCATGCATGCTGAGAGCCCCAACAGTCTGCTTGCCCTCCCTGCAGCCCCTGCATCACCCGACTCTCCTTCTCCTCTCCCAGTCCGCAGCTCCACACATTTGCTGTGCATTAGCCACGGACAGTAAATTACAGCAGCCAGGACCTCAGAGCGATTCGTAACTCCTCACACGTTGCTCTCCTCTCCCTGCAGTACCATTATCCAGCTCACCTTCTCTGCGTCTGTCTTATCTCCCTTCTTTTGTCTCATCGTGATCTGTTTTCCTCTCGCTGTCTGTCATACTCATCCTGGCTCTTCAACTCTCTCAACCCTGTCAGATTTCTTTCCCCTTTCTGTCTTTCTCTTGCTTCTGTTATACTTCTCATCCTCCATTCTATTGTGTCACGCTACAGAGCGCTCCATCCCTTGCACATCCCCTCCACTCCCCCTTTACTTTCTTACAAGCAGGTCCCTATTGTCTAGGCTTCATAGGTTTCTCAGCTTCTTCTTCTCTCCCTTGTCCTCCTTCCAGTCTCCCTCACATTTCCTCCCCCTCTTTGCTCTCACCCCCCCATCTTTCTCTCTCTTTCTGGAAACAGATGTTGTTTGTCAGATCTTATCATTACTGGCTAATTAAGAAGACATCTCTTCTCCTTCTGTTGTTGCTCCTCTTCTCTATCCTCTCTCTCTCGGTGGCATCCATCCCAGATTCATTGTTTGTCTCCGGGAGAAAAGGTTTGGGTTGAGCTTTGATAAATGCATGTTATTGATAAATTTGATTAGAGGCTGATTGAGTCAGAGGTTATTGACAAAGTACGATTGGATTGGTTTCATTGCAGATGACCTCCTGGTATGACTGAAATCTATTTGGCGGTAGAGGGTGCTACATGTCTCCATTTGACAGTTGAGTGTATTTTGATTCTTGTCCCTCAGGACCCTCCCATGCTTGCTGGGAGAGGTGAGGCCACTGATGGGACTCCTATTCCCTGTCCTGGTTGTGAATTCATGTTCTCTACATTCTGGATATCTCTCCATATCCATCTATTTGGCAGGCTGACTATAGTCTCATGAGGCCATGCTTTGTATGCAGTTTTTTTTTTGAAGACTGGAACATCAGCTCATTTTAAATAGCTAAAATGCACATTTAGCAGCCTGTGAGGCGTTATTCAGTAAAGCAGGCAGGAGAAGCCTCATCCAAACGCTCAAATGTGACTTGTGTTTATCAGTCCCATCATTTCATGTCTCTCAGACCCACCATGCCTCGTTCAGGTTTGCAGTGGCAAGCCTGAAGATTTTACAACTGAACCAAGCTCTATAAATCAGCACTAGTGGTTTAAATGTTTGCCTTTGTCACAGTTCTCAAGTTTAGAGGTGGAGTGGGCTGGAGCGGAGGTTGCAGGGGTGAAACCAGCCTGGGAGGCAAAGAAGGCCAATTTCTAAAGAGCTGATACCCCCCATGTCTTCGCTGCCCTGAACCTCGCTTTTACCACTGATTGATAATGTATTTATTGGTGGATTTATTATTGCCCAAACAGATATATCTCCAATCTTTAAGAAATATAAACATGTCTTTTGACAGTTTGTTGTCATTTAGCAAACAATAAAAAAAAATCCAAGTTATAAAAGTATATTCTCTCCACACACAAGTCAACAAAACAACAATTTAAAGTATTATCTAGTATAGACTAAATTATTCTTTAGAGAATAAGAAAACAAGAACATGACTCTTTAAATTTTTCAATACAGTTTTCAAGTGCATTTTCTTTACGACTTTACTTCAGTATGATTTTGTGGCAATTATTATTATTAAGATTAAAGATTAAATCAACTTTCCCTTTTCTTCTACTTTATGCTTTTATTCCACCTCATTACATAAAAAATGAATCATCTATTTACACCATTACATTATGAAAGCTAAAGTTACCGCTGAGGATGAAAATGTTTGTATACATTATTAGAATATATGTCAGTTTTTATGGATAAAATATGAATAGAAATTTTAATTTCAGTAGGATAAACAGAATTTAAAGTTGGACCCTTATAATCCAGTAATATGACAATATTCACTGAAGTCACTCAGCTGCACATGGCCTGCATTTACAGACATTCTCTTGGAGTATAGTCACATTGTTTAATCATTATTTTTACTCAAATGTGTCACGATTCCTGCAGCTATGTCTCCCTTTTGTTTGTCGCTCGGCTGGCCTGAAGCGTATGTCAGCATGCAGATGCAGATGTTGTTTAAACTCTCCTAATTCATACAGGAAGTGAATATCAATGTCACTTTGAAATAATTAGACATCAGTTTCATGTTTACAGTGGACAGAAATGTCAACAGTAACAATGTTGAAAAAATCAACCACACTGACTGGAGCTGTTTTATTGATGACTGGGATTCTATTGTGAAGTCTAGAAAAAACAACCCAGGAGTCTTTCTGGCTGCTTGACATTTGCTGGTGAAGCCGATGCCACAGATATCCCTGTATGTTTTAGGAGGAGGAGGGGGGCTGGTGTGAAAGGTCCTGTGGTGGTATGCGACAGCGGGGGTATCAGTTCGTGGAGGGTTTTCTGTGCCCCATTAGCAGTGTCAAAGGTCATGTGCCCCGGGTGTTAACCCTAGTGACCAGTCTAGCTTCCAGTCTGCCAGGGGACCCTCGTCCAGGGGTATTTATTACTAACCCCCTACCTCACCACTCTATCCCACAAACACACCATGGAGGAAAACACCCCCCCCCCCCCCGAGCCGTTCCTTGGCCCGGGTACATGTACTAATTGGATGCATATCTCTACACTGATGCATGGCATCCCATCTGTAGATATGTTCCTTTGTGGGAAATATTTGCAGATCAATAACCGGCTTATCCAAAAGCAAGCACATGGTCCGAAGCTGCAGGATGCCTTCGGTCCACTGGCCACATGTTTGTTTAGGAATCATCTAGCATAAGCAACCATATGATGTTCAGAATTTTGTTTCCGAGGTAGTATTTTAACTAGTGTTTGTATAATTTTACATGACTGACCTTGTAAAACAGCGTTGCTCTCAAGTCAGCATTTTTTTCTTTGCAAATTTCTCTGCACACCATGCGTGAATGTGTGTGGTTTGTCTGGCCGGAGTGTGAAATATGCACGTATGCGTGCATGCATCTGGGCCTGCTGCATGAGTTAGTGCTCTTACTGTGTGAGTGTGGCAGAGGAAGGCCCTCAGCATGTCAGTATGTTTTAATGCTTCACATCTGGTTTCCTAATTTTCCTCCCTCCCTGCCCTCCTCTCTGCTCCCCTCCACCTCGATGTCAGGACACTGTTTTGTTTTTTCAGGGTTTTGAGGGGGTGATGGAGGGGATGTCTGATGAGTGATGGCCCTGAATACAGGACATCAACATTCTCCCTCTTCCTTGTCTCTGTTTTTCCTGTCCTCCACTTCTTTTGCTCTTTGACTATCTCTCTCACTTCTTATTTCAACCAATTATTATTGCTTGTGCTATACGGGGGAGTCACAGTTATATTTACGTACAAGATAAAGAGTAGCAACTTTTCTTGTCTCTACCTCTCTGTCCTCCCTTTTCTACTCTTTTGTTTCTATGTTTAAGCAACAGGGCATACACATCTGCCAAAGAAAAATTATGACACTATCCTCCTTCTCATTCTTTTCCTTAAAATTTTCCATTCAATATTTTTGTTTCAAGGCATAAATTTGTCTTCCTCGCTGCACTGACCCAAAATTGGAACACCAATGCAGATCCCAGAATAGAAGATGAGTGGAGAAAGTTTTCCAGCTGTGCTGCTGACTACCTTAAACTCTGCGTTAAAGCCTTTGGCATTGTATTCTCCAAGAACTTTTGCTATCAGTAAACTCTCATTTAACCTGAGTACAGAGGGTGATGTGTTTTATGTCTATGTGAAAAGGCAGTTTATGTCAACAGTGATTAGTCTTCATGAATGCCTATGAAATATTTTTAGAGGTCCTGTGCTGCTTAGGTGCTCGTTGCAAGATTAAGGCCATATGTAAACCAAGGTGAGTAACACTTATGTGTAACAGATGCCCCAGTTAACTGAGAAATACAAAACGGAGGGTCCACATTGAGGAGGGAAATATTTCTTATAACTGCGTTGCTGCTTTTATTTTCAATGTCACGGCTTTCTGATTGGTCAATGAACCAGTTTTAGCTAAGCAAGTTGTCACCATTGGGAGGGCCGCCTCATGCTGTGAGGCTTGTGTTTTAGTCTTGGGAACTGAAGCAGATGCAGACAGAAAAAATAAAAAGACTGCAAGCCTTGACCGAATTGCAGAAGTGAAGACAGAAAAGAAAAAAACAGACTCCCTGTGGTTCCTCAGCAGAAAATGATCCCAAGGTTTCAGACTTGGGTCTATATTTTGTTTGTGTTTCCTGTTTTAAGTGTGCCTGTGGAGGGCAGAGTTGGAGGGAGATAACACTTGGTTTCCATTGGTGGCATCCCTGTGAAATTCAATTTCTTGTCTAATTTGTCAGTAATGTGGTGAAACAAAAATAACAATTTTTGCCAGTTTCAAGTCCTTATGTTGTGTTTTTAAGTAAACTTATTATTTTTGGCTGCAATACGAGACCTAAGCTTTGGCTCGGATTTGGATCGGTTTCACAAAGTGAACTTTAAAGACATGCAACAATTTAAAAGTGATCAGATTTTATTTGCTTTCAGTGTTTCAAATAAACTCCCATGTTTCTCCTTCTTTATAATGTACATTATCCTGCAAATGTTCAGAACAAGGCACACATTAAGCACATCTGAGCTAGTGAAGCTTTTTGAAAATAGCCTTTATCTGCAATTTCTCTGTGACATGAAGTTCACCTCCAGTTCTTTGCATGTTCTCCTCATCTCTTCCCTGTTGATGGGGAGGTGTGTGGGTGTGTTACATTGCCAAAACAAAAACAAACAACAGCAATATTAAACTTTTGCAACCACAATAGGAGGGGATAAAAAACAGAGGGTCCTCGACTTCTTATTAATTATGCAAGATTAGTCTAATTATAATTCAGCAAATGAATGTGTGGCAGAAGGTGCGAGGCGACGGGCCTGGGAGATTTGCATGTTAAGTGGGCAGGGGGAAGCGACTAATGCATGCTAATATATGCGTCAATGTCTTGCTTTAATTTCAGCATTTGCAGCTGTGTGCGTCCGAACTGAGGGGGGTGAAAAGTTGACTCATTGGGTTTTTGGGAGGGGGGGCAAAGGTGGGGGGTGTCTGCGTATTAGAGTGTAAATGCATGCATGTGAATGTGTGCTTTTGTGTGTGTTAGGCATCTGGTGTCATACAAACAGAGAACGATGAGGAGAAGTCAACAAACAAGGTCAAGAACTGTCAGAAAGTGCACAAAGCCTGAGATGGATGTAGACAACCTCTCAATTAGGGTTGTGGTTTGGCTGTCGGAGGCATCAGTGCAAGTTTCAGTCACTTAAATGAATGATGACTGTTGGTTGAATGAACACTGAGCCGCATGCAGGAGTGGCAGGGAAACGATTGTGGTTAAACCACGGTCAGCCTATGTGTTGATATGAAAACAGAAAAATCTAGTCCGTGTCCTGAGTTCCCTATTTAAATAAACATGATATCATGTAAAACAAGAGGATCATTACTCAGGATAAAACAGATAATCCACAAAGGAGGCAGTAAAATTACACAAAACCTGATTATGGTCGTTCTGTGGTATCGGGAAAAAAATTGTTTGACTTTACTTGTGTAATATACTGCCTATGGTAAGACTACCATAATTTCCATCAGAATGTAGTTAGACATTTGGTAACTATGTAAAAAAAAGAGAAGAAGGAAGTGGGAGAGGTGTAGAAATGCCCTTCAATGCATGTCCAACTAATACCCAAGTCTAGCACAGCTTTTGAGTTGTAGGTCATTGATAAATCATTGATAAATTGGAATCACCCTTTGCCAAGAAAAATATTGATTGTCCTCTGACGAAACAGCGCAAATCAAGAAATATTTTGGAGCTGAGAGCTGGTTCCAAGCCATGTCCTGTTCACAAGGGAGGAAGCTGGAGCGAGTGATGGAAGAATAGCAAGTAAAAGCTGACAGAACGAGAGAAAGAGATTAGTATTCTATGGGAAGGTTCGGGGCTGAGGGGCTGATATGAAGTTCCTCTCCAAACAACTGTTCTCCATTAAAATGACTTATATTTGCAAAGAGCACAGTGTGGGTGGGATTGGAGCTAAAACACAAAGCCCAAAACTGCTGCCTCCCTCCACTGCATTTTTCTTCTACACTTTTGTTTAACTGGAAAATGAATACATGTGTTTTTCACAGGCGAAGTAGTCTTGCTGACGGGATCATGTGTTTGGAAGGTTATACGTTTGTCCGTAGCCACACTTATATTGCAATGTGTGATTTCCGTGAACTCTTTCCATTGGAAACACAACTTCTGACCGATTTCTACTTGCTGTGAGATTTTAAAACACATTTTTGGCCTAATTTCTCCTAGCCACCATATTCTTCAGAGCTTCGTCTGCACCTGCCCCCTTTATATACTTTCCCGCTTCTCATCTTGCCAAGTCCCACTCCTCGCTCTTCGTTGTACATCAGTGATGGAATGTCTTGTTGTTGCCTTCTCTTTCCCATCGCTGTCTTTGCCTCTCAGCATGGGGACTTTGGGATTGCGGCAGAGCTGCGTTGCCATGGCAGCGAGCTATGTTGCCGAACTGTGCACACCTGGGATTTGGAGTCTCTCTCCGTAGTCTCCCCCTCTCCTATTTATTCCACCTTCCCCTCAGGTTTTCTTCAGTGCAGCAGAGGCTATCAGCACCCCTCTCTCTTTACTTCTCTCATTCTCCACAGACTACCACCTGCAAAGATACTCTCACATATATAATGAGACACATAGACTTGAAAACAAATTTCATGTCCGTACCAGCACATGTGCCTCCATCACTACCTTCCTCTTCCCACCTCCTTATTCCACTTTCTCTGTAGTCGTCTCCGCTCCATTCCCTCTCCAGTCCCATGTGGGGGTTCAAATACGGCATTGTAGGATACCTCAGTCCCTTGAGTCCTCTGGCATATTTCACTGTCTTCGCTTTACTTTGAGACACAACAGTGCTTTTCACCGGACTGTGCTTCATATTCTCATAATGTGATTTAATGTGTAAAAATATTGACTAAGCTAAACAGCTGTGATTGATGTTGGGACTGTAATCATGTGGACACACACACACGCACACACACACACACGCACGCACGCACGCACGCACACACACACACACACACACACAAACACAATTCACAAGACTGGCCTCTGAAAAATAATGATTGTCTCCTTTGACTTCCAGCCTGTTGGAGATGCACATAATCATATATACGACTCTTTCATGTCATTTCAGAGTTGATGATCCACAAACATGTGTCCTCTCATTTACCTTTGCAGGTTTTTCTTGAAGTTCTTCCTGAAATGTAACCAGAATTGTTTGAAGACGGCAGGAAACCCACGGGATATGAGGAGGTTTCAGGTAGGAAAAGAAAAGAAAACACACAAGCATGTTCGAGAAAAGAGGGAAGGTGATGACTGTGGGACCGGCTATGAGGGGAAAAAGACTTTTCATTTATGAAAAACATGGTCCATCAGGATTACATATCCTTTTATTATTAACCGATGTCCAGCCTGTGTTAAAAAGAGTTCACACCATTAACTGACATAGTTAAGCTTCGGAAATATTGGAAGACATAGATGAGATCGTTCAGAATAGATGGCAAGACAAACGAAAGGACTCAGATATGTGGGAGATTTGGTTTGGGTGTTGTGGTGCAGGAAATAGGTTGAGGTGTTTCAGGAAGTTGTCAAGAATTGAGTGATTGGCTCCAGATGGAAGAGGTCAGGCTCCGTGACCCAGGAAGTGGTCACTGGGGACACTCTCGCCTCACTTCCTCTGCCGTCTTTCAGCACCAGCGGCCTCCGTCTGGCATTCTCTTTCTCTCAGCAAACCCGCCGTCCCTTCCCCTTCTTCGAGCTCCCTATGTCTTCCACCTTGTTTGCTTTAACTCCTGAAATGTGACAGATGCTGAGAAGTTATGAGGACCGGGTGCTCCAAGACTCTCGTTTCTGGGTTAAAAGGTGATCAGAGCTGGACAGCGGTCTGCTGCTTGATCAATAATTTACAGTTATTTTTCCTAAGCTTTGACTCCCTACCCACCACCTAAAACACATGTGCTTCTCCTCCTTTTCTTTTTCATGTTCCTTCACCTGTAAAATTAGGGCCATGTGTTTCTTTTTTTTTTTTCAAAAGGAGCTCATCATTGTCATGTAATTGTTTATGATTTCCCCAAAAAATGTCAGAATTTTTACTCCCCCACTCCTTTTAAGACTCAAAAACAAGCTTTTAAACACGCAGAAACAATCCTTTGCCTTTCAGAAATATGGTCACATACACTCATAAATATCGAAAGCAAAAAAACCCCACGATTATTGCCTCATTAAGTATATGCGTGTCATCCATGAGAGGCAGATGTGGGAAGGGACACACACATGCTGAGGCCAGAAAATCAAATTAGGCATAGAATATATCATTCACTAGACTAACGGCCAGCTAAAATGGGAGATATGGTCCATATGTTTGGTGTCATTGAAGGATCAGAAGGAGACAACGATGGGCTCGCTGCACGCTGTATGAATCAAAAAGTTAGGTAAGAGGCAGCGACGAGCCCATCTGGAAACCTGATGGTGGATCGGAAGGCCCTATGAGCAGCATCTTCACCAGAAAACAGACATATTATCAATGTCCCAGGGATGTCACATATACCTATTGAGAAATATTACTATCACATGTATGCCAGAATAAATTGCCGCTGAGGGATTTTTCTGCTGTAAGTTGAGACAACGACTCTCAGCGTGTTGTCTGAGGCGTGTGCACACATACGCTCATGTATCTTCTCCCTTTCCTCTCCTCTCTTCAGGTGGTGTTGTCCAGCACCGTGAGTGTAGACGGCCACATCCTGGCAGTGTCTGACAACATGTTCGTCCACAACAACTCCAAACACGGCCGCAGAGCTCGCAGACTGGAGCCGGGAGAGTCCGTTGAGAATAGCATGGAATACGGTGAGACGCCACAGACGATGCAGCGTCTCAAAGCACCTATATTTGATTTTACAACATGTTTACTGGATAATTCTAAACCAGGAGTTAGGTAATGCATCCTCCCCTGCTGTAGCAGAGAGTTAATACACAATATATACAAATAATAGCAGCATCATTAAATTACATCTTTAAAAAAATATTAATCCAGCACCTATTTACCGCATTGGCCCGAATATAAGACGGTGTTTTTGCATTGAAATAAGACTGAAAAAGTGGGGGTCGTCTTACATTCGGGGTCTAGACATTATACCCATTCACAACGCTAGATGGCGCCAGATATCTTTAAAGCGAATGCTGAACTTAACTCCCCAGGCCAAAGCGAACCCCTGTCACGAAGAAGAAAAAAAAAAAAAAAAAATAGCGGTAAGAAAGAAAACAGACGAAAATAAGAGAAGAGATAACAGAAAATAGAGAAACGTAGCGACAATCTGGAGTAATGTTCTGACAGGACAGATCTCAGCCACTCTCAAGTTTAAACCAGTTTGCATTATTTTATTGCAATGTTTTTCCTTATTCAGATTTGTTTCAAAACTACAGTTACAGTTAGACTTCACTTTGATGGTTAATGCAGTTATTGTAGTTTTGTTGTTTAATCCCAGTAGATTGGTTTATTTATATTTCAAAAACCCTGTAAAAATTAAATTTGGTGTTCAAAAAGTCTTTATTCAAACTTGAGTCTTGAAAAAGAGGGGGTCGTCTTATAATCAGTGTCGTCTTATATTCGGTGCTTACTGGAAAAAAAAACAAACTGCTTACGGAACAAATCAATTTAGAGTATATGAATACAAATGTGGATCTCTTTTTTGTTTTGTTATAAACGTACGTTATTGAAATTATATTTTCTTTAACATGGTTTACCTTAGAATATAAATAGTCCTGGCCTTAAAAATGCATCATGAGAGAAAGTTTCCATTCATCCTTTATTCTTTTTACTGCTGTACAACTTGCTATGCGACCCTGGGGTAACTGCTTCTTGTTGTTCCTGTCCAGCCACCCCATGTATCAAAGCCATCAGTCCCAGTGAGGGCTGGACCACTGGGGGGGCTATGGTCATTGTCATTGGGGAGAACTTCTTCGATGGACTTCAAGTGGTGTTTGGCAGCATGCTGGTATGGAGTGAGGTACGATTGCCTAAGATTAAATGGTTTATCAAATAAAATCTCATTGTTTTGTCAAATTTGTGGGCAGTCCGCACAAATTAATCTCCACAAAAGTTAACCCAAATATTTACATTGTGTGAGTGAATAATTTGTTGCTGTTGTGGGACTGTTTTCTGTCACCTTCTTCAGCTGATCACACCACACGCCATCCGTGTCCAGACACCTCCTCGACACATTCCTGGGGTGGTGGAGGTCACATTGTCTTATAAATCTAAACAGTTCTGCAAAGGAGCACCTGGACGCTTCATCTACACAGGTGTGTGTGTGTGTGTGTGTGTGTGTGTGTGTGTGTGTGTGTGTGTGTGTGTGTGTGTGTGTGTTTGTGTCTGTTTCCTCAACACGTCTTGTAAAACTGAGATCTTATTGATAAACCAGGACTCATTTTCTGCATTTCTTTCCTTTTATTTAATTTCAGCCCTAAACGAGCCGACTATAGACTACGGTTTCCAGCGTCTTCAAAAGGTCATTCCTCGACATCCTGGTGACCCAGAGAAATTAGCCAAGGTAAAATGCTTCTAAATAAGATGTATCCATGGTAATGATGGTTTTTCAAGGAACTGTGCATGACCCGTTTCTGTCAGTTTGACGACGTAATAAATGATGTCCGTTGCAGGAGATCCTCCTGAAGAGAGCCGCAGATCTTGTTGAAGCCCTGTATGGAAATCCACACAGTAATCAGGTAAACAGCAGCAGTCTTCATGTGATATCACAAATACTTTGAAATGACATATTAGTAGAAACAGAACAAACAAATTTGAAATTCTACATCATTTATTTTGCATATTTTATTGTGATCGTATCTCCTGCAGGACATGCTGCTGAAGCGTGCAGCTGACATTGCTGAAGCTCTCTACAGCGTTCCACGTCCTCACAGTCAGCTGCAGGCGCTGCCCAGTTCACCGGCCCATGGCAGCGTCATGGGTCTGGGATCCTATCCTTCTCAGTTAGGCGTCAGCATCGGGGAGCCTGGACAGAGCAGCCAAGGCAAGAGGAACAACATAGAGAACATTCTTCATTGTTCATCACAAACAAGACTTAGAATGACTGATTTTTTTCTATTTGTCTAGGTTACATTCGAAATTCCAGTAGCTTGTCTCCAAGAGGTTACCCATCAGCCTCCACTCCTCAGCAGTCAGGCTACGGGGGCAGCGGAGGGATGACTGGCGGCTATGGGACGGTTCCCATGACCAGTTTGGGAGTGCCTGGCTCACCTGGCTTCAGTAGTGCCTCCCCCACAGGCTCACCCTACAGTAAGGCCTTGCACTTGTCTGAAAATGCGTGGAGGAAATGACCTCAGGTTTCTGAGTTGTCTCATCGGTGTTCTCCCCTCCACAGTAATGCCCTCCAGCCCGACTATACCAGGAAGCTCCAGCTCTTCTTCATCTCTCTTGCCTTTCTCCTCCTTCCCGTCTGCTGCTAAACAGAAGAGCGCTTTTGCCCCCGTCCTCAGGCCCCAGGGCTCTCCCTCCCCTGCTTGCCCGGCCTCAGGGGGGAACAGCTTTAGAGGTAGCCATCCAACTCACTATCTGACCCCCCTGTCTGAACTCACGAATGCAGTCTAACCTCCTACTAACCACTCCAAAGCTCTGACTGAACAACACAGACAAACATTTGCTGGATGTACACTAATGAAAGACCTCATTGATTAGAATCATAGCTTTTGTATATTTTTTTTCCTCTCCAGCAATTACGGGCCTGGTTGTTCCCTCGATGTAGCAAAGCACCCACCTCAATCTGCCCCCCGACCACTTCTTCACTTAGTCCCTCTTTTGGCATTGAGAGGGCAGGGAGAATGGAAAATTGATCACTAGAGAGACCATGTTTAACTTTCGTTCCTGAGCCCCCCCTGCTGTTTCTAAACCCCTTTTTTTATTCAGTTTGGATGAACAGAAGGGGGTATGAAAATGTCCAAAGAGCATCCGCCTACTCCAGAAGCAGAGCAGGCTGCTTCACATGCAGCCACAGACAGACAAAGCTCCTCATCCAACAACATCACACTGGACCATGTAACGCTGTGTGTGATGTGGAGCATCTGCATTTTGAAAGATAACAAAAGAAAACTTGTCCTAATTTAAGCCCAAGCTTCAAAAGCACCTGTACTTACGTCTGGCCTCCTGTCACATGCAGCATCTGGTTCTTCCACGAACTGTGCGACCCTTAGCCAGCGTGCACACGGGACGTATTTGTGAGAGCACTGAATGTTCATTGATAACGAACTCCAAACTCTAAGAAGCAGGGTGCTGTTTGTCTATGTATGAACACCTTAAATGGCATGTGTGTACACTGTTTGTGAATTAGCAAGAGCTTTCTCTGTGGTAGACTTTTTGAAGACAATTTGCATTCCAGAAAATAGAACCTTTATTTTTTGTTCTGATCTTAACGGTTTTACAAAGGAGAACTCTTTGTCTCAAGGGTTATTACTAAAGGAATTCATATATTGATTTATTTAAGAACAAGCAATTTAACTTATTATAGTTAGCCTAGGGAATAATATAAACGTGTTTTTATGAAGTGGTCTTTTTCCAGTTGTCACTGAAATGAACTTATTGCAGCCCTTGGTTATTTGTGTACTAAACATTTACAGGGAACGGATCTTCTGTTCAGGAGAATCGACTCTAATACAACTTTTGGAGTAAAACAGTCCATGTTTTCAGTCTCTCGTACAGCGAATTCTCAATGTTGTGCCCTCATCTGATAAAATTCCTTGTCATTGCATAAAGGAAAAGTGTTAGTTAGCCTTATCTTTTTCCATTTCACTTATAATACATGCTTTGTCACATGATTTCCCTGATATTACTTATTTTGACATTGCAAATTTGACTTTATATGGCTATAACTCATAGATTTTACAGTTTCATTTAAAATGCCTCAACCCAGGTCTCTAATCACTATGCAGTACAGTAAATGAAAGCACAAACTGCTCAGTAGGAAAGAACGGGGCGAATTAGATGTTCATTTATCCATATCAAGCTGTTCTCACTCACTGATTTTTGTCACCGCAACACAAACTTCATTCTCAGGATACGAAAACAACACAGAGAGTAGACAATACTTGCAAATTTGATTTTAGAATTTGTTTAATTTTATTTATTTAAAAAATATTAGCAATTTTATATTATGGGTTTTTTTTCTTTCTTTGAAACGGTACAAATAATGGTGCAGATGTGATTTGTATATCTCAAGGTGTCATTATATTTTGTGCTCCAAATAAAATAAATGAAGAAGAAAGTCACTTCAGCTGATTGAGATTGTTTTAGTTTAGAACATGAGACTCATTTTAGCACATAACATTAAAACACACATGTGCGTGCACACACACATACACACACAGACACACGCTGCATTGTCTGAGGATTTCCTGGACATGAGGTTTTATCTGCAGGACAGGTTCTGCTGTCTCGACATCGGCGCCCATCACCTGTGTGCCTGTGCTGCACAATTTTGTTCACATAGCTGATGAGCCGCAGCATCTTAATTGTGATGCAAGCGTTAAAGACTGAGCAGAGCATGTCAAGATAAACAACAACACCCCCATCACTCTCCTCCTCAATAAGCCAGCTTTTCTCTGAGGACCAAGCCTCTGGGGGCCCCAGACTGAGAACCACCTCCGATGGAGCCTCCTCCTCTCTGTCTCTTTCTCCTCTTTAAAACACACACACACACACACACACACACACACACACACACACACACACACACACACACACACACACACTCTCTCTCTCTCTCTCTCTCTCTCTCTCTCTCTCTCTCTCTCTCTCTCTCTCTCTCTCTCTCTCTCTCTCTCCTAAGCGTGTGCCTCGGTAGGTCTTTGTTTGCTGCTGCTTCATCCTCTCTTTATTTCTCTCCTATTTTTTTTACTCCCCTGAAATGGCCCTTCTCTGCTAATGTAATTAGCACTGGTAAAGAAGGGCAGTTAATTACCCATTCTATTTTGATCGAGTAATTAATGTTATGCCAGGAAACAGCAACTGTTTCATTAACATAGCACTCAGAGGAGTGAGGGGGCAGGGTGGATGCACGTGTGTGTGTTTGTATGATACATGTATGGCTCAACAGTAAATCAACTACTCGTTTCTGCAACCGGCCTCGTACAACAAGTTTAGTTCAATGCTGTCTTTGTCACCATCAAGTGGCAAAGAAAAGCCTCAATAGCTGCCTCCTCCTCCTCCTCTTCCTCCTCTTTATCTCTCCCTCTTCTGATGTGCTGTTAATTTGACAAGTTAAAGCCAGCTCTGTTGCCGGCACCTCAGCATTCATCTCGCTGAGTGCTCCTTCTGCCCAGCGGTGCACAGTGCTTCCATGTGATTGGCTGCTTGTTGCTGTTGTTGTAGCGGCGCCTTGTGATCACCGTTTGGATGAACACAGGAGGAGACGCCACCTGCCACCCAGTTGTTCCACATCACAATGTATACACAGCTTCTAAAAAGCTTCTAAATGCTCCATAACTTGGAGCACAGTCACGTCGTGTTTCATTATTGACACTGCTGAAGTGCTGCTGAGCCTCCTGCCTGTCTAAGTTACAGTGTTGTCTCTGAGCATATAGCACAAAATACACCCATTGCCTCTCGCCTCTCAAGGGATGTGTTTGTGTTTATATACCCAATTAGCCCTCTGGCCACAGCATGGCCATGCATTAGGATGACATTAGCCCCGGGTGTATGCAGACTGTGTGTATGTGTGTGTTTATGTGTGTGTGTGTGTGTGTGTGTGTGTGTGTGTACAGTGGACCCCTTACACACTCAGTCCTTATTTCGGGGCTGAGCGTTCCTTATTAGCAGATTGAGGCAGCGCTTGATGGGGCGGCCAACTGTTTTGTCAAATAGATTGGTGGATTGGCTTCCACACACCCCGGTGTCCTCTGCCTCCGGCCCGCCAGTAAAACCGGCATTGTTGCCCATTAGACCACTGGGCCCTGATTCCTTTTTTCAAAATGAATTCCCCACCCTTTCCTTTCTGCCATTCCCTTGGGTGTCAGTAGAGTGGGGTGGCAGATGGGACAGACACAGAGCTACCCCATGAGATCCCCCACCCCTGTGAAATGCACACACACACACACACACACACACACACACACACACACACACACACACACACACACACACACACACACACACACACACACAGACACGTGCATACACACTCAGACATGCATGGACATATGCATAAGCACAACACGCTACATGTGGAGGCGGACACACACTCAGCAGCAGCACTAACATATAGCTCAGCTGTCCCCAGACACAAACCTCATCTGCCAGCCCGCTGTTTTGTCCAGACCACAGGAGTATGTCCTGTGAACACAGTGACGTCTCTGTCCGTGTGTGTGTGTGTTTGTGTGTGTGTGTGTGTATGTCTGTGTGTGTGTGTGTGTGTGTGTGTTTGCGTATGTGAGAGAGGACTGCACAGTAACAGCTTAACTAGAATGACAGACTCCAGTAGGCTGCTTGCACTCAGTGCAACCGACATTAAAATTTGAACAACTGATGCCCCCTAAAACCAGCTTTACCCAACATCTGGTATCATGTGTTTATCATCTGTATGTTATTGAAAATAAAAGAAAGATTTTACATAATCTGGATATGAATCTGCATCATATCCAAGTAGAACTTCAAGCAAAATGAAATCCATTTGAACCTGAATCATCTCAACCAAGAATTAGTGGCAAACAAGAAAAAAAGAGGAGCTGAAATGCAAAAACAAAATATCTGACCATACAAGAGCAACTCTTAAAATAAGTTGGTTCTATCTGGAAACAAATACTTTGATAAATAAACTACAAAATAACTTTTAAACAAGATCAGTTGACTAAAAGTTGATGCAATTTGTAAAGTAAATCATGTTTGGTACAGAACATAACCTGTTGACAATTTTCTGATTATATTATATTATATATATATATATATATATATATATATATATATATATATATATATATATATATATATATATATATATATATATATATATATATATATATAAAAATATAAACAAATAAGGGAACAAATACTAATGCATATAGTATGTTCTTGTGATCTCATGTCTTTGTTCTGACCACTCTGCATCAACTGCATCATGTTTTAATTAGTTTGTTAATTGCATGAATTATTTATTCTTTTACATTTTTGATATGGATTTTAAGCAGACTTAGGATAGAGACAAAAATTTAGCTGTGTGTTCAAGTTTTTAAAAAGGTTTATGTGCTTGTAGAGAGTGCTGAACAAACCACAAAAAACACACTTTTTGTCGCTTTTATTAAGACCTTTGCTGCTTTTAGCAAATAAGATATGGGAAGCTGCAAATGTACTGGTTCAGAGTGTGTTGTGCAAACAGCAAAGATAATCTGTGGCCCCTGATTCTTTAGCCTTACTTCTATAATTTGACTTACTGGTACTTATCTCAAGTTGTTTCACTTTTATTTTTCATTGAGGCTGCCTTGTTAGTAAAAAGGAAAAGAAATAAAGCTGGAGTATCCAGTAGGAAAAATTTTTTTTTCTTTATGTCAGGACCTTTCTCCTCCTCCAAGCAGACCTATGGTATTGACAATTAACCAGATTAGTGGAGTGGGGATGTAATTTAGGCCGAACACACGTATTGGCTGTTTGTGCGCGGTGGTGTGAGGTGAGAAGGCCCCGCGCTGGTGATTAATTACAGCCAAGCTGCGTGACAGAGGTGGGAGCAGTACCGGTGCTGTCTGCTACAGACGTGGAGGAAAACCCAGCCTGGCTAATTGACCCGGCTTCTGTAAGGCCATCCATCAAACGTGGCCCGAGTGGCCCGTAAGAAACACATTATTCAGAGGTAAGTTAGTTAAGCGACTGGCGCTGCTCCATTCATTAAAGGCAGCAGCTCCTCTCCTGTCTGCGTCGTGAAATGTTCGGTCCATCAAAAGAAATTAGAGGGCAGTTTATTCAAGTCCGAGCTTGTGATGCTATTTATTCTGCATTTTGTGGCTGTTGTTTTATTCTGATTGATATTTTGATCACGTCATAAATCTGTCTTGGCCTTGACGCGTCACAGCCCGGCTCAGCGCGGTGCGTCAAGGCGCAAACACGGACATCAGCTGTTACAGAACAGAGTTAGAAAAGGTCTGCATTTGTTTATCTGTTTGTCTCCACTATATGTGTTGCTGCGGATTTTGATTATATTTTGTAGGTTCGTGCACCTGGTTTTAGCTGCTGCAAAAATCCTTCTAGCTCCTCTTTTGGCATAGCGAGGGCAGAAAGACAAGTCGTAAGTTACAAAACCATAACTTTCCTTTTTGGGTTTACTCTCATTGCATTGGATGAACAGAACAGGGAAGAGAACAAACATCTACTCCAGAGACATAGTAGGTTGAGGAACACACAACTATACAATTAACCCTGTATATGTCTTGCATTAGTCTACATTGACCTGACCTCCTGTCACATACAGTATGCACTTCTTTCAACAACTCCCTTGATGACTTGTGTCTCTGACATCCTTTTGCTGCTGCGATCGGCTGCACATGTGATGTATAAACAGACACCAGCTTCTGGCAGTGATTCTGAGGAATCTTAGCCTGTTCCTCATGGGCAAAGCTCCCCTGTAATATTTCTTATTCATGTGCTCTAATCTTCAATACCACCAACAGTTGCTATGGGATTCTAATTAACAGCATCCTTAGCATATACAGTACATTAAAAAGATGCTGTTGCCGGTGGGGGCTGTCATTTGTGTGTCTGGGTGGTGGAGGTCAGTGAATGATGGCACGGCCTGAGTTCTCTGCTCTTAACACCTGGTCTGGGCCTTCGTGTGCTTACATTTGTCTTCCTCTCACGAAAACAGATGGCGCAAAAGGGAACGACATTTATTTGGATCTGCAAATGGTGCTGATGTTTTTGTGAAAGCAGAAGAAATCATTTCTCCTGTTGTAGTGGAGCTTCCAGTCTTATCCCATCTCCATTATCCTCCCTCCCTGCAAGCATTGCATAGGCAGAGAGTAATTACAAATGGGTCACATGTAGCTGACTCTTTTGTCAGTAAAGTTCTGGCAGTATGTTTATGAGCATCAGCGTCAAGGTGCTTCAGGTTTTCTTTTTTCTTTTTTTAAATTAACTGCTGCTTTCTTGTCAAATGTGAATTGTCTCCAAACTACAAATCATCTTTACATTTAAATGGTAACTTGTTTTAAGTGATTTTAACATTTTATAGGGTGTATACCACAGATTTTGGTGGTTCACACAGACTGAGGCAGCTCTATAGCACCACCTACCTGTCCTAAATATCCTTCTTTTTTTTTTCTTTCATATTACTAAAGAACATACAGCATCTTTTTTTTTTTTTGGTAATATTATTTTTCTCACCCCTATTTATTACAAATCTTTTTTGTTTGTGTTTCTTCATGTTGAAGTATTGTCACATCTTGTGTTGCAGTTGAAACATGCCATCAGTGTCAACGCTGGGACAACAACCTCAAACAACTGTTTTATATGTCTTGCTGTCCTCTGTTTACCAGCATGCATAAATATGCAAGAGGGTATCTAATCAAATAAATCCCTTCATTAGGAGAGCTGCTGGTATTTCTGCTTTTGCATTAATTACATAGTCATTACCATATCAATTAGAGAAATCAGAGATCATGTAATTAAGGTTTAACCAAAAGCACCTGCTGCCTCTGAGCTGTGATGTGGGCTGTGTGCTTCGGGCCTAATCTAATCTCTGGCCTTTGACAGGACTCCTTCTCATCAATCCTGAGCTGTCGGAATTCAGCTTTTTTGTTTTTTTTGTTTCTTTTTTGATTTGTTTTTGTTTATAGGGAAGGGCGGTAGTGTTTGGAGGTGGCACCATGCAAAATGTTGTCATGGTGATCGGATTGATTGACAGGGATGCCTGATTAGAAGGGAATGAATAGGAGACAGGTGGACGAAGGCGTGCTGTACATCTAAAGGAACAGATTGGGACAAAGTGAGGACTCGCTGGGTGTCACAGGGGGAGTCGCTTTTTGTTGCGGCTCAGGTTATGTCTTGGAAAAGATAACCAGTAATTACTCTTAACGGTCAACGGAGGGACATGAAACAGTATCTCCAGATGTTCCTTGTATTTTGTTATATAAAATGAGGAAAATGCTTCAGAGAGACAGAGAGAAAATGTATGTGGGGAGGGTTTGGTCATGTTGGTTGGACACCTGGAGACAAAAGATGAACGGAACTGAGAGGAGGATGGAATAATTCTTATAATGAAGGGTCAGAGGAAGTCATGTGGTAGGAATCATGGGAAGAAAAATACACAGAGGAAAAGAGACAGAACAGGAGAGGAGATGAAGGATGGAGGGAAGAGAAGGGAATGGGACTCAGGGGGACTGACACCAGCCTGCGGCCTCCTCCTCCCCTGCACTTCCTGCTCATTTCCTTTTCTTAATGCTCCCCTCTGCCCCTTTCACTCTTGTCAGCCTCACCTTTTTCTCTTCCATCAGGTCAGTCTTACATAAACATGCATTTGGCAATGTCTGGGCCTTTAGTGTATGATTGTGAGATTTAGCCCATCAACTACTGCTCTTTTTGATTTGTAAGTCATCATATTAATTTTTACCATTTCCCAAAGTATTCATTCTTCTTTTATTCTCTATTTCAGGATGTCATTGTGTTCTAAAATTGTGATTACAGAAAAAAAATTAGATATAGCCATGAAAGCTCGTTGGTGAAAATTCCTGATGTTTATCACACAATTTACGGCGCAGAGAAGATGTATTCAAAAACTTCATTTTTTTCATCCCACAAAAACATGTATCTGGTACAGTTAGGTTCTTCATGTGAGGGCAAGAAGTAAAAGTTATCAATCTCAAGCTCTGGTAAAATGTGTGTGATTTGATATTCGGGCCATACTAGCATGAAGTAAAAGTCTGCCTAGGCTGTCACACGCTTCAACGACCAAGACAGCAGACTGAAAGCTCCTGTGATACCATCCGGGGAAGAGTCTATTCTCATCCTTCTGTGTCACCACATGAGAGGTCCATTGTGATGAAAATTGACATCAGGAAAGCAGCAGGACCAGACAGGTTATCGGACCACACACTGAAGTCATGTGCCGATCAGCGAGCAGGCATGCTCCCAACTGTCGGTACAATAGTACCATATAAACTAATACACAAGCTCATCCACCTGGTTCAGACTGTTACACTCTGTTAATACATGATTCATTTCCTCTCAAGAAAATGACAAATGTAGATTGGTTGACCTCTGTCCTCATCATGAACACAGGAGCACCTCAGGGCTCAAGTTTTTATTAGTACGTCCCAAACAGGGAAATTTCCCCGACTCTTTGAAGTTTGCTAACGACAGATTGGTACAGCCTTCACATCGCAGTAGAAGTTGCCCCAACAGATCTATTAGTCTCTAACATTCCTCTCTTACTTGTGAACAAGACCCCTAGACGCTTGGAACTCCATGTGGGGCATCAACTCACCCCCCTCCCCCCACAACACAAATGGATATTCTGTCCCAAAGATTGAACAGAATCTGTGAGAAAGGGAAGCCCCACCAGGACCCAGCTTTCACAAAAAGTCTGACTTATTTCTGGCTATACACGTTTTTATTTGCCTCAAGGGGTGCTGAGAAGTGTGATCTTACAGTACTTGGAGCACACCCTCCGATCCCTCGGCACTGTCCCCAAATTTCACACGGTGTTGTAGAGGCGTATCAACCAGGAAAAGCTCTACAACATCCAGCGCCTGAAATGACTCAGGGTGGATTCTCCACCCCTGGGGCATGGGAAAAGAGGAGCTTCCATATCTCATGAATGAGTCAATAGATATTTCACAAACTGCTCATTAATTTATAAATAAGTATATATTTTCACTCATAACAATTGAGCAAGACAGTGGCAGCATTGAAGGAGCTGGCTTTGTGTTTAGAAAAGTGTTGGGATTAATTAAACAGAACTCTGTCTGTGTTTGTTTTGAGGTGGAAGAAACAACTCCAGAAACACAAGTTTAGACAATCTCACCTGTGGTTATGGATTTTCATCCAGCTGCTTGTCTTCAGGGAAGACAAGCAGCTGGATGCAGCAGCTCCTCCTTCAGCTCCAGAGGACTTTAGAACATCAGTTTTTAATTTACATGTAATTATAAAACATGTTTTTGGGAAGCTCAAAAATGAAATTTGTATTTCTAAGGCATCATGTGGGTCTGAGAGGACTGTAATATCATCTGTGCTGTATGTCGTGCATACTGTATATGGTACATTTGAATAGAAAGTTGACTATGACTATTACTATGAACACCCCCAGCTGATTCTAACAGGTCATAATATGAAATGGTGCTGCCATCTGCTGGTCTGACATGGAACTTCCCCTGAATTGATTTCTTAACTCACACACTTTTTCAAAACAAATTTATAAATACATAAAGAATGTACATTGTATGTTAATGTACCTTGTATTATGACATGAGCCTATATTACATAACAAAATTAACTACGTAAATCTTTTTGTTTTTTGTCATTTTCCAAGTTTACATTGAGGCACTGAATGGAATCAGCCAGTCAGTAGCTGCTGACAGCCATCATGCACACTTCTACATGATCATCAGTCATGGTGGAATGGTTCTTGGAGTTGAAGATCTTAATGTGGGAAAATGCCGATTCACATAAATAAGTGGAGCCAAATAATACAGTCAAGGAGGTCGGACATTTCTTCTTGTTGGGGTACTTTTCCTCTAGGTAGTTCCTATAAGTTCCAGAAATGTCCATGAGACCTGGACTTCGGCTGAATGACAGCTTGTTGTGGCAAAATCTCAACTTCCACTCCAGAAGAGTTCAATTGTGAAACAATGCTGAAATTTTTGATGCCAGTGAATCAACATCAGCATCTTTCCGAAAAAGATAGCACATGAACGTAGCAACTGGCTCGAGCAAAGAAATGTCTTGAAATTGCTTGTTAAACTCTGACAGACGATTGTTAATTTCTTTTATACATTTGCTTAAGTCCATCCATCCATCCATCCATCCATCCATCATCAACCGCTTATCCAGGGCCGGGTCGCGGGGGCAACAGTCTCAGCAGGGATGCCCATACTTCCCTCTCCCTAGACACCACCTCCAGGGGGAGCCCGAGGCATTCCCAGGCCAGCCAAGAGACATAGTCCCTCCAGCATGTCCTAGGTCTTCCTTGAGGTCTCCTCCCGGTAGGACATGTGCCTGGAAAACCTCCCAAGGGAGGCGTACAGGAGGCATCCGGAACAGATGCCCAAGCCACCTCAGCTGGCTCCGCTCGAGGCGGAGCCAGCTCTACTCCGAGCTCCTCCCTGGTGACTGAGCTCCTCACCCTATTTCTAAGGGTGCGCCCAGCCACTCTATGGAGGAAACTCATTTCAGCCGCTTGTATTCGGGAACTTGTCCTTTCGGTCATGACTCAAAGTTCATGACCATAGAGAGTAGGAACGTAGATTGACCAGTAAATTGAGAGCTTCGCCTTGCGACTCAGCTCCTTCTCCACCACGACAGACCTATACAGCGACTGCATCACTGCAGAAACGGCACCGATCCGTCTGTCAATCTCGCGTTCCATCCTTCCCTCACTCGTGAACAAGACCCCAAGATACTTAAACTCCTCCACTTGAGGCAAGGACTCTCCACTGACCTGAAGAGGGCACACCACCCTTTTCCGGTCGAGAACCAAGGCCTTGGATTTGGAAGTTCTGATACTCATCTCACTCGCGTCACACTTGGCTGCAAACCATCCCAGTGCACGCTGAAGGTCCAGGTTTGATGAGGCCAACAGGACAACATCATCTGCAAAAAGTAGAGATGAAATCCTTTGGTCCCCAAACCGGACTCCTTCCGGATCCTGGCTGCGCCTAAAAACCTCCTGCGCCTAGACCCTCCGGCCCCCCTTTTTGAAAAGAGGGACCACCGCCCCGGTCTGCCAATCCAGAGGTACTGTCCCCGACTGCCATGCGATGTTACTGAGAAGTGTCAACCATGACAGTCCCTGCACATCCAGAGACTTGAAGTACTCAGGGCAAATCACATCCACCCCTGGTGCTTTGCCACCGAGGAGTTTGGCAACCACCTCGGTGACTTCTGCTTGGGTGATGGACGAGTCCAACTCTGAGACCTCAGCCTCTGCTTCCTCTGTGTAAGACATGGCAGCGGTATTGAGGAGATCCTCGGAAGTATTCTTTCCACTGCCCGACAATATCCTCAGTTGAGGTCAGCAGCTCCCCGCCTCGACTGTAAACAGTGTTGGCTGTGCACCGCTTTCCCCTCCTGAGGCGCCAAATGGTTTGCCAGAATTTCTTTGAGGCTGACTGATAGTCTTCCTCCATGGCCTCTCCAAACTCCTCCCAGACCCAAGTTTTTGCCTCCGCGACTACTCGAGCTGCCTGGCCTGCCTGTACCCATCAACAGCCTCCGGAGTCCTTCAATTCAACAAGATTTGATAGGACTCCTCCTTGAGCTTAACGGCATCCCTTACTTTCAGTGTCCACCATCGGGTTAGAGGGTTACAGGCTATGACAGGCACCAGAGACCTTGTGACTACAGCTCCGAGCAGCCGCTTCGACAATGGAGGCGGAAAACATGGTCCACTCTGGCTCAATGTCCCCAGCCTCCTGTGGGATCTGGGAGAAGCTCTCCCAGAGGTGGGAGTTGAAGATCTCACTGACAGAGAGTACTGTCAGACGTTCCCAGCAGACTCTCAAAACACGTTTGGGCCTGCCAAGTCTGTCCGGCCTCCTGCTCTGCCAGCGGATCCAACTCACCACCAGGTGGTGATCGGTTGAACGCTTTCCCCCTCTCTTCACCCGAGTGTCCAACACACGCGGTCGGAGGTCTGATGATACGACAACAAAGTCGATCATCGACCTCCGGCGTAGGGTGTCCTGGTGCTATGAGCACTTATGGACATCCCTGTGGTTGAACAAGGTGTTTGTTATGGATAAACTGTGACTAGCACAGAAGTCCAATAACAGAACACCACTCGTGTTCAGATCGGGGAGGCCGTTCATCCCAATCACCCCTTTCCAGGTCTTACTGTCATTGCCCACATGAGCGTTGAAGTCCCCAAGGAGAACAATGGACTCCCCAGTCGGAGCACTATTCAGTACTCCTCCCAGGGACTCCCAGAAGGCCGGGTATTCTGCACTGCTATTTGGCCCGTAGGCTGAAACGAGAGTGAGACACCTTTCCCCAACCCGGAGGCACAGGGACACGACCATCTCGTTCACCGGGGTGAACTCCAATATATGACAGCTGAGCTGTGGGGCCACAAGCAAGCCCACACCAGCCCGCCGCCTCTCACCTTGGACAACACCAGAAAAGCGGAGAATCCAGCCCTTCTCAAGGGTTTCAGTTCCAGAGCCCAAGCTGTGGATGGAGGTGAGCCCGACTATATCTAGTCAATACCTCTCAACCCTCCTCACAAGCTCTAGCTCCTTTCCCACTAGCGAGATGACATTCCATGTCCCTAGAGCTAGACTCTGTCTGGGGATTGGGTGGTCGAGCCCCATGCTGACGACTGCCACCCAATCCACACTGCACCCGTCCCCTATGGTTTCCTCGGCGGGTGGTGAGTCCATTGGAGGTTGGGCCCACATCGTCCTTTTGGGCTGAGCCCAGCCGGGCCCCGTGGGCAGAGGCCCAGCCACCAGGCGCTTGCATACGAGCCACAACCCCAGGCCTGGCTCCAGGGTGGGGCCCCGGCTGTGCCATACCGGGTGACGTCACAGTCCTTGATTTTTCTGTCATCATAGGGGTTTTTGTGAAAAACCTTTGCTTAAGTGTAATACAAAAAAACTGAGGGCTAAAAGTTGCAAGTAACGTGATACCTACAAAAAGTCAGATCTACACATCGCCAGACAAACAGAAGTTTTAAATTATATTTTAATGTGGTTTTGCTTTTATGCATCAGTTATCAATTAATTAGAGCTGCAGTATATTAAGGTGCCACTAGATGACAGAAGTAGACTAGGTTTAAGTAGGTCTTTGGTCGTTTCCAGAATGGATTTGTTCCTTTCACTTTTTAAAATTTTAGGAATTTTTCTAAGAATTTCAGTAATAGTTTCACTATTTGTAGTTCATTGTGGGTGGTTTTTCCAGTTAATTAAAAAAAAAAATAATTTAGAGTTTTTATTTTGGTTTTACTTCTAATAACAGTATGTCACGTTTATAGTACAACCGTTATTTCACCGGTCAGGAGTCATGTGGGGAAAATGCTACAGAGAGAATAATAGCAATAACACAGCGAGTCACTATTTTTCCTCTTAGTAAAACTGTAATGTGTTGACAGGACACTAGGAGAGATGCTGCCTCAGTTCCTCTGTCTATACAAATTGTAAGTCTGTCTGTGTTTGTCTCACAGTTTTACAGCATTCATGAACATGCAGTTGTTGTACCTTCCACTTGACTGATGGCACCCTGTTATTTGTGGTCAGTGACTCACTCAAGTGGCTTGGAAGACAAAGGATTTTGAGCTGAGCCGTTTTAGTGACTCATCAAGAAATGCTGCCTACTTTTCAAATCTCTCCATCACAGTAAACAAATAGTGGCTCTTATCCATTTGTCACATTTACAAGACGAGCTACCTTCAAACAAATATTGCTTTTCCACACTTTGCTTGCACCTTACTGTGTTACAGCACTGATTAGCCACATATCTAAGACCGTAGCCATTCCCAGTTGGTGTGACTGTGATTCTCATTGCTGACTCTGCAGCAATGAGACGATGAAGCGACTGACATCTGTTGGTGATGGTGCAGCATCACTAGCACATGTGGGATCCTTACAATGAGCTCTTGTCTACTTAGTCTCCAAGAATATTCAGCCAAATCAGACAAGATCGGTGAATGAAGTGGCATCGTGCCTGAGCCGACATGAAGCTGCCCTTGGTTTCTTACCTGCCATATGGCTCGCCCAATCAGTGCTGGTTTTGCTGGTGCACTGCCAGGAGTGGGGGGAGAGAGATGATCCCACAGAGAGAGGGATGGAGATTTTCTAAGGGAGCAGTTCAGGTCTTAGGTTTTTCTTAAACACTGAAAATGTGAAATGTTTTTTTTGTCTGTAATGCACCTCTAATAAATTGTTGTTTAAGAGGTCTTTACTTTTTCAAGCATTCTGGAAAAATAATTCCTTTTTTTAAATCCACGATCTTTAGAAACAGAAGTGTTCCTGAAGCTCTGCCTTTTCTGGATGCTTTCCAGTTTTATTAAACTAGCTGTATTTATTAGCTGTAGAGATGCTACATAACAGTCTGTTATTTAGCATCGATTACAGGTGAATGGTGTTTTCGTCTGTCAGAGCAGCTCTGAGTCGTCCTGTACTCAGCCTTGTGCTGCAGTGCAGTGCTGAGCTCTGCTGTTTGGGTACATTTACTCACAGTACTGCTAGTGATGCCTACGGGGGAAGTGTGATCCACAGTATAATCAGTGTTATGGATTAGTCCTGATGCTGCTGCACTCTTGCTGTTTGTTCTTTTGCCCTTCTAGTCTGTTTCCCATAATTCTTCACTGTTTTTTTATCATTGGTATTTCCATGATTATATTCTTGACAATGTTACACCCTTCATGTTAGACTATTGATCCATTCACCAGCGAATCTTTTTCCTCTTCATTTCACTTCCTAATGCTGAACAACGGAGGGTGCTGTCTACCATCGATTCTTCCTTGTTTAATGTCCTCTCTATTAATCGTATGTGATGACCAGTCATAATTTGTTTCACATGGTTAAAAGGGCAGTATATTATGATCCTTTGATTCAGTTGTAATAACACAGAGGTCCAGAGTTTGTGATGTAGGAGCAACATCACATCATCTTATTTTTTTCTTGTACCTCTCTGACTGCTAAAATAACAGATGATGGTACACTTCTGCAGGATACTGTATTTGACTATAGGCTGTGGACCTGCCAGGTAACGCTATTGACAATCAGAACTATTGAGGGGGTTTCGACATGAGCAGCATTGTCCATACCAGCGCCGTTATTGGCATGCATCTGTACTGGAGACCTTTGCTGCTGAGTTTTGATTGTGAATAACGCAAAGCGATAAGACGCATCATTAGCTTCCTTGTTTTCATGGCTAGCTCCGTTCTAATGAAGTGCTTGTTTGAAAAATAATTTCCAGACCTGCACCCATGTGATCTGTCCCGGTTGAAGAGGGTGACTAAAATTAGAGCAGGAAATGAGAATATTGTCCCAAGGGCTTCACCTGTCGGGCGGCCTCAAATTAGTATAAAACTGGAATTTACACTAAAGAATATCTGAAATAAAGGAGTTAAATGTGTGGTGGCATTTGTTGCTGTGAAATAGTGACACTTTTCTTTAAATATCACAGGTAACATGAAAGGAGTGTAAGATTTGACCCTATTTTTTTTTTTCAGACATGCTATTACAACGGACCTTAACACCTTCATCTCATCTCATTTGATGTTTGATAACGTTTTGCAGTCTCTTCCCGTAATGTAGAGACCAGATGAATTAGTAGTGATGACCAGCTGAAATTGTGTGGGAGTCTGTGTCTGCCTTTTCCTTTATTCACTGTCATCTGTAGCCAGATTCCTGGTCCCAGATTCCACCCGTCTTTACTTCTTTCCCATTCCATCCAGTTTTTTGGGCTTCTTGGTGACGTTTGCTCTCATTTGAGTCATGGCTTTGTTGGATGCAGCTAGATCTGCTTTCACCCGTGAGATGATCTCACAGGTCATAGGTCAACTCGCATTCCTCCTCTACTCTTGTCTGAATGCTCCAAACCCCAGCACAATCATCCCAGCTGGCATGCCGGCTACCTTTCAACCCGTTGGTGATATTGTACAGGCTCCTGGTCAAGGAACGTTGCAAATTTGTATTAATCATATCTGTCAGTGTTTACTTTTAGAACAGAAGTAGCTTCTTGACTGAGAGGTGAAACTTCACGCTTTCCTTACTTTCTTCAAATATGTGTACTTTTCTTAAAGGAAGACTCAAATACTGCAAACTTTTGAATCAAACTGACTATAAATGCATGAAATATATTTATTTTTCCCTTTTGGTTTAACTATCAGGTTTCTGCTTCATCACGATGTTACATGTCTGAAAAAACTAATATGTAGTCAGAACAACACACTGGGTTGTGACTACTATACTGGTTACTGAAGTGTATTTATTGGTTTTATTTAAATAGTGGTGCTTTCATGTTTCACATGCCGTTGACCAGCCCACATGGAGATCATCACTCCAAACGCTTACTTACACCTGCTGACTTGTGTTGGTCCTCTTAACAAATACATAAAGGTTTTGGCGCTGTAGGCCTTTTACACATTACATGATGTGGTATTGGTGTGATCCTCACAATACGGCAAAAACATGATGTGTGTTATCCAATAATCAGCATCATTAGTTTCCATCTGTATTGCCTGAGCCTGTTTTTGAATAAGATTTTGTGAATATAAATTTTTTTTAAATTAATAGAAAATGGAATCCCTTGACAGTTGGTGACGTTCTACTACTTTTCCACTACAAACCTGTGTTTATCCAGATCAGAATGGGTTGATGTCTGATAAAATGATCGTGGCTTTTCTGGAGGTATGTCCCCTTGACTTCACCACTGGTCATAGAATTACCTTGTTTGGCTCCATATCCTCCTCTTGAGGACTAACTGTTGTTAGCTGTACTTCGTAAGAGTAGACATTGAATATGTTACCTGGGGACGGGTTTGGGTTTGGTTGACCCAGTTCTATGACACACACACTCCATACATCTTGTGGATCAGACACTGACCTTGACATTCAGACACTTTCATGGAATTTGTTTCTGTGTTGAAACAGCTGTTGCTAAGGTGTAAAAACTGCAGCATTCAAGCCATGAGTTAATTTTTTTATAACTGATAATCTAATGATAACTAAGTAGAGCCATTGTTGGTGTTGCTGAAAGTGTAGCTGCAGTGGAATGGTGAAGTTAATGTTGCTTTAGGACTTCGCTATTCTGTTGTACCCTTCACCCCTCTTTTCGTTATGGTTTGTTAGAATAACAGAAAATCTTAAATCCAACAGATCCATGGGTGATACATTATTAAGGAGTGCTGACATCTTTTAGGGGATTGTTTTGCCATGTATGATCGAAGTCACACCATATTTCCATCCAGAATGGGTCCGATTTGATAGCAGGGTTACATATAACATGGGTCTGTGTGTTGGATGGGTGGCCACTCGGCTCCGTTGTGTCCAGTCCGCTGTTTGAAGATGAGCACTGGGGCGAATAATGAGCTCGCCGCAAAGTAAGCTTGTGCTTCTTTCCCCATGTCTGGTTCACACAACCTGCACCTTAGTTTCCAGAAGCGTGGTCTACATTCACTAGGAACACTTGACATGAACCATGTCTTTAAGGCGAATTCCAGTGATTTTCCATGTTTTAGCTTATATCATGTTAATAAAAATGCATATGAAAATTGTCAAGGATTTTTTTTTTCTGTCCTCTGGTAATTCACAGTAGGAATGTCTTCCTTTTGTAGCCCCTGATGTCAGACAGGGATCACTTCCTCCTCTGTGATGTCATTAATGTCCAAGGTTTATATCCCAGATTACTGGTATCTCCTGTCTTTTACACTAACTTACCTGAAACTACTTTGGAGCTTTAGAGATATTCCCTCTTTGATAGCTCTTGAAGATTTTTGTTCCAGATTTGAACACATCCATCCCGATGCTCAGAAAAAGTGCCAAGAAAAAAAAAATCAAGCATAAGTTCAAATTTTAAGACTACTGTTCCAGAGGCTGGTTTCAGCAGAGCGGATCCCAAATAGGGGCAACGTACATTTCTCCAATGGACGACAAATGTAATATGAGTTTTCAATGGTTGCCTTTTGGTTATGATTGTTTGAACCACTGCAAAAATAAAAGCATATTAAGATTAGTATTTATAAAATGTTCTTCAATCAATTCTGATGTTAAACAGAAACAATTTGTGAGGTTTTCTGTCATTTTATAAAACCTCAGTTGGGTGTGGAAATTATTTTTATAGGTAGGGTGAGTAAAGACAAGATTAAATATTCTTTCTTCTGGGTGTGTTTAGCATTATTTCCATTTGGTATAAATGCATCCAGGCCTGTGATGAAACTGGAACAAGCTGTATATGTTATAAACAATCAATCCCAGCCTTGAAGAATTGGCTGGTTGATATCTTTTTAATATCAGCCGCAGCCCTTCCTCATTCACTGTAGCAGCGGCACACTCCCAGGATATGTATTTGGCTTTATTTGTCAACTCACTATTTAGTCCACCGACTAATACATGTTTCCCTGCTTTATTAGTCTCTTTTATCATTTGCATCATTTCATCCTCCAAAAAGATTTGCTCTTACATTCCCTGGCCATTCATTACTACACCCTCATTTGTGCTGGCATCACATGGAGGGAGATCACAAGGCAGTTGCCTTCGATTTTAATTTGATTTGAGATTAATGGATCGTAGGTGCAAAAGTTACATATTGGATTCTTAGCCCAGTGCTGTGCTCTTTTATGAAACAAACACAAGGACACCTTCAGACAAGATCCTATGACTGAGTTCAGGTGTAAATCCAAGAACATTTTTTCCTGACTGATTTATCTTCTGACTACATGTTATTGGTTTTATGTAATACATATTTATTTTAAATTCCAATATGAGTAAATCCATTTTCTGGACTTGTTTTGTATTACTGTACGAGCATCCTTTATCCATAATAAAATATAAATTTGACAGACCGGACATAGTGAAGTCACTGATACATGGCAGTGCAGTTACAACCAGAGAGGAAACTTAACAGATTATGCGATTCCCTCTTCTCCACAGTTTCCTTGAATTCACCCTCAGTTTATCCAGCAACTGTAAGTGGTCCCAATGGCTGTGTTAGATCCATTAGCCATTAGCTTTACAAAAGTGTAGCTTAACAAGACCAATTGAGTCAACTAAGCAAAACCTGGTGATTGCCAGTGCAGTCAGTCCTCCTGGTGATTCATTTGGGCACGGTCCCCAGGAGTTTAATGCAAGATGGATCTCTGGCCACGGAGCTGTCAGCCATCAGTATATGTGTTTATTGGAGTCATAGCTAGGCTACATAAGTGACTGATTTGTGTAGAAGGGCTGCAGACAGAAGGCAATATTGGCAGTCCTATTCATTAGTATGCTGCAGTATAGGCAGAGAGTTGCTATCAGATCAGGGGAAGCCTTGGCAGGAGAGCAAAGCAATAGCGTTGAGAAAGAGAGACATACGTACAGGAATCTGGACAAAAAGCAGCAGCTGATGAGTGAAATGTATAAAGATGATAACAGTCTGCATTTTAAATTCAAATGGATATAGATACTGGGCGGCACAGTGGCGCAGTGGGTAGCGGTGTCGCCGCACAACAAGGCAGGTCCGGGTTCGAATCACCCTCTGTGCAGAGTTTGCATGCTCTCCCCGTGTCTGTGTTCTTTTCGGGGTCTCCGGCTTCCTCCCACCTCCTAAAACATGCGCTTCAGGTTAATTGGCCATTCCAAACTGCCTGTAGGTGTGAGTTGTGTGCTTGTATGTTTCTGTGTAGCTCCGCGGCGCACTGGCGTCGCGCCCGGAGTTTCCCCTGCCTCACGCCCTGGGATGGGCTCTAGCTCCCCGTGACCCACGTAAGCGGATGAAGCAGGTAGGAAAATGAATGAATGGATGGATAGAGATACCACATGGAAGCCAAGAAATACCCTAATGTAATCCAAACAAATTGGCTCAGTATCCTGAGTCAAATAACTTTCAGAAAAGACTGTTATGATAGAGAAGTAAATTAGAGATTGAGACAAAACAATGGGGAGAGATCTTATCATGCCTGTTTTTGTTTATTTTCCAGTGTAAATCGTCTTAAATGTCTGTGATCTTCTCCCCAGAAGGTAGAAAAATGAGAAAATTAGGATGTGGCTGCAGAATCGTTCAATAACAACCCTCTACCTGCCAATCCTGTGTGTGTGTGTGTGTGTGTGTGTGTGTGTGTGTGTGAACTAACACATGCATGTTGGCATCTGTGTGTGTGTGGATTGGGTTTGTGTAACTACAGTACCATTATGAACTGCATGTCTGATGTATAGTGAGCTGGGTAAAGAGAGATGTTAAAGGATATTTTTTGCCTGCGTCAGCAGCATTGCAGGGAGGGAAGAGAGGAGTGGGAGGGTGGTGGTGGTGGGGTAGCGGGGGTAGTAAGGGAGCGGGAGTAGCAGAGAAATGCCAGTAAACAGGTGCTGTCTCCATCAGCACCTCTCACCATACGCTCCTCTTCCTCACTGCGCACATATCCACACGTCCTACAGTGCATTTACAGTTTGCCACCCTTTGTTATTTGCTTGTGGAACTGAACAGGGATCGGGGGAGATGAGCAAGACGTTAATGAAGCAGATTTGATGATGTCTCAGTTTATAGTGATATAAAAACCCTTTTTATTGCTCGCAGACTCATTCTGATATACACAGAGACACTGCACCAACATCCTTACACCAATACTGTACCAAACCTGTCTGCTGCAGCACCTAAACAGTAAAGAGGGAGAGGGGGAACACAGAGAGGGAGAAAGAGCGGTGGGGGGGAGTAAAGGAGTAAGAGGCAGTGTTTTTTTTTCCTCATGTGTTTTAAATTTATTTTTATGTGTGTTTGTGTGTGAGCGAGTCAATGATGGGCTTTTCCTTCTGCAGCCCAGCAATCCCCCACAGATGGACACACAGCAAGACTATGAGATGCTGAGAAATTAAATACAGAAAAAGGAAACAAAATCAATGCGGTGTGAGGATGGCAAGCTGACTTTGATTTAAAGCTGCTCAGGCTATTCCTCAACTGAATGTCAGTTTATCCCCCTCTAATCTTCATCGATGTTGAGTTGGGGGCTGCCAAGAAATTTCACAGAATGCCAAAGCAATGAACAGGAAAAAAAAAACAAACTGAAAAAGAAGGAACCGTTGCTCACCATTATTTGCATTGATGATTTTGCACTGAGAAGGAAGGAGACGAGAGATGCAAAAGAAAAACTGAATGAGGGAAGTGGATGAGAGCATTTCAGATGGAGAGAGTGTGTGAGCATTGGAGAGAGAGGGGGGGGGGGGGAGAGGGAGAGAGAGCGGACTATGCTGCAGTAGCATCCCACAGCAGAAAGCTGAGGACTGCCGGTGTGTGTGACTGCACTGCTGAAGAGGAGGAGGAGGAGGAGGCAGAGGTTGAATGCGCTCGCAGACTCTGCAGGGCCATAGAGGAACGCACAGCACCCGCAGCGCCAGTGTTGGCCGGCGCCAGGTACAGGTCCCAGTGCCGTCACCACCAAGTCCACCACTTCCGGATCTGGACACGCCAGCACCACCCAGACACCCGCCACCAACGCCATGGCACAAGCGGCTAAACATCTCCGCAAGAACAAGGATTTAGAAGCCCTAGCAGAGCAGGAGCGCAAAGAGAAGGAGGAGGAGAAGGTCAAAAAGAGGAGTCGCTCAAGGGATAAAAAGCGCAAGGTACTGGTACTATTCACAGGTGGGGTAGTCAGGGGTGGAGTGACGAGGGGAGGGTAAAAAGAAAAGAGGGGTGGCTGGAGAGAGGCAGGAAGGTTGAGACGCACCCCCCACCCCCTTCTTTCTCTGTCATGCTAAGCTGGTCAGGGCTGCTGGGACACACATGGAAACTGTTTCTACTGTGTGTGCACATGGTCGACCCACCACATGTATGTCCTGTGCATACAGACACGGGGAAAGAGTACAACACACTGCATGCTCTCCTACTCCTCTCTGCTGCTTTATTGACTGTCCTGTCTGAGCGGCGTGATAAGGCAGTGTAGTACTCTAGCTCTCAGTGTGTCTCTGTTCCTCTTCACATCTGTCTCCTCTCTCTTTGTTTTCACACTGCGGTACGGTGTCAGTGCAAGAAAATTTACTACAACACTAATTATCCATGAGGACCAGCATCCGCAACAGTCCGCTCCGTTCCTTCTCTATGTGGCATTGTAATGACTGCAGAGCAAAAGCCGCAAGCTTGTGTCTGACTGGGAAGTCCCAGGCAGGGCTTACAGTGCTGGTTGTAAACAACAAATCTGTGCTCTACCCGTCTCTGACTGCAGGGGCTTCGTCAAGCTGCTGCTTTATTCCTGTGGCCCCTTGTTAGGTTTCATTTGAAGTCATTAAAGAAAGTGAGTCATCTGCAGATTGTGTTGTCTACTGGTGATAAATTGTTCCTCAGCAAACGGGTAAGAGTCCAGCTGCCTGCACCATGCCAGACTGTCAGTAAACCAATCCGATGCTGATGCAGTGGAGACATTGTTATGGACAGAAACCCAGTGCAGCTTCAGAGAGGGGGCCGGCGAGGCTGGTAGAAAGGCTGGGGTGGCACTCGGGTTTTTCCTTTTGTTGTGCTTGTGCAGTATTGACTGATGATGACTTGGAGGGTGCATTTGAGCAAAATCAAGAGAGACAAAGGAGAGGAGAGGTGGGATGACTCAGGTGCACCTTGATGTCTCTTAGTGAGGGCTTGCCTGTCAGCTTTTTTATGATAGTCATCCCCGACCCTTTCATCGCAGGCAGGCACCTTCCGCTAAAAGGACCAGGAGCATAAAAGCCAGTGCAGATATGCCTGTGTGCTTTTATTATGCATGTGTGTATAAGTGCAATATGTGCACGTCTGGCAAGATAAGTGAAGAAGGGAAAGCCTGAAGCTCCTGCAGTATAAATAAGACAGGTATGAGATTTCTGGTGAGGGCACCAATGCAGCCCAACTTGGACTGAATGTGTGCGGTTTCACAGGATCCGGTGTCGCTTACGTAACTGTGCAGCTTAAGTATTTGAAACAAGCTTTCTGAATTCCCCTCCAGACCCCCCCCCCTTCTCCTCCCAACCTCTCTTCCTTTTTTTAACACCAGCTTACAGCCATTCCTGGTTTCTGGAGCAGATGTTAATGCTGGGGGAATTCTCTCTTTATCTCTCTTACTCCTCAGTGCCCTCTTTGTTTCCTCTCTGATGCCTGCAGCGCCGTAGTCAAATTCTGCTGCAATTCACAAGTTGACTGATTGTGTTTCCCTGTACTGCACAGTGCTGAGGAAAGAAAACAAAATGTTGTACTTTGCTGGTTCTTTGTTTGCCACTTGGCAGCAGTTTTTCATCAGTCGTTCCATCAACTGTCTTGTGTATCGACCTGCAGCCCAGGAGTGTCCCTATCCTTGCAGTGCAGGCAAGGTCAAGACTTTCTGTGACAGACCTGCATTTTTTAAAATTCAATCACGTTATTAATTTCACTCAGACACATATTAGTACCCTACACACTTTACCTCCTCTAAGTAAGTTGCACAATACAATCCTCATAACCATCAAAATCAAGGATCAATAGCAGCCTGATCCCACTCATATTCCAGATTTGATGATCCAGAATGTTTCACTGTGCTCATTTTTTTCTTGACCACCATAGCATTAATGTTATTCCAAGTTCTTGGGGCAGGTTTCCAAGGAGTCATATGATGACAACTGAAGCATCATGGGATTATTTGTTTTAGGTGTGGTGATATAATGGGGGGATGGGGGAAACTGAGCTGCTGGCAACGGTTTACACTCTGACTGCTGTCATCTTTACTCTGAAACGGTGTCAAGTTGAAATTAATTTATCTCAACTGATCATGTACTTGTTTATATATTTGCTAGTTTATTTATTCCAGCTTTTTTTTAATTTTTAGACTGGTAGTAGCTCCTCAGATTCCGCTTAGCCAGATTTTTAGACATCCCCTGGTTCTGTGTTCTGGTCCCATTGGTCCAATGGCTTCTAGAAACTGGTAGAAGCCATTGGACCAATTGACTCAAAACCTTTTTTTGAAAATACTTTTTAAATTAGCCTGCTGTAAAGACAGATTGCTAATTTTCCTCAACATTTTTGTCTGGCTTATTATTTTCCTATTTTCCTTGGATTCTGTACCCAATGTTTGTCAGTTTGATTGATTTTACCATCCCTTTGTGTCCACTGATGAAGGTCTGGAGTTAATGAAGCTAGCAATCCGTCTTCAAAGGGTAAAAGTGCAATATTAATTGGCTTCTTGCTATAGTGCTATACAAGCACTCAGGTGAGTTGCTGAGCTTGCGATTATTGATGAGCTTGCTGCAGTTGTAAAATGAACGATGTCAGGATATGAGCAAAGTCCTGTTGTTTTAGTCAACATTGATTTTCATCTTATTTTCTATGAAGTGTTGCTTAGCTAGTTAGTTTAGTAGCATTTTTTATTTTAACGTAGGTCATTTACTTTATAAAGTCTCAGTGTGATTGGTCAAAGTAAATGTACATCTGACATTTCTGCAGAGGATATTTTTATCGGGACACATCAGGGACATATACTGTAATCATGTTGAGTTCTTAATATGTTCACTTATTTTGGTAGTTGGTCATTTGAAGTATTTCAAATCAGCCGCGTTGTAGGGAAAAACCACGACAGTGCAAGAAAATCATGTTAAATTTTTATTAAAATTGAATTTAAGTTGTAAGCCAATCAACATTCTCAGTTTGTCTTGTGAGTTAACAGTAAAATCTTTCTATCTATGTAATTTTTAACTTTCTTTTTCATCATTCAGAGACTGTGTTTATGTTTCGGTGTGTGATCGGTGTGTGGTCAGGCCCTCATGTGTTTAACCTTCCAGCGATCCCATTCAGGATGTACAGGATGTCGATAGGAATGTTTTTGTGTGGGATAATATAGATTTGTCTCTGGTGTCATCTGCCTTGGTTGAGGCAAGATAGATTTTATTTTTCAATAACTTTTAATCTGACACTGACAATAATATATTGATGCAAATTGAACAAAAAATCTCTTCACCATTTTTACCATCTCTTTACCATCTCTTATCCATTTTATGTAAGTATTGTGATTCGGGATGAAACTACTGATTACTTTAGCAGTTAACAAATATGCCATTGGAAAATATACAAATAGCAATTTATTTATCTCACAATCACAGACGAAATGATACCAGTAATTATCTGTACTGAACGATGTAGGACCAGCAACGTCTTGGTGTTTCTGAACAGAAAAAGACTAACGTTTAATATGTCCTGAAAATAATTCATTAACTAACTTTTAATGCATAGCTATGATTTTTCTCAAACCATTCACATATTTGCAAAGGTAGCAATACAAATATCAAAACAAGTTCTGAACTAATGCAAAAGTTACTTCTTCCAACACATAAAAAAATATTGAGTACCAGTAATTAAAAATATTAAGTATTGACATAGTGTTGCTGAAACCTGTTCCTTTATATTTAGTTATTTAATTCTTTGGTCTATGAAACATCAGAAAACTGTGATCACAAATTGCCTGAGCCCCTGTCGATGTGTTTCCTGTCTTGTTTTTGTCTTAGCAACATTTCCAAATATGAAAGTGAGAATGCAGCAAATTCAGAGGCAAAATTTCAATTCAGCTTCAAAAATAGCCACTGAAAACTATTACTGATTAATTTTTATGTTGCGGTATTGATGTGAATGTCAAGGTGCAGTTTATGTGTGTTCGATTATAACTAGTTGGTCTTGGCATTTACGATTTCTCACTACTGTCAAATTACTCTTTTAACTTGCAGTTCAGAGGAAAAATGTTGTGGCAGCTGAGGACTGACCCATTAGTGATGCTGGTACTCAAACTCATCAATACTGTAGGTCTTTTGAAAATGCACTACAACTCTTTTATGCCTGCATATTGTCTGGCACTCAGAGGTGTTTGATGGGTAAAAATTCCCCCACAACCTGAGCCATGGTGCAGGACCGTGCATCTAGAATGGCTGCTTGTGGATATTGCAGTGGTGACAGATAAACATGAATAAGTATGTTAGTGCAATCTCCATCTTCATATAAATCAGAAGTGGTTGCAGGAGATCAGCATTCCAGCCTCGTCCCCGTCTACCCTCCAAAATCTCCCTGTCTGAGCAGGAAGAGTAGCCTTGGCTGAGGTTAACGTGTGGATGTCAGAGACAGATTGGTAATTTACTGCTGTCTGTCAAGGTGTCGATGCATTCGTACGACTGTGCGTTTGCGTTCATGTTTGGTGCAGTGGATTAGTGGTGCTGCAGCAGCGACCAAACCAATCTGTGCCAACTCCAGCAGCCGGCTGCCAATCAGCCCTGCTTACCTGGACCCTCCGTGGTTTCTGTGATTGAAGCAATACATTTCACATAGGGATGTCTATGCTAAGGCTTTATCGATTAATCTGGACCGATTCCTTTCTGTAATTCCAGCAAGAATGTCCACTGGTGCGTATTAGCTGACAGAATGACTGAGGAGACTGTTCTGCGTATTGAATGACAAGTTACGCTTTAAGAGGTTTCCAGATGGAAGTTTATAGAGAACCTAATCTCCAGCGAACCTCTAATGAACAGGAGACGTCACTTGTCCAGGATTTACCCCCACATTGAAATACAACTCTTGAAATGATAAAGCTAGCCCACACGCCCATATAAAGCAACACCACAGAGACCCGCTGAAGGAAAAGTTGGCCCAGCAGAAGAAAATCTGCTGGGCCAAGAAAATAAAAGAAAAAATTACAACGAAGATAAGATGCTATTACATACGGGATAAACCATTCTGATGCCTATGACAGATTTCTTTATCAGCATTAAATTTTTTAACTTCCCCAAAAGTATAATTTTAAAAACATGTTGGTATTTAAAATTGGGGCTCGATCAAGATTATTATTAATAAAATAAATAGGCACCTTAAACTTCAAATGGACAGTTTGTCATTGATGAATGGTTTCATCCAGCCTCTACTAAACTAGGATTAGTGTTAAGTGTATTTTCCCAAAATGTTCACCTATTCCTTCCAAAAAGATTTTCAAGAAATAATTTTTTTCAAAAAAACAAAAAAAATAAAAATACAGTAATCCCTTGCTTATTCGCACTTCAAGATACAGATTTTTAGTAGGTAGTCACGTGATACCGTACATGCATGCTATTGGCTGACAGTATCCGTGTGTGCGTTCCGATACTCATGGAACGCAGTGCACTTCCGTGTATTAAAGAAACACTTTTCTTTAATACAAGTGTGTTTTAAACAGTGTGTGGGAAAACGGTAATACAGATAGTTTGTCGCTGTATTGCAGAATTTCATTTTTAGCAAGTGGTCCTGGAACCCATTAACCGCGAGTGACAAGAGATTACTGATCTAACAAAGGAAACATCTAGAATTCCTTTAACAGAATGAAATGAAACGTGATAGTTTGTTAAAGTCCCAGTGTTACTGAGGAGCCCCTCAGACTGATGAGTCAGCAGGTCTGTCTCAGGGACTCACTGGCAGAACATCAGAATCTCAGCAGCCCTTTTTCATACAGGAATCGCACAACAGCACCACAACAACATTCCATCCCTACAACGTCTTTTATCTGTTTACACTGAACAAGACAAAAGATGAACAACTCAGCTCTGGTGCGGAAATTCAAATTGCGCCAGCCTTCCACAAGGAAACGATTGATCAGTCAATTTTTTTTCTGCCTTTGCGGTACCTGCTAATTGCTACTAGCTGCTAGCTAGTCTTTCCCTTTGGACAGCAAGAACAATACGCAATCAAATACCTTTTTTGTGTTTATGCAAAGGAAACGGAATAAAGGTGCATCTTGAAAAGGCTGTGATTGGGGCTGAACTCCTGGTGCTGCCGGGGCAGCTTTACTTGGAGCTGCAGTCTGCTCTCCTTTAATCAAATGGGAGAATGGAGGTGCACACGAGGCCAGCTCACCAGCCCTCTATTTTTCTCCTCCCTCTCTTCCCTTTAAAAGGAGTTGTTAGCAACCAGAGACGGATTGCTTTCAGCAATACCTTTCACCAAAGCGGTTGTGTTTATTTGATTAGGGAAGACAAGACGACTTCCGTCACCCAGAAGGTGCTCTTCGATCTTTTTGTGGAATAAAAACAGTCATGAAACGAGTAAAACAGCATCATGCACCAGGAAGGCACTCCCTCTTTGCAGAGGCTTGACTTCCCCAGAATTTCTATGAATATTTTCAATTGCCTATCTATGAATATAGATTTCTTGTCGTGCTGTTGGTTTCAGCTCCAGTGCAGTGATTCATTCTTCATTCAAGCCACAAGCAGCACCTGTTTATTTTGTCATTATTTCTGGAATAATGAAAAGCCTGCAGGACACGATGCATTTGTTGGTGCTTTTCCCAGCTGGTGACTGTAAATAAAGCTTGAAATGACACCTAGGACTGCAGTGCTTTCAGCAAAACATAATTCTCTAGCATAGGTTTGTATAACAACAACATAAACGCTAATAGTTGAAGCATCCATCTGAGTTCGTCGTCTCACTGCATTTATGAGACAACACATGAATTTATGCGTCATATTGCAAGGGGCTTCCTTAGATTTCCCTCCAAGTGCCTGCCTCCCTCCCTTTTCTCTCTCTCTCTCTCCTTGCCTGATTGCGCTGATCTCCCCTCCCAATTGTTATTCTAATAGTGCAGCACTTACGTAATGTCCCGAAACAAGAATTGCGAGATCAGGGTTATTGAAATGGATCCTCATCATGCCCAAATAAAAAGAGGAAGAGAGGGGGAAGGAGAGCGGTTTAAAGAATGAGGCGGGACATTCTTTGAGGAATTTAAAAGGTCGTTGTCAGATGGTCTGTCGTGGGGGAAAAAAAGGGCTTTAGTGTCCGTTACCCAACCTGAGCTCTTTTCCTTTAAGCTCCTTCTGGCTGGGAGAGGATTGGGCTGGAGTTGGGATAGAGAGAACCGTTTGGTTTGATGTCCAGGTACTCTGAGTCCCGCTGTGATATCAGACTCTGTAGCATCTCTTTGAATGATATGAACCATATCTACAACGTGCAACCTTTGCTTACTTTATTGATCAGCTCTGTTTTGCTCTGTAGAAAGGGGTTTAATTTCCCCCATGTGCTCAATTTTAAACAGCTGGGTATATACATTTCACACACCAGCAGGTGTTTTGGCGTAATATGATGCATTTCCTGTCCCCATACTGACCTCATGATTTTGTCACCTTTCTATTAATGCTTTGGCAATCAAAAACAGAATTTATGAATAGATTTGTATAATAATAATTTGAGCAATGACTTTTGCTGGTCTTAGCTATGCCAACATGGTACCAGAGATGTTACTATTGGAATAACTATGATGGATTGACATTAGCAGACGTTCATGCTCCCCAGAGGCTATATCTTGCTGAATTTGCTGATGTGCTTTCTTTTCATCTTTAATCTTTTTTTGTGTGTGTTTTCTTGAAATATTAATTTGTGACCTGCATAGAAAATAGATTAGAGAACACACCCAACTGCTGCTGCAGATTGCAGGCCAGCGATGACGCTTTGGGACTCAGTGCGCCACGTCTGAACAACCCAATTTGTTAACATGGTAGCTGAAAGGAAATTGGCAGCGCTTTCTGGTACTTTTGTGTGCCTGAGGTTAGTCTCGAGGTGGCAAATATGATAGATTTTGTGCTTTACTGCAGCTGGAAATCTCTCAGATTGTGTATTTAGCAATATTGTGTATTATTATATATGTGGGAAGGAATTCTGTACAGGAGTTTGGTGTAGAGATGAGTCGTCAGGCTGAAGGAATGAATCCTAGAGTCAGCGCTACTGTAGATTAGAGAAAACAGAAGTGAGTAAAATATCAGAGTATGGCTGACCATGAATGATTGAGTGATGGTGACTTCTTTACCCAATTGATGTGATTATTCCTCCTTCTCTGTCTACCGGAGGGAAGACAAATAATTGAATTTACAATTCAGCGGTACAGCAGGTCATTACAGCAGCACAACTTCCCGGCTGCAATTCTCAGTTTCAGTTCTTTGAATGTGGACAATAGAGAATGTCTGATCGATTTAAAGTGATGGGAAGAACAAGATTGAGTTCATGACTGGAGTCTGATTTTCCTGACAGAATTAAACCTGCATAGTGGCATCCTGAAATACAGTGCGTATTACAGCGGAGCAGGATTGCTCTGAAGGAGGGCATTTAGGTCTGGTAACAGTCAGTTTGGGTGACAGATGACAGAAATCTTTCTTAGCGTGGTGCGGTTTTCGTGTCTAATCCTGATGTCAGAAGTCATCAAAGTGATATAGCGGCCAGAAGCTCAGTTATTTGAGAAGTGAAGGTGATGTCAGCGCTTCACTACTCCTTAGACATCACATGACCTTCATCCTGTCATCATTTGCAGTGCTTTTAACCAACACCTCCTTTAGTCAACAATGACTGTGGTTACTCTTCATACTCGATCCAAGGTAGAGAGACTTCAGAAGTTTTCTTCAAGGTCCTCCTTCATTTCATGAATTTTACTAATTCCAACAACAGAAGTAAGAAAAAAAAACATTTTCACAAAAGGTCAGCTCAGATGCCTTTGACCTTTTGGCCATGTGACATCATCTTTCTCAACAGAAGGATCTGTCGTGGAGGTTTTACAATTTTCTCATTTCCTCTCCAAGGTCAAAAAAACGACCTCTTTAATTGCGCCTTCATGAAAAATGAGAAACTCCATCTGTTGAGGAAGATCACGTGGTGTGATGGAGATAAATTCTATTAATGCTATATGCTGGTTTAAATGGCTTTCAGAAGAATGTCAATGCTGTCACATCTGGAAAATGGAATTCTATTTTCCAATACAGTGAATCTCTATCTCTTCTTCTCTCTGCCATTAAAGACGTAACTGTGGGTACTCAAACTTGTCTGATGTGTGGTCAGGCTCGTGTGTAAACTCACACATTCATTCATTGGAGGCACGTGGATAGTCTTGCGGCAAAAGATTTACTAGCTATCTGGGAGGATAGTAGTGTCACCCTGCCTCTAATTGGCTGACCCCTGAGATTCTTTTCCTAGCAGATGCAAAGAAAGGCACCCACCTCCTCCTCTTTCTCCCTCCCTCGGAGAATATACTCCTCCATCCCTCCTATAATCAATCCTCCTTCAATGCGACTGCAGCTCCTTCCTTCTCTGCCATAGTCACATTTAGCACACTGCAGCGGTGCAAGTTCATACCTCTGAATGTCAGCACCTTCTTCTGTTATCTCCTATCCTCTGAGTTTGAACTGTGGGACTCCTGGTTTCTCATTTATAGAGACAGAGAGATAATCAAGTAAGCAACAGATAGAGAGAGGAAGGAGGAAAGCAAATCAGTGTTTTTTACAATCGTGTCTGCTTAATGTCTTGTAGGAAAGGAAAATAGGGGGGCTTTGTAGGTGGTTATAGAATGAACAACATCAAATACACACATTAACAAACACCAGGATATAGAGAATGGACATTGGTTCAGATAGTGTTTCAGTTGCCTTTCCCCTGTCATATGAAATCAGTTTGGATCAAAGAGGATGAGGTCGGTCCTCTGGGACCATAGCAGTACAGGATGAAGGAGAATCTGCATATATGCTGCAGCTTTACAAGGTCAGCTGCAACTCGTGCACCATCACATGTAAGCACACATGTATGTAGACTCGGCACATGCACAGCCACAGTCTGACAGTCCTTAGTCAGCAGTGTTGAGTGCTCTGTGGGAAAGCTGCATATCGCCACCTAGTGTTCACATGGAAGATAAACTTATCATTTATAGTAATAATTTTACCATTTTATATTACCTGTTTTTTCTTTGTTTTGTTTCAATGATTAAATCAGGTTCAGCTTTCAGGTAGTCCCATTCTGTCACCAATACAATACATATCTCCATCCAGCTTATGCTCTTACTCACTCATCCATATTTCATTTCCTGCAGCCACGTGCTGTACTGAAAATCCATTTCAAACATATGGATCAGGTCACAGCAGTTGAGCACTGGGTCCTCTTTGTTTGACACATCGTGAGGATAATCAGTGTTCATTTATTTGTAGTAGGCTGCATCAATCACATCCTCATGTCTTCCTGTTTCTTCTTTAACCTACTCTCAGTTGCATGTTCTGCATCCATCTGTCACTATCATGTGGTCAGTCTTCTTTCCACTAGCTTTCCCCTCGTTTTCTTTTGCCCCCGCAGAGTCCAAATTAAGAAGAATAGATAGTAGAGCTTGAGGCGCTGCAGGAAAGCTGGTAATGGAAAAAATATTTGTCAGCACATAGAAGTACTATGACTTTGGCCTCAGTACCCCTTAGGCAAAGACCTTTAATTGCCTACACACTAGTAGAACACTTCTGTATTGTGTGTGTGTGTGTGTGTGTGTGTGTGTGTGTGTGTGTGTGTGTGTGTGTGAACATGTATCAGAGAGAGTTCTTACAGTATATGTGTACGTTATGGCTTCATCTATCACCCGGTTTGTTCAATTTGTACCCTGTTACTAAAATAGCTCGCATCAATATTTACTATATCCTATTCCTCTTTATTAAATGATATGTGATAGATAATGATGCCGTGAGATCTGGACTGCTAAATATTTAAGAGATTGTCACTTCTCAGTTGAATGAATCTCTCAGTTGATATAAAGTGAGTAGATCTTAAGTCTCTTTGTTTCCAGAAGTTTTAATCAAACTAACAAACTGGAGGCAAAAACTTCCAGTGTTTCTTTGAAGTGGTCACCTTAGTCTGACAGATGAAAAATCTTCAGATTGCATAGATAATTCAAGTATAATCCAAGGATTTGTCAGTGATGAGTAAAAAAAACATTGTTGTAGCTTCAGACCTGTGAAAGAATTTCTGGAAAAATTCGTTGTTAGAGAGGAGGATGCAGAAGATAGGCCGACATGGAAAAGGACAACACGATGTGGTGACCCCTAATGGGACAAGCTGAAAGGAAAAGAAAGTTTTTTTCATTTTGTATTAAACTGCACAATATATACTGTAAAAATTTCCACATTGAAGTTATTTTCCGTGTTACAAAAACAAAAATTGTCCTTTGTTGAGGCTTTCAAGGCCTTAAAGAATATTGATACTGATTTCCGTCATTCTTCAGTATGGTTAGCAAACATTCCCCTTCAGTGATTCAGCACTTATTAACTCTTTGTTTCTGCGATGCCTCATCTTCAAGTCTTCGTCATCTTCATCTTGATTCCATTTGACATTTCATCTGGTGCATTCTAGAAGTTGGAGTTCAGATGTGACACATTTTCTATGATGTCTGCTGCTCACGATACAGTCAAATAGTTGTTAGTTGGTTATATTTGTTCATGCTATTTAATTTTAATATCTAAATTTTGATCTATGTCTGAGGATCTGAAATTTATTTTCTTTTAATTGTATGTGTTCATAGGTTCAGTTAATAGTGTACGCATAGTTTAAATCAATTGTTGGGTTTATTTTAGTCACCACTTCGAGGATACTACAGCGGTGTAGAACTAGGACTTCAGCCTTTGTTATGTAACATGCTCAGAGTGTTTCCATATGCAGAGGTGTATGCCTGTGGAAAAAAATCATTTGTCCAGCAAACTGCCCTGTTAGGTAAAATCTTCTCTAGGTGGCAAATTTACATCTGAATATGCTTTTCGTCATTTTGAATTGACTGTCTCCATTATTCTAGAAACTTCAGAATCTGTCTTTCCTCTGAAGATTATCAACTGAACATAAGATTAAATATTTATTGACATTTATTTTTAGAGTGATTTAATTTTTTTAAAACGAGAAACATCTTCATCATGTTACATATGTTACATATATTTGTTGCATATATATATTTTAAATATATATTTTTAATGTAAAGTACATATTGCCCTGCTGACATTCACAGTTTCACACATTCACACCTCAAAGCAGCTGAACACAACCAGAGTCTAATCTGCTCGCCTTTGAGATGTTCAGGTTTGCTCAAAGGCACTTCAGCGGTGATAATGAGGGAGAATGAGGGAGGCCCGGACTCTTATACTTACATTCCATTCATTCTGCTGGTCCAGGGAAATAAAGGACAAAACTCACAAACTTTATAAGCGTTACCATTTTACATGACATCATGAGCATCATAAACTGAATATGCAAATTTAATATGATCTAGATGTGAAATTAAAAGAGGATGTTTTTGGTTATCCTGTGCACAAGGACCTTGTGCACAAGGTTAATTGTGCACAAGTAAATTACTGGCAGGCCACATGCACCTTTCTCTCATGACGAAAGTTGTTTGCATTTTTCCCCTGAAAGAGCCAGTTTTTGTATAAGCTTTCTGAAGATGTTAATGTTTTTTTACTTGAAGTGCATGCCTTTGGTTCTTTAGGGTGGGACGTCTTTACGAGAAAAAAGGCTTATTCAGCTTTGTTTGCACTTTATTTTTAATTCTGAGGTTTGTGTGTTTTTCATTCTAACATAAAGGCTTGAAATTTATTTGCTTTTGTCTACTTTTATTTATGCTGGCTGTGGACTCAGTTAAATAGTATCCTTCATTGAAAATTGACAGTAAATGAAAATGTGGACATAGGGGCCGGCTATAAGACACAAACTGGACTTGGGTTCAGACCTTTTACTTGGAGGAAATTTTTATAACTGGACCTCCATGACTTTTAATTGAATACCCCTGCTTTAGGTTATGTGTCTTTTGTGTGGCTGTAAGCCTTCATGTATGTTTCCCCTTATATTTAATGAGCATTAAAAAAAAAAAAAGATATAGATACAGATAGAAATAAAACTGTGCCCCCAACAGACTAGGCCAGCCACCAGATAATTTCCTGTAGTATATCAGTTATGTTGCACTTCATTCCTCTGTGGAGGACCTTTCCTGGGGAACTACATGGAGGAAGATGTGCGAATCATAGCTCCCTCTGCTGGTCACTGCAGGACCAGCAGGATGTTACTGTATATACAGTAAGTCTGTCAGCACCTCAGCCAGGTGACAGCACAGCACGATGCAACCATCAGTCTGACAGCCAGTAAGAAGATCCTCCAGGAAACACAGATGTGTCCTGAAGGCAGTCAGAGGAGGAACAGCCTCTGAACTACGACTGTTTGGGTTGTGTTTATCCGCCACACAGAGTCACACGTTACCCCACATACCAGCTGAGTGAGAACTACACACACAAGCTGTGTTCACACCCTCCTCTCGCTCCGATCCAGTGCAGCAATTCAGCTCTGTTCTGCAATACTATTACGCAAAGTCATCAATTATTCATTAAAGGTTTCTGTACTTGTTCCGTCGGTGGGTTTGACATCCTGAGAAATGCAGTTCAAGGAGGATGGGGTTAAAATTGTAATTATCTAATTATCGGAAAATCACATTGAAATGGAATTTGTAGTACATGTGTGCTTTGGTGTTATTATTGCGTAGCAGTTATCAGTGTGGGTATATGGATCATGGTGCACCATCTTACCCAAACCATCTGAATTATTTTTCATGTGGAAAACATCCATTTCACTTCTAATAACGTAACGCCATCTGACCTGAAGTGACCTACAAATGAGATATTCTATTTATCACAGCTGCTACAAGGCATGAAGGTGTATTAAGTAACATGTAAGTACATATCCTATTAATGTTTAAGTGGGAAAGCGCTGTGGAAGAATGGAGAGATAATGAGTCAGAGAAGGCAAATTAGATGACTAAGTAGTCTCAGAAGAAGTAGGTCTTCAAGCCATTTTGATAAATGCAGAAACCGATTCTTCTGAGTAAGGGACAAATTTCAGGGAAAAAATGTAGATTGGACGCTTCTGTAGAAAGAAAGAGATGCCAGACTCTTTTCCTTGCCATGCCACTTTGACTAATAGCTCTGTGAAGCAGGACTCAAACCGGAGTAGGGCTATTTTAGAGTGGACAGGAGGATTTGGTTGCTCACTGTGTCAGAGGTTGCCAACAGGTCCTGTAAGATTAGAACTGATGACTTGGCATCTCCTCTTGCTGACCACAGGGTTTGTAGCACCAACTGTGCAGTGTCAGTGGAATGATTCTCGTTGAAACGAGAGTGTTTCAGATCAGACAGATTGCTTTGAGAAAGTCTGAGGTGTGGGTGAAACTCCTGGAGGACTTATAGTGGTTTTCATCTTGAGATGGATTTTGTGTTGGCTGTTCCAGCCGCAGGGCCTAGATGGGGCATGAGGTGAAAGGTAGAAGGCATTTCGTAGGCATGTCAGTACAGGTATGATTGTGAGTACAGGAAGTCATCCTCAGTGAGGCGAAGAAAAGCATAAAGTGATGCGTCCTTTAAAGGAGAAAGACATATGAACGTCCTCTGATTATAAGACAAAATTTATTGAAGTCTTTGATCAGGCACCTGAGGACATTCAGGGACGAGTAGGTTCATTTTGGTCACCTTGACAGCTGAGGGAGGACAGTGTCTCAGGAGCCCCCTTGACTGAGGTTTGTAGCCAGACTGATGATTATGGACACGAACCCGATGAGTGTTGCAGAGGAAGGGATTTAAACATATTTTATGCATTGATGCGGTGGCTGCGGGTAGAACAGGAGACAGGCGCTTGGAGCATGTGTTTGTGAATGTGTGCCTGCTTGGCTGAACATTTGTATCTGAACTGTGGAGGCTGATGTCAGTGTGGGGTTTAGAACTTGGGGTTTAGAGACTAAACCCCACACTGTACTTACTGTCGGTGTGGAGACACCATTGGGTGGAGGCAGGTCTGGTACGGTGTAGTCTGCAGCACAGAAGCATCATGAATGATTTAATGGCAGGAAAGGTGAGCTCCGTCCTCCAGTCCACAAGGCTCACACTAACATTTATGACCCCAGAAATGATTTACGTCCATGACGAAACAACTGAAGTATCGACATTCAAAATGAATCGGACTCATTTGAGTTGTATTTATGGTTTGTGTTCATTTTTACCTCCACCAATGGTGTTCCTGCTGCTTTACCTGCAGTTTATTACATCCTGAAAAGCAGGTGATGTGTTGTAATTGTCAGCTTTTGTGTGTTCGTCCGTCCGTCCACCAAACTAGGTCAAGGTCAAATTTCAACTTTTGTACTCATTGCGGATTTTTGGAAGGCAGTCACGTGATACCATACGCGCATTCTATTGGTGGTTTAATATCAGTATGGGGAGGGTTCATAAATGTTTAAATTACCGTAAATAGTAAGATAAATAGTTTGTCGCTCTATCGCGGAATTCGTTAATATGGTTCCTGGAAGGCATTAACCGCGAGGTACGACAGCACCATGTATACCTTTTTAGGTGCACATCTCTGAAACCTGATGAGATATAATCCCAAAACAAAAAGCAACATTTTCAGGAAGCCAGAGGTCAGCCAGAAGCTAAACGTGTAGGTCAGGATAAAATGTTGAATTCAGGGGTGTCGCGGGATGTTGCAGTCTCTGACTGCCTTGTTACAAGAGAAGATGTCAACTCCTACAGTCTTTTCAGTGTTATCCTATAACAATCTCATCGTCTTATGTAAGTTTTAGAGGAGGAGGATGTTCTGCAGGCCGTCTTTTTTTGAGTTGCATGCAGAAATACTTTAGGCATAAATGTTTCCGTACAGCATTAAACTACACGTACTGTAACATTCTAGCATGATGGTTGTGAGGGAATCGTGTCATATTTCAACACGTATCTTGAAATTCCACACCAACATGCTGCACAATGGTCAGGCCATTGTTGGTCAGCATATCCACTACTACACATTCATGTCAGCATTCTTTATGTGTGAGATCAGATTTTCTTATCACTCAAGATCAAGAGGTTAAAAATAACCCATCATTCCAGTAAAATAATGAAATTTGTAAATGGAGCCTGAATATTAGATTGTGTTTTATTTGACCTACATGTGAATGACTACACAGCATTTGATTGTAAATAAGTGTATTTAATGTGTGTTTTTGTATATAATCTTTACAAGTCATTGCGTTTTGGGGCATTCTGGGAAATGAATGCTGAAGCCACCTTTTTAGGAGTACCTGTATGAGAATCAGTGGCAGAAGCTGGGTGAGTATAATGTAGATTTTTAAAAAATTGCAGTGAGTTGCAGAGTGGCCATTTAAACGTGACAGAAAAAAAGCAGAATGGGAAGGTTTGTGTGTTTTTGTATAGCAGACAGAGGGGTTGGGGGGTTCACAGAGCGGTGGGTATCCAGGTTGGCACTTCCTGGCTGCTGATCCATCTTTCATGCTCCATTTATTCAAAATTGAAGTCACTACACCACCTAAAGGTGGAACTATTTTGACGCATTGCTTCTGGTTATAGAATCTTGTTTTTTTACATGCTGACGAAGCCTTTTTATTTGGCGGTCATTCACAGTCCATTGTTTGTGTCCTCCTTGTTCTCTCAGGTAGCAATAGCACAGTAAATACAGAGCCTTGCGAAAACCTCCCCCCAAAACCTCGTTGACATTTTGCCACATTTCAGGCTTCAAACTTAAAGATAACAAACTGAAAATATTTTTGAAGAATCAACAACACGTGAGACACAATGGTGAAGTGGAACCAAATTTATTCAACATTTTATATTGTGTTTACAAATAAAAAACTGAAAAGTAGGATGTGCAAATGTGAGACCAAATGACACACCGGTGCACTCTGTTTGTCATTGCTGTCATTTCGGTCAACATTGGATCATTCAGAAGTCATCAGAGAACTTCTGGAGTCGTTTAGCTGAGCTGAGAGAACAGGGGGCCAATATTTTTGCACATCCTTCTTTTCAGTTTTTTATTTGTAAACACAATATAAAATGTTGGATAAATTTGGTTCCACTTCACGATTGTGTCTCACATGTTGATTCTTGAAAAATATTATCAGTTTGTTATCTTTACGTTTGAAGCCTGAAATGTGGCAAAATGTCAAAAAGTTCTTGTGGGGGGGGGGGCAATACTTTCGCAAGGCACTGTAGGTTGTCATTTATTTAACTTAACAGTTTATTTATTTTGATTTATATGCCCTATTTATTTTTATGTGTTCTGTTTCTTCCTTGAATTAGATGTTCTTGCTCACATTATTACATGTAAGTGATGTCTGTGTTGCTGTTTTCGCTATCTGGTGCATCACCGGTTTGTTGTCATCTCCTCCCTTTCTTCAAATTACTTCAAAAATGTTTCAGTCTTATTGGGATCCAAATTATTTGTAGTAGTAGTTCAGTAACCCTCAGTGATGATAATTTATTCCAAAGTCTTTTCCCACGCATTGTGTATCCCGGTATAAATCCGATCCTTCTGGTGGGCCGACGGTGTATCACCTTTTCACTTCCTGCTTTTTTTCTCCCTCTTGATCTCTCTCATCCTGAACGGCTTCAGTTACAATGCTCACTCTCATCCCATGAATCCTTTCCGCTCTCTCCTCTCGTCTCTCCTTTGTGTTTTTCTTTCTCAATATCTATATAGCGCTCTAGTTTTAACAACACTCACATTTTTTCAGTCTTTTGTTCGGTTCTCTCTTTGGAGTCCTTGAACTGACTGCAGCCTCTCCATGTGTTCTACCATATACAGTATGTTTTCAGCTTTGACAACCTCCTTGAGCCGCTCTCCCCTCGTCAAATTCAGACTCGAGGGCTCTCTTCCTGTTTCAGAGGGCTTTTCCTAGGGTCAGGGATGTTGGTATGTGTCTCATTTGTAGAGGACCACATGCTCTGTGGGAACTTAAGTGTGTTTCTCTGGGGCCACAGGTGTGCAGTGGCGGGGAGCTGGTTCTGTATGCGCCTCCTCTTGCTTGAATAATACAAGAGGAAAGTTAATTTTGAGGTTGAGTGAGATTGGGGAGGAGGGTATTTGTAAGGCTTACTGTCCCACAGCATTTTTCATTTTCAGTTTATAGTTATTAACTTACTTTATGACCCAATTTTAACAGATGGCATCTCTACCCTGTTTCAAAGTGACATTGTACTGCTTCTCCTTCCTTCCTTTATATGAGTGTATGTATTGTCATTATAACCCATTTTCACAAACCTTTGTCCTCATTTGTCTCTGTAGAAATTATATTATTACATCCCGCGAAGGGGAAGTATTGTAATTGTCAGTGTTTGTGTGTTCGTCTGTCCGTCCGTTCATCTGTTAGTCCGTTTGTCCGTCCGTCCGTTAGTCCACCAAATATCTTTGAAACCGTTGCAGATAGAAAGATTAAACAAAAAGCACATTACTCGGGCGTTAAAGGGGATGAAAATGAGGTGACGACCTTGAGAAAACTAGGTCAAGGTTAAATTTCAACTTTTGTACACTCAGGAACCGGATAATAGAGAAAGACGAGGGAGAAGGCCAGTGTAAGACCATAGATCAAAGCTTGTGCTTTTATCAATGACAGTAGGTTGGTGCACTAGTTTTGTTTGTTTTTTTTGTCTTATATGCATGTATTCCCATAGTTTAACCCCATAAAAGGGGGTCAACCTTTTATGAGATCAATGCTTATTTTAGTCTTGCAGCAAAATCTTTTATATATTTTAAGAGGTGCACTAGTTTTGATCTTTGACCTATGCAAATACTGTAGGTCAGGGTAAAATTTTGAATTCAGGGGAGTCGCAAGATTTTGCAGTCTGTGACTGCATTGGTTCTTGTTATTATTGTTATAACCATAATCATTTTGAAGGAGAGCAATGTGTACAATGCATAAATGATCTCCACAAGCTCCATATAATAGAGCACTTCTTGTTGTTGTTTCTGTTGTTTGTTGTTGTTTGGTGTAGCAGTTATTGAATCAGTTTTTTCACAGATATCCATCAAGACTTCTCGACTTGATGGTGTGCAATGTTCACTTTTTCCTTTTTAAATTGAGTAGATAAATTGCTTGTGAGAAAACATTTATCTCCCATGTTCCATGGTTAACAGCGATTTGTGTGTTACATATGGTCATAAGCCTGACATCAGCTGACTAAACAGCTATTTCTACCTCCTTTCTTTGGAAAACAACAGAAATAAAATCTGCAGCATGTTGCTGTCGATGAGCACCGGGCCAACTCTCCAATGTCCACCTGCTGGCCACTCTGTCACATTTCTGTTTCATCTGTTTTCTGATGTGGACTCATGAATTTATTCCATCTTCTGTATAAGTGAGTCTGTTCTGCCAATATAAAGTTTCTCCTCTGGGATGTACCCTCCTCTCTTCCCACATCTTATTCTTTCCAGACTGTGGTGCATTGATCAGGGCTTTCTTATAAGCCGGCAGAGACAGAAGAGCTGGAAGATGTGACTGTGGGACACAAGATGGAAATATTAGTGGAGAAGGAAGACAAAGCTTGAAATCAGTGTGAGAGTGATGCCAATGTTGAGGGGGAGGCGAGGAAAGCTCCATGAAAGTGGTTCGACTGTCCGCCATCTGAATGAGCCTCACACAGCAGATAAGAATGATGGGAAGAATAATGACGACGTTGCCAATTGAGTGCTATTTTTAGATATGTTGAGCTTGCTTGCTGTGTGTGACAGCATATGATCGAGAGTTTCCTCATGTCGGTCTCGGTGTGCATGTGCAGGTAATTTGTGTGACCGTATAAAGAGCCGCATTAATTCAAGGATGTATCTAAATGTGTTTCAGAGGGTGCATGAGGTTGTGCATGTATCTCAGCTCCTGTCCTGGCTTGCACATGGATGTAGATTTAAGCCACGTGCCATAAGTGCTGACTACAGGACCAAGGAAGAGCTCCAGTGAGGAACCTCGACTAATGCAAAAGAAGCAAAGGAGAAGATGGTTATTCCTACGCTATCATCCTTCTCTTTTAGGATTATTAATCCTCCACCAGAAACACAGAGAGATGGCAATGGATTCTGTACATCTGTCTATCATGTTTCCTTTATTTCCTCTAAATATTTTTTCCACAGTGTTCCCTACACACAACAGCCAAGTAATGAAGTGGTGTCTTTTTTATTTATGAGGTTGTTTGTATTTTTTTTTATTTCCATGGTTACAAGTTGACTTCTGGCTCATTCCGTAAGTGGGATTTTTCTCAGATGAGGGAATTCTTGGCTCAAATGTTATTTTCACAAAACTCTACATACACACCTCCCATGCACTGCAGAAGCGTGTTTTGTAAACGTTGAACCTTTTGGAAAGTCTTGTAAGTCTAACCGATTTTTTCAAAACCTTTTCGACATTCAATAAATTTGATATGGGCAACAATAAAATGTCTTCTTTTAATGTGATAGTGTGGTTTTTCTGTTTGAAGATTTAATCATTTAATCAGTACTTACAAAGGTTTAATTTAAACGTGTACCAAACAAGTCACAGCTGAAGTTTCATTAGTAGTGTTGGATATCATTATCTGTAAATCTGCTTCCATTTTTTATGTAATCCTGCAGCATGATTGTGTATTGAACACAAATATGCTCACACACTTGTACTGTGTGCAAAAACACATCAGTCCTCAAACCAATCGGACCCATAATAAATCTGGCTGGCTGACATGACTTGACAAAATACATGTTGATCCATCTTTTGTCCTCTTCCTCTACTGTACATGCTGCTAGCATTATTAGTCAATATTTTTCTGAATCCAAACTTTATGGGTGTTACATTGAAGCATTTTGTGTTAAATTTCTTCTTTGGGTGCCTTTTTCTTTTACAGCATTAGGAAGAAAAATCCTTTTTGCCGTGTAATTTGACAGGCTTAATGTTTCGTCTCTCACTCTCTCTGCTCACTGGCAGCTGTTTTTGTCCCTTTCCTCCGCCGAATATTACCCTCCAGAATCAATTTACCCACTGTGAATTTAATCAAGGATACTTGTAATAAAGTGTTGTCTTCAGAGCTATGCAGGAGCCATCTATGGGATTTTATTGCCTATCTGTGTTATGGCACCACAGTTTCAAAAAAACTTCTCGTGGGGGTGGGTTGGGTGAAGATTTCAGATTCAAGGTTTTGTCTTTGAATTTCAGGCCAGGGACTGTTTTAAGAATTTGTGTGTCTGTGTGTGTGTACATGTGAAATTGCACAAGTCACATAGAGGAGTCATCTCCAGTAGGGAGCTGCAGGAGGGGAGAGAGGAGCTCACTGAGGACCACTTAGACACCGTAAATGGACACAATTACACAAAGATATACATGTCATCATTTTATGAAGTGCACATGCGTATGTCAGCTTTAGCATCACAACACACATGTATTGTCACTCCATAAAGTTTATCTGGTGAATTCTTTGGCATGCAGCTGCATAATTACTTGGCCATTAAATGTAGTACAGTTTCCCCACAATTTGGAAAAAATATGATGACTTCAAGTTTTACGCAACTGAGAAATTGTAATGTTATTTGTTGTCTTGTGAGCACAAACACCTTTCACTTTACATGTAGTCAATATTGCCTCTGTAATTATCAAAATACTGTTTAGAATAGTTCTAATAAATGATTAAATGTGGCATTTTCACAATGTGAAGTTTATGCATGCATTAATAATGAAAAATAATGAAATGTAGCTCTGGAAAAAATCCATCTTTTTGTTGAATAAATATTTTGACAGTAAAGGTGTTTTATTTGCTTTGTATTTTATCTTGTGCATTTACTGTATTTAAACATTATTATAGGTCAAATGTTAAGCAAAGAAATGCTGCTTATGCCATGTTGACGATGACCTCAGGCTTTTCAGTGTCAAAAAAATTACTAATATCACCCAGGAGGTCTCGTCTTAGTGGCATTCATTTTGAGGTATAATAGTCTGCGGGCCAGACAACACGCTGCATGCTGATTATCCGTGGACAGCAATACATTCTGTCCAGTTTCATGATAGCCGTGCCCTGATTTAAAGACTGAAATGCATTGTTCTCACCAATGTCTGGGCTACAGCAGCTGTTCCTGTTGGTTTAGTCTTGGCATGATTCTTTGGCTACACTTATTAAAGCATGCCACACTTGGCAGGGGCGTTTTCTGGAGTGGTTGGTGGTTCTATGTTGACGCGAGTCTGGGTAATCCACCGGCTGCTCTGCTATGCCTGCACACGGCTCTGAGCTGGCCCCATACAAAAGAGCAGACCTGAAAAGCACCATAATGAGGCACAAGCTGAAAGAAAAGGCATGTCTCTTTCTATTTCTCTGAGCGAAAAGAAAAGAGAAACATAAAAGAATAGCATATAAGAAAGAAAGATGAAAATACGCCTCCCAAATCCAGGTTTTTGGCTGTGCTGTCTCTTTGAGTTTATCTTTTTTTCATGCATGTGTTTTATTATGGTAATGAAATGTGGATAAAAATAATCTGGGATGAAAGAGCAACGGTTTTCAATGAAAAGACAAGAAAAATAGGAGGGTGGGACGGAGGGAGCCACTAATATAATTAATAAAACACATAGTGAAATTAAAATGGGGTTGTCTATACCATCCCTTCCTGTCCCCTTTCTTTCTTTTCAGGCCTATATTTTACAAATCTTCAATCCAAAATGTCAGAAATCCAAGGGGTTCATATAAAACATGAGTTCTCTAACTACACGCGTAAACACCGTGTATCACTGAAATTTATCTTTAACCACCTGAAATGAATCCCTGTTTGAATTCTTTAAAATTTTTGTCAATTTTTTTTAATGCTTTCCTGCTCCCATATAAATATTTACATCATATATAATGAAGTCAGTAGTCCCCAGGCCTTAAAAAAAAGCTTATTTTGTCAAACTATTCCCAGAAGGCCGTACTGTATTGTCTCTCTGTTAGGGAGGACATCAAAGCTGTGATGTCTGTCTTTGTGCTTGAATGACCTCTGACCTTTACAAGCGCAAAGCAGAGGGTGGGACCAGGAAGAAGCAGAGAGAGTGGGTAAAACATCAGAAGCTAACTTGAATCTAAATGCCTGACATAATCTATTGTGACATAATGGAGCACCTTAGACCTGTTCCCTGGTTGAAGGGCCCATAATGTGGGCGTCTGGCGCTGAGCCTGTTGTTTACAGCGCGTTTCTAGAGGATTGCTGGTGTGTGCAGGACCTCACATTGTTCAAACACGTGAATAATGGATCAGTAGATGCTGAACGTGGGGAGTTAGATGGACAGGAAAGATGGGTGGAGGTGACCCCACTGGCCTTCCCTGACATCCCACCAGGTGGTTCCACCTTTGCCGCTCCATAAACCAGCTCCAGGCTGGTTACTATCACCCACAGAGTTACATCTCAAGCCCCCCTATTATTATTCTATCTCTGTTGGCTCCCAGCAGTGATAATAGTAAGAATAAAGAACCATACAACAAATCATCATGCAAAGAAGAACCTTAATAGAGAAATCAATAAAAATACCCTGATAATAGTATTTTAAATTTAATTGGAGCCTCTTGTTTAGCCAATATATTTTGTTAACAGTCCATAAATTATCTTTACCATATTATGGCCACACCCTTGACAATGTGTTCAGTTCCCTTTAAAATAAGGAAAAATGGGATTCTGAGAACAGGTTTTCACTGTTCAGCACCTCTGTGATGATGCTGTCTTATTCTAATTCCACTTTATAGTGAATAATTTAGTAAGGGTCCACTTAGTTTAGATACTGTGTCAGCACTTCACAAGGAACTAGACATACGTAGGCCCTTAGAGCCTGACTGCTGGATAATATATCCTGAACTTGAGCATAATGGACGGGAAGGTGGGCAATCGAAGGAGAAGCTGATACACTGCAGGTTTAAAACAAACGAGGACTGATGAAGAGGTTATTTGGAGAAGATGGTTGTTTCTTAATGTAGGCTGTATATCCTCGCACTGCGTTGTTCTCACCGTGGTCACACAGGAAGTGTGAGTTATCTGGGTGATCCAAATCCGCTGAACGGTAGAGAACTGTTTTGTCTTTTTCTACTGTAAATACTCCACACAGCAGCTCAACCAGTTTGTCAAACCTCCATGTGTTCTGATGATTCACACTAGCCATGCAGGTTATGTGATTTAATCTGTTAATGTTTGTTTTTAAACTAGATAAGTCTTTTTTTTCTTTTTTTTTTTTTTTTTGAAGGAAGGTGAGTCCTGGGGAGGCGATCCAGTGATCAGTTTTTTTAGCCTTATGGGTGCAATGGGTAATATGTAATATAATAATATGAGTAATATATTAATCCTACTATGGTGATATCATGACCCCCTGATACTACAATGACGTTTCTTTTCTACCTCTTTAGTAACAGATCACCATTTGGTTATTTTTCACACCTCCCCCTTACACACACTAGACTTTAAGTAAGAGAACCCTTCCTCTGACTGCCTTTTGACTCCTGTTTTCTGTTTTATCATCATCTCTGTGACACAAAGGGACTTTTAAAAGCACATAAAGCAAACAAAGAGGCCTTTTTCTATACATTTCTGTTTTTGGTCGTCTTATGCTTGTCTCAAAGTTTGATTGAAGAATAACCGGATGCTAGGATCTTGCTAGTTAGTTGTCCAGAGACTTCTAGACCCTTTATCCCTCTAATCTGCAGTGTAAAAGTCTGAGTTCCCTCTGCTTGTCTGTTCGCTGCCCTGAGGCTCCCAGAGGCTCAGCAGCAAATGTCCTGTTACTCTTATCAAACGCCTCTCTCTCCCTCCACCAAACTCTGACTTCCCCTTCCTTACCCCCACCCCCTCCTTCCCGTCATCACTAGCCGTCTGCTACTTAATCCAATTATTCTTTAAAGCTGACACGCTCTGTAACTCACCTCAAACTCTCTGCATGTGACGCCTCCGTGCATCACGTATACACAGCCACACGTAAACACACAGAAAGTATTGCTGATCCCTCTTACTGCTGATACAAAAGTCACATTCATGCTTGGAAAGTTTAAAAAAATCAATCAAATATCACACATGCACTGCAGATTGTTCTGGCCCTGAGTTGTAGACATACTCTTCTCTTGGTTTTGTCTATTTTTGGGTGTCCGAACAGAAGCTTTGGCCTCTGCTGTCACCCTCTGATTCACCGTACCCTTGAGGTGACTCCATCTGTTTCTGTGTGGTGTCCTCCACTTCCTGCCATGTGTTTACCAGCTGATGCATCTGTCTTCATAGGCACACCACCTGACACAGAAGGTCCTGCTCCCCCATTGCATAGGTGTGTGTTTTAATTGTGTCTCTGTCCTCACAAGCGGAGAAAACGTAAGAGAATCCTCAAGGGAGAGGACATTTTGTCCATTCTCTATTTTTAGAGGTTAGGATTTTGCTTTTACACCATAACAGAAGAAGATGCAGTTACTGCTACTTCAGGTTCAGCAGTACGTAAACATTTGAGCATTTATCAGTTTTCTCCTTCAGTCAACAGTATGAGTCGTAAAAGTTCCCTTCAGTCCAAAATAAACATTTTGTCTTGGTGTGCCAGGTTGCATCACTTTATCTTAAAAAAAAAAAAAAAAGAAAGAAAATAAAACACAAGTGCTGTTAAATTTGCTGGAGTAGCAGCCGTGACAGGGAAAATTAATCCCTGCAATTCTGCAATTTCACCGCAGTGCAAATCTTGACAAGAATTCTTGCTGCACAAGGGTGGCTTGCGACGCGAAAGGGGCTGTGTTGCGTTGTTTTTGCTGCTGACACAACAGTCAAGAGTAGCAGATGGGTTGTGTGTGTGTGTGTGTGTGTGTGTGTGTGTGCGTGTGCGTGTGACCTGGGCAGAACTAGCTACTGTTCTTGTTTGATCTGAATCAGAGGAGGTGTGAGTGGATCTGTCTGGTGGAAGATGTTTCTAGTTTTCCTGACTGTTGGACTGTTTGTCGCTCATAATCTGCAAACACATCATGGTGATCTTGTGTTGATAATGTCTGTAAGTCAGTGTGTGCACTGCTTCTCTATGTATTTCAATCAGAGGCTTTTTTACTTTCTTCTCTCTCTGCACATACATGGTTACACACATTTCTGTGAGAATTGTGGGTAAGTACAACACATTCTGTGTCCAAATGCCACCTGTGTGCACAAGTGTGACATAAAGGAAAATATGTAGACCGCCGCTGTCTAGGGCGACACGGCTGATCCATCTTCAAACCACAAACCATCAACTTCAGATTTTCCTCCTCTTCCTCATCAGTGTGGCGTTGCCCAGCACGTCTCACTTTATGTCCTACCGTTGTGCCACATTGTGCTTCCACATTCATTCCTCTCATTCTAACCTGACCTCTTTCCCACATGAAGAGTTTGTTTAGGGAGGGTAGGATTGGGTTGGGTGGGGCCAGGTGGGGTTGGATCCGTCCTCTCGCTGTCTTCCTCCTATCCCTCGCTCCTCTTCTTCGTGTTCTACCTGTCTCTTGATATAATGATCACCTGACATTTTTTTCCTGTCTGCCCCACCCCTCCTGCTCCTCCTTTAATTCTTTCCTCTCCTGTCTCTCCACCTCCCTGCTCCTCACTGCTGTGATTAACTGGGCTCTGTCTTTATGTCGTATGTTCTTTTAGGCCCACGCCGTGCATCGCTGGCTAATCGATCAGGACAGTAGTGTGAGCTCTGAGATGCCGGATGGCCAAGGAGTATGGCACTATGATGATGAAGTAAATATCTGCAACACGTATATCTGGCTTTTCCTCTTTCTATATATCTCTATGTATATATATATATATATTCTGTATTTATGACCATCTTGTATCTGTCACTTACAGTGTGTGTCACTATTGTTGCTCTGCTGCTGTTGTTGTTGTTTTTTATCTTTATCTCTCTTGTTTTGTTGTGTTGCTTATGGTATTGCAGTTCTGGTTCCTTTGACTTTCTAGTGTTGCTGTTGTGCTGTGAGCTGATTCAGTCAGGTGTCGTGGGATCAGGCTGGAGCTTTTAATTTGTTCATGTCCTTGCTTGGTGTATTGTACTTACTAACTGATTTTTAATTTTTCAATTTGGTTGTTTTTTTTCTTTTTTGCGTTTCCTTTCAGTTTCACATATCTAAATATTGATATTAACATTCGTCTCGGTGTGTGTGATTTCTCTGAATTTAATGTTCTTAAGCAGAGCATATTACATGGCAAAGAGTCCACGGGCAAAATATAGATTTGATATTTATCCTTTATTGACCTGATGGTAGTTTAAGCATGTCTTTAACACACAGTTCTTCACACAACAGAGGTTCACACTAGTGATAACAGTCAACAGCTCAAGTATTTTTCCTGTGGGTTCTTCTGATTTATAAATATGCTTGTTTTCATCTGTACCTCTGTGTTCATGTATGAGTAAATTAGGGGGTGTGTGTGTGTCTGTATGTGAAAGAGAGAAGGAAACAGTTGGTGAGGGATGTGTGTGTTTCTCTATCAGTCTTATCAGTGTGCTTGTGTGCATGATTTTTCCGTCAGTGCACGGCTTCAGTCTATTAATAGTCGATGTGATTTGAATGTCAGTCTGTGTCTCCGTCTGTTTCTGGTTTTCGTGCTGTAGATGTTGTGGTTGAACCTGCCTTTGCCCACGTCTTTGCCTTGTTGGTGTTGTATTTGTGTATTGTCGACGTTGTGCCTCTGTCACTGTTTGTCGTGTGCTGTGCCTGTATTTTGTCTGGTTTTGTCTGTTTAAACAGTCAGGGATAGGTTTGCCATAGGCTTTATTGCACCATTTGAATAACATAGATGATCTTGAATCTGTTTCTACTCAGTGGAGGAGAGATTATCTAAGTGCAATAAGGCTGCTGGGAAACTTGTTCCAGACAACTCTGCCCCATGATGATTTCCCCTCAATCCTAGCGCCTCTCCTTGCTCTCATGTCAAATTCCTTAACCTACTCTTCCAATCTCCATATTGCTCCCAAACATTCTGGAGCTTTTTTTCAGCTGACACTGCAGAAAATTTGGAGGTGCAAAAGAGCAAATTGCAAAAAAAAAAACCCCAAAACAAATCATTTTTTTAAATGGGTAAACAATTTTAACACACTATTAAGGTAACACATACAGGGTTTGATCAAGCCCTGTTTCTCTGGCCATTGATCCTACACACAACAATATGGAGTTTTGTGTTACCTTCAGCGATGCTCTTCAGTGTGTGCACATTGGGCAATTGTGTTTTTATTCCTACTGAATTTTTTTTTGTTCTTCGAATGAGTAAAAGAAGATTTGGAAGATAGTCTATTAAAGTTCTAAAGGACAGATAGCGATAAACTATCTGGTTAAAATGCAAGAAGAAATGCCACTGGGACTGAAGACCCAGATTAATATGTCTGAGAAATAACAATTTGTTAGATATTACAACAAACTCAGTCTGACAATTATATAAATGATATGAAATGAAGTGAGGAAAGAGGATGGACTAATGGATGCAGAGCAACTAAGGAAATTACAGGATGGGAGCACAGATTTATACAAACATCTTAACTGACCTGAAGACAGCAAAAGAGAAATAGAAAGTGATAGATCTCCCCATTGCTGGTTTGTTGCCAGCACAGCAATGGAAAGCAATAACACAATGAACCCCTGCAACACAATGTGTTTCCTCAGCTACTTGAAAATGATGCAGTTTTAACTTCGTAACTGCCCCAGCGTTGCCTGTAAAACTGCTGTTTATCACAGCCTTTTATTTTTGCAATTTGTAGATTCTTCCATCATTTCAATAAATCAGAGTACCTTTTATTCACCAAACTAACTGAATCAACACTGTTCAACAAACTCAAGCAGTTAAATGGCTTTTCTGACAGTTTTGCTTTTTAAATTTGCGATTAAAACTTGAACTGGTTTCACCCATGAAGTCAACAATAATCCATCATTGCACACATAAATTCTGTTCAGCGAATAGCAGCAAAGTATTGACAGCAGGTGAAAATTACCATAATCTGTATCCAAGCAGACTCACAGTAATATCTCCACAGGCCTATATTATAAAAGAGACGTTTTTTTTATGGGTCCAGAGAATACCAAGTCAGCCTTCTCAATCACGACATCTTCAGAATTTTAATGCAGGATCTTGTATTTGGAAGAGATGTTTTAATGTACATTAAGTCATTTTAATGTGGCATAAACAATTTAATTATAACCAATGCTGAGGAAGGTAAAATTGAAGAGGTAGGATTGCATTTTAAATCATATGGATTGTTCTGTGCCGCGGTAACATAAACCTGTCAGCCATCTTCAAACTGCTCTCACAAACTATTAGGCTTTCCCCGATGGCTGATTTAATTTACACCAAAATCGAATGCCGTCCCAGCCCAACCCCTCCAGGACGACGGGATTGTGAGATGTCCAAGGTGTGTGTAAATGCCCCCCCTTTTGCCACAGTAGCTGGCCTGTAGAATATCCGTTATCATCCCGCAGCTCTAATTACCCCTCAGTGAGTCCTTGGAGACAGATGCTCAGGGAGCCAATCCCCATTCGTCACAGTACGGCTGCATGGCAGACTCAATATGAAAAAAAGTAAACTGTCACACTCTGCACTGTCACATAAATTCTCCCCCGTCTCAGTTTCTCTTTTCCAGCTGCTCCCCAACCCGCTTTAGATGCAGACTACATTAGGACGCCCATTCTTGTCCAGCTACCAGCAGTTGGCTATAATTTGTTTCGGCTAGGGGGGCAGAGTTTAATTTACATGTGAAAGACCATGGCATATTCAAATATTGTAAGTCTAATTTTTTTCCCAGGGTTACAGATAAGTACATTTTTGTTGAAGGTCGAGGGGGCTTTACTGATACTGTAAAAACCTGCAGAGGTCATATAATAATGTCTCTGCTGGCCACAAACCAACTGCTCTTCTTGGTGACCCATTCCGAACGTTTTTCTGGCTTTTGCAGTGAGTTGCCTCATGAAAACAATCCAGCCTACAAATAAAATTTTAACAAATCTATTTCAAGCAACTGTAACCGTAAGAGCTTTTTGAATCAGACCACACAAGGTTCACTGGGTTGAGAAACCCTTGGAGACATTTTACACTGAGAACAAGTTTAAAAGTATAAATGTCACTTGGTCACAAGGAGCTCATAACAAAAACGACAGGGCTGAGTTTTAAATAGGAATGATGAAATAGGAATATTATGATTTCAAACTAAGCAGAAAATTACTGATTTGTTCCAAATGTATGTGACGATGCCGTAATGGATTAAAGGAAAACATGTCAAGATGTTTTGACTTCTCGCACTTTCTGATTCAAAATTGCTTTTTCCCTGTGAGTCATCCAAAGTTAACCAAATCCGACCTTTGAGTCATCTTCGACGTATTAACCTGAACAATTTTCTTCTTCTTCGATTCTAAACTTAAATGCCTTAATTATCAAAATTTTTCACTTAAGTGTGAATTCTTCCTTCAAAAAAGAGAAAGAAACTGGCAATCAATGTGCATGCATGCGTGCATGTGCATGTGGTTTAGATGAATGCCCAGAGTGCATGGTAAAGGTGCAAGTATACTCCAAAAGAAGTGCTGGTTGAAAAGTGAAAGATTCACAAAGACTTGCTGCAGAAATGTGCACCATGTCCTGCACAAATGTGCTGACCTCTCCTCTTCTGCCTTACTGTCATTTCTGTAACAAAGTCCTGGTCAACTGTCAACTCAAGACTTTAAATCAAGAACTGTGAATAACATTCCAGGTAGATTTGATTTGTGTCTCTCTGCACCTCATTTGAGAGTCAAGTCTCCACAGCTGGGATTCCACTTAGACCAGAATACCCCAGAACCCAAATATTTTTGCCCATAATCAATGAATTATGGATATTTAGTTTATAGATTTTTTTAAACCATCAAACAATGTCATAAATGTAAATATATTTAATAATTTCAAAGGATTTAACCATTCCATCTTATTTATGGAAAGTGATACTATTAAGTATATTTAATATTGCAGAATAATATATTGGTTTCATGCTATTTCACATCGTAAAACTTCAAGACGATGGGTCTTTGTGCAGTGAACTAGAAATCATGAATCCCTGGATGACTGAAGCAAAGCACATCTGGGAGTTCAGATTTGAGACAAAGTTAAACAGAATATTGTCAAACAAAGTGAGATCTGAAGCCACATTGTTGCTTTATTTAGAAAGATTCTTCTTCAGAGTGGTTTGTCTTTACTGTTTATCATTTCCCCTCACGGTCGGTCGATAAATTGCACGACCTTGTTCGGTTTGAGTATACAACTGCTTGAACTGTATGCCTGCATATGGTAGGTTATTGATCATCTGCACTTGTGTATTGAATGTGAGTGAGTGTGTGTGAATGCTGAGTCGCATGTCCATGTGTGTGCAGAGTAAGTCATGACAGTGTCTGTCGTAGGGTGTGTGTGTGTGTGTGTGTGTTTGAATCTGGGTGTTTGAAGCACCCATATATGTGTATACTGTATATAATATAAAAAAAACATACCAAGCAGCTCGGCATCGGGTCCCTGAGGAAGCAGATAGATGCTGGTCAAGTGGAAAACAACAAAAGAGAATATACAGTAATGTATTTCTTTGTGCATCTGCTGTACTATGAAAAAACACTTGATTTCTTCTTTTTTTGTGTATATTTCCTACTAAACTGTGTCAAAATAGACAACCTCAGTCAACACAAAAAGTAAGTTACATAAGGTAATTTCATATGTTTAAAAAATGTTATCCATTACTTAAATCATCAGTTTATTTGTCAAAAGAGTGCGTTAATAGCTGTTTACCTCTGGACAAGACACACCAGGTTTTGATTAGATTGGCGAAAATCAAAATAAATTCCGACAATATGAAGCAGAAAGTCAGTACACCAGTCTAAGGAGTGTTACAAAGCTATGTCGAGACTCTGGGACTCCACAGATCCACAAATGAGACATCGGCAACAAATGGAACAAAAGCAAACCTGGCTAAAAGTCAGACAACATCCAAGGAGCTGCAGGCTTCTCTCGCCTCTTTAAAATACAGTGTTCATGGCTCTACCAGGTCCATAAAAGATGCGGGAAAGTGTCGAGGCTAAAATCCACCACTAATCCAGAAAGTCATTAATGCGTATCTGTATTTTGTCACAAAACATCTTGATGAATCAAGTTAAAAGTCAAACTGTTTGGAAGACAGCTGGTTGCTTTAGGGCCAAAACAACCTGCTATCATTTAGAAAAAAAAGTATACTTTGTTGATCTCCAGATGGGGAAATTACTGGGGAAACATGATTTCTGGTCTGTATCAAAATATTCTGATCATGTCAGTCTGTGGATTCTGGCCTAGTAAAAGTCCGGATCAGAACCTCATTGCGATGCTGTGGTGAGACCTGAAAAAGTGCAGTTCATGCTCAAAATCCATTCAATGTGGCTGCAATAAAGCAGAGGAATGGGTCAATACTCCACTGCAGCAATTTCAGAGATTGATCCTCAGGTATCAGAATGATTCAATTAAATATAAGTTCTGAAAAAAGCACAACTAGCTTTTAAGTTCTGCAGGATGAAAACCTTTTCGCATCGGTTTCTATTGCATTTTGTGTTCACTCGGGTTACATTTGTTCTGTTAGCTTTTAGATCTGACACAGTTTTAGCATGAACACAAAAGCAGATGAAATCCATATATGAAGTCAGCATGGGTCCCCCTTTGCTTCAGGCTCCCGCTTTGCTGCTCCGCTGCAGATGACATGATGATGGAAGGTGTGCAACAGAGGGGAGGTGGAAGTGGGGGGGCAGAAAGCAGTGTCTGACTCCGCAAAAGGGCGTGGATGAAGATGCTGTCATTGTGTCAACAAGAGAAAAATGCTGCACACACATTCACAACATAAAGCTTCCCAGTTGGATTTATTTATTAGCACAGTTAGCACCATGCTAGCTCAATCTGGTATGTCTTGTTCTTTCTATCCACCTCTTCTTTCATTTTTTTATTCACAGGCCTGTTTGGTTACATCTCCTGCCTTGTGCTGTTCTGATGCAAGCCAGAACATTTATTTGGAAGTGCCATCATAAACATAATATTAATATTAATTAATATTAATTAATATCATAGGTAATAACGTTCTTTAATATCACATATAGACATATTTACAACCTAATGCCCCGATGGCGTAATGCAGACATGCATCACTCTACGGGGGCTCACATGGTGCCTCAATGGGTCACCCAGTTAGTTAGTAGATTGAAAACAGTTTAAGAATTATTTGTTGATATGTCAGCAGATTAACGCTAACCAATCTAACAGAATTTTACTTTGAGTAAATTTAACCTTTGTCAACCGAGGGAAATAGAATTTAACAAGAAGTAATGTAGAGAAATTTTATGGATGCTCACTTACTTGACTTTTATGACATTCATAGGAGCAAGTGCTGTAAGTGAAGGATAATGACTATCGATTGCCGAGTATGATCACTGATGGCAGATGAACTATTTTAACACAATCATAAAATGCAAATAACAAATTGTTCATTATATTTCAGGTAGTTACAATCACTGGAAATAAATTAATGCAGTATTTTTTATTTTTAAAATTTCCAAGCATTTCTTGTGCTGTTAAAAAATTATTAACAGTAAAAAAAAAGTTAAATTGTGTTTTATAATAGTGTTATAATTTCTTACATATTTTATTTAAATTTGGAAACATTCTTAACAATAAAAACAATTGAGTGATTAATTGTCACAGTTAAAGAGAAACCTTTCAGGCTGTTTGTTAATTAGATTCAGGAAGAAAAATGGATAAATAGGAGATGTAGGAATGGTAAAACCGTCAAGGCAAACTTAAGACGTGTTAGGTTGAGCTGGTTACTTGTAGTACCAGGACCATTAATTCTGAAAAGAGTCTGAAAACATCTACATCTCTCTGCCTATTAACCAGACTGATTGAATTATGGCCTGGCTGCTCTGATCCTGTCTGATGCCGACTCAAGTCCGGTTGTGAGGGACGGTTTTGAGTCTTTATTTTCAATTATGGAGGCTATGCTCTCAACGAATCCTCAGGTGTCCCATCCGTAGAGGAGTAGGAGAGTTGTGGGGGCAGATTCTGTCCACAGTGAGGCTCTTTTTCTCTCCTCCTGCACGTCTTCACTCTGTATTTTCTGATCGCTACCCCTCTCCACTCACGAAAATTAATGGGAGCCTGGTCCAGTGCTGACATATCATTGCTGTCATTCTCCTCTATTGCTTTAATTTTTTTCTGCTCTCTTTCCTAATCTGAGTATAACTGACTCCCTGTTTTTGTCCTCCACAGGTCAGTCTGGCTTTGTCACGTTGAGGTGCATGTGCGTTTTGATTCTGAGGCATCATTATATGGTGTATGTATAATAATATGCACACGTGAGAGTGCACCTGTGTGATTTATGACATTGAATAATCTGTCTGCAGAGTGAAGGCAGGTTTAGCCTTGTTAACCGCTCCTCTGTTGTTTCGGAGGCTGAGCAAGCTTAATGTAGCTTGTGAGGAGCTGAAGTGCTGGATAAGACGTTAAAAATGCCTCTCGAGTGTGTACCTCTGTGTGTGAGTGTGAGTTCTGTTCCAGGGCTGCAGTAATCAACCCAACCCAGCCCAAATGCTCTTTGAAGCTGCTGCAGACTGATACTGCAGAGAAATTACACTGCCACTAGACGGCCATTATTCCAAAATGAGAAAGGAAAGAATCACATGGATGAATTCGGTACAATTTAAAGTCATAAGCAGGCCTTTCAGACCAGTTCAGGATAACGTGAATGTATCTTTATTTGTGTAGGGATGGGTGTCTTTATCAAGAATTCACCTTGCTGCCACCGTTCCTTGTGCTAAGTGAGTGTTAAGATACCAATTTGTCTTCTCTGGCCTCTTCCTTCATCCTGAAAGTCTCTTCCCTCAACATGGAAGTGAGACCAACGTCCAGCAGAATGACACATTTAAGACATCTCATGATTCGTTCATGTTTTCATCTCTGCTGAGGGCACAGGGTGTCTTCCTCTAACTGAGCTTTCTTCATTTGTTTGATTGGAGCACCTGAAAGTATCCGAGATATGACAATCACATCATCATTCTTTCATTTGTTCATTTTCCATACTGCTTTCGCGGGTCACTGGGGTCGCTGGAGCCTATCCCAGCAGACTTACGGACATGGAGTGAGGAGACGCTCCGGACACGTCGCATTAACTTTAAACTTGTTTCATTTCATCATTGTTCTCTTAAGTGTGAGGGGGGGAGGGAGTATGGGGTTCAGACAAAGGACATCACTCTGTGACAGGGTGAAGAAAGACAGCTGACAGAGTATCAGTGTTTATGCTGAATTCCTCCCAAGATTTTCAACTTCAGTCTGGGACACCAGGGCAAGGTCAATAAACTACCACCAGCAGCACACGTGGACCGCTTTAGCCCCTTATCTTGGCGACAAGAGGGGCTTGACATGCGGTCACGTGTGTCCAGAACCAAAATCAAACCTGTTCTGAAACAACACAACTAGTGACACACAGCCTCCGACTGTTAGACTTTTCTATACTGGGAATTTTTTTACATTTCAGAATTTTATTCCTTCCCTTCACCTTTATTTGTAATATTCTTTTACTTTAAATTGAAAAATAGAAAAAAATCTTAATTCATCTGTAATTCTATGAAAATTCTTCACCTGCTTTGTCACTAAAAAAATCTCAGAGTATCTGATTCAGATTTCCACATCACACTATTGCCAGATGTTGGACCACAGATGACCCTCTGTAGGTTAGTTAGTGTACATCTAACAAGAACATTCAGCTCACTTTACCCTGTCCCACCTTAAGGAGGTGACCTTATCAATTAGATAAGTTATCATTCATCCTCTCAGATGGAGGAAGAGCCAAAGGAGAAGAGAGGAGTTGTTCATGAAAGACCACAGGATAATTTGCCCTGTCTTCATGAATATCAGCATCCTACATTCTCTCATCACTGTCCAAACTTAATACTGCGGTCAGGAGACAAATCTCACGTGATGTTTTTGCCCAGGTCATGGTCCAGTGGCACTGAGTAGTGCGTAGTCTTCTTTCTACGTTGCCCCCTCCTTCCCGTCTCCTACAAGCATTTATCTCTCTGCATGGTTTTGGCAGCGATGTGCTTTTCCCAGCGTTGAGCCAGGAGAGGGAGAGAGGAGGGGAGAGGTAGAGAAAAGGAGGCCTTTTCAAGCAGGGAGTGACGGATGCTTTATTAAAAGAGGCAGGGTCTTTTGAGCGCCTGGCCCCTCCGTGCTTTGCCCCCTCCCTGGTTGTCTAGCCCATTGTCACAGGGCGGTGGCAGCCCCCTCCCACCCCTCCCATCAGCCGCTTTGTCACTGTAAGTCACCTCACATACTGAAACAGACCCACTTTAAAGAAAAAACACACCCATTCTCCATAGTAACCCTCCGCTCCTCTGTTACCCGGTCTGTGTAGAAGAAAAAAGATTGTATTGCTGTCACAGAATATACAGTCACAGCGAAGTGTGTGGAAGAAGGGACAGAGACAGGAGGGATAAAGTTAGGGTAACAGTGCGGGGTGAAACGAAACCTGAAAGGTGAAGAGGATGAAGTGGAGAGTAGAAAACGGGTGAGAAAACGATGGCGATGCAGGAGAAAAACAGAAAAGGAGCTTTGATGGGTGAAAGTCATGAATCTGGTGGTGAGAAATTTGTTCAAGTGGAAAAAGAAAGTAACCAAAAAATTTGCCTCATTTGTTTTTGGCTATGTGTGAAATGTGTGTTTTAAGATACAAGCAGCATTCCTCCAGAGATAAACCCCTGGGCCCCCCGTCCCCTCAGTCCCCACCCTCCGGAGTCTCTCCACCCACCGTGCTTACTCAAGTGTATGTTTGTGTGTCTGGGCATGTGTGTGTATGTGTGTGTGTGCAGTGTTGATGTTGGATGAGGGTCTGCCGGCCCTGCGCCGCGACACTCGCAGGGGGCGACAGGAAAAGACAGCTGTGTGTTTGAGAGAAACAGAAAACATACGGAAAAGAGAGTGGAGGGCCAACAGGCATGCCAGTCAAGATCGTCAGTTCTGGAGTGAGTACCACCACCTCTGCTGCTCTCCTCCTTCCCCTCTCACTCCATCTGTCCTCCCTTCACAGACCTGTGTCTTCACCTTATTTCTCTCTACCTGTGTGCTTCTTTTTATACTGCTTTCTTTATTGCAGGATTTCATTCATAAAATCCAGGGTTTTGCATTTAATTAAATGTGATACACCTGCCAGCGCATCCCGTTTTTATCCTTTCGCAGCGTGAGCCAATAGTTTTCCAAATTTCAAGTCCATTTCTTTCATCTTTACTTTGGAACTTAATATTGATGAATATGTACTTACTTCCTGTTTGTCCCTTCTGATATTGTTTATTAATGTACATGCCTCTCTGAATATCAATCTTGTTTTAGAGGTTACTGCGTGGCTTCATTTTCACGTTGTTCATGTTGTCATGGTTATGAAAGTGACTCAGACAAACAACAGATGTAAACATTGCTCCTGCTTAATACAATGGTGATCAGTGGGTTGTTATGTAGCGGCACACAAATAACCCTCACCGATAAAACGCGTCCCAACAACAGCCTGCACGCCAACACGGGAGGGAGCTGGAGTGTCTTTGATAGCTGTGATGTATGTGCGTCCAAGATTAGTGGAAGTGCATGTGTGGGTGTGTATCGTGTTGTTTTCCTCCTTAATCTCGTTTTTGACTTAATTTATTGGTCTGTTTGATGTTCAGATTGTAGGATGTTGACCAGGATTAGCTCTGGTAAGTAAACTAGAGGTCAGTAAACTGATTAGTGGGTCAATTAATGAGATGCTTTCATTGTGACTTCACTGAGGACTATAGACTGTTTAATGGACTGAGCTAGAGGTGAATGTAGGGGAAACACTGATGAGGCCTTGCTGCCTGTGTGTGATGGAGCTGACTGTTTCATCTGCAGTTTGGCTTGGAGAGAAGACAGGGTCGTGAGTTTCTTCTCTGGGTGATGCAACTTGTAGAAATCTATTTGTAGTTTGTCTGTCTGACAGTGAACTGAAGTCAGTTTCACAATGCTGTCTGTAGTCGTGTGTGTTTGAAAATATTTTTCAAACACACACGACTATATACTGAAATATTTTAGCAGTATATAGTCATTCTTGTGTAACTGTGGCTGCCTCATAAGAAGAATTTCATGACAATATCACAATAAATACTTGAAGGCAGATTGAACTGGCCAGCATGAAGTTATCTTTGACTTCTGCTACGTAATCTTCAGATTCTTAATAATCTGCATATTATAGATGTTATGAGTCAGTACTGCTAATTATCAGAAAAGAGAAACGAGTACAAATACAATTTGCACAATTCCTCGGATTAGTTGCTGGGCTTCCCGTAGCATTGTCCCAGTTCAAATGCTGAAGCATTATTATTATTACTGTATACAGTTCAGATATGTCATGAGCTATATTATTATACTTTATTTATGTGAGCTGAGTTGTTTGTATGGAGTAAATATTTGATGGTTTAATTTTTAGCCTCCTCTGCTAAGGAGAGTACGTTTTTACCAGCAGGGTTTTATTCTCTTGTGTGTTAGTAAAATTACTCAAAACTATCTTTTTTTTGGAAAGGCAACGATATAGTTTGAATTTGGTGGTGATGTGGATCATTTTCATTTTAATCCAGATCATTTAGTGTGGGATGGACTAATTTATAAAGACATTTTTGTTAATGCCATCATACCTGTATTATCAATCGCACATCAAAATCTGACCTGGAGGCAAGTAACATTCACAGATTCCAGGTACTGGATGCTGTGAGAGTACAGACTATTACGCCACAGATTTGCAACCGACATCATATGTCACTAAGGCTGTGCTGATTTGTCCACTGTCTACTTTGATGTATCTTTAAAAGCTACTGAACTACATCCAGAGGAAAACTAGCTTTAGTGAAATATTGTTGGTTCTGATTCACTGTTAACTAGTAAATGTGACACCAGATTCTTGGTTTCCACTGTTCAGGAGTCACATTTTGTTATGGGATTATTGTTTTTTGCTGCAATCACATAATGAGGAGATGGAATGCAGTTTATATGGAGTGCAGCTTATGTATGTATTGTTACAATTACTGCTCCCTCCAGAAAAGCCCAGGTTGTTTACCATATCTTGATCCTGTCCTCTATAGGTTTTGACGCTATCTCTGCCTTATGGCTCTCACCCTCTTTGTCACCCCAACAAAGGATCAAAATAACCATGACAATCTCATCTTCAAGCACAGGGGTTGCAGAAGCTCCAGAAATAAAAGGACAATCAATGAGCATGGCAGGGACAAACAGTAGGCTACAGAGAGGGGGCAATAGGAGTGTGAGAAAGTAAATAGGAAAAATGGGACAAGATGCTTTGGCACATGGAGCGACTAGAAGCAGAGAGATTCACATAAAGACACCGTTGAGTGGGATAATGCATCTGCTTCCTTATAAATGTGTCAACAGCTGAACGCTCACACTAGAATCAGTTTGACTGACTCTTCACCTACTACACCTCCATCCGGGAACAACCCTCCTCCACCTCTGGAAGCAGCCAGAGAGCTGAAGGCACAGAAAAAAAGGAGAGGGAAATAAGAATCAATTTCTTGAAGAAATGCAAGGTCAGCAGAAAAGCAGATGATGAGGCAGTTGTTTATCATTCTGCAGAGGTTTTCACATCCGCTCAGAGTTCTCCTAAAATGCAAGGAAACCATTCGCTTTTAGTTCAAGTGCAATCAAATGAGTCAGTTCATCAGTGATGATGGGAGACAAAATTAAAGCATCACTTTTGACATGTTGAGTACACACACACACACACACACACACACACACACACACACACACACACACACACACACACACACACACACACACACACACACACACACACACACACACACCTTATTTTCACCTTTCTGCTGGGTATACAAATAGCTGTGATGACTCTTAAAATATTTGTGATTGCACCTGGTGCTGTGTCTGCGAATTCATGGTGTTTTCGCTTGTGTGTATTGTAACTGTTTCTATTTTAATAGAAATGTTGAGATTCTATAAAACATAAAAAGAGACTCCATAGTTGCTCTGACTCATTAGGAAGACTTGACTCTCTCTGCTCTGTAGTAAAAAGGACCTGTTCAGACAAAATGTACATAATGCATCGGTCCGGTGGTCGACCTGACCGCTCAAAACACATAATATGTTTTTCTCGCAAAGTCCTTACCATGATCAGAACTGGAAAAATGAGATGCTCTGGGAGAAATAGCCAATTTGAAGCATCAGAGCTAGAATAAGGCTCTGATCTGTGATGAATTATTAAAAATAGACATTTCTTTAAATTAAGGGGTCAGGAATTTAAAGCTAAACTGTTTTTAACCTCTGACATGAATAATTTCTTCTTGATCTATAAAAAATAGTGACAATTGTTCGTAATTGATTGTAAAGCAACAATTTATTGAACTGAATTGTATTCTTTAGGGACATCGTAGGCTGGATCCTTTCTTATGATTGGAAAGAAAACAACCCTACTGAAATGTATCTGCTTGTAATAATGACAGAAACAATAAAATAATCGTACCTGGTTGTTTTCTACATCTGAGAGCAAAAAAAGCAGGAGTGAAAGACTTTACAGTCAATGCAATATTTATTACAGTATATGTAACTAATACTTAAACAGTGTCCATTTTCAAGCTCAGTATGTTCCCATCTCCTCACGTTTCAATGAGATATCAATCATTGAGAACACAAACGTGGTTTGAAGGCAGCGAGAGCCCTGTTTCTTCTTCTGCCCTTCCATTCAGGCCTCACCTTGTCTTATTTCTCTCTCACTCATATACACACACACACACACACACACACACACACACACACACACACACACACACATACACATCGTGCGATGATCCTTCAAGGATGATGGCCCATTGCAGAGGATCGTCAAGATTCCTTTCACACACGAGTATACGTTGAATTTTCGATCACTGCAGTCCACCGGCAAGGGTAGTGATGTCATTCTGTCTGCTGCAGCGCCAGCAGTGGAAGCAAGAGAGGGGGGAGAGAGAGAGAGAAGGGAGAGATGGGGGGGGGGGGGGTGTAAGAAGGCACTGGGAAAGAAAATCTGAGATAAAGACGGAGAGAGGGGAGTCCAGGCCAGAGGATTTACTGTGATGAGACATGGGAATAATTTGACTTGGTAATTTTGAGCTTCATTATGAGGAGCCTCGTGCTGTCTTAGCTTGAGGACAGTTGCACCCACATTGCACAATCGTGTGTGCAGATATTGCTGTGGAGTTATTCACTGTCGGTGGATCCAAACAATATGATTAATGTGCTCTCTGTTGCTTTGGTCTTTTTTTTTGCTGGACCCCGGATATTGTCCTCTCTTCACGAGTACAGCCACAGCCTCACGTAAAACATCCGGCTAGATGCAGCTAAGGCATGACCACAGAACATTTTTGGACTGTGACATGTGTACCCCACCTGTTTACATCTGAGTGGGTGGCCGGGGTGTGGTTCCCCTTCTACCTTATCTCACAGCGCCACACACTCCATTTGTGACGCAAGCAGCCACACACAGAAACCAGCGACATCTTGTCTTTCTGGGCCGTCTCTGTGGTCCTTAGACCTCTACAGGGCTAGTTGGCTTGTCTCCTTGGGGGTGGGGGTGGGTGGGGGGGTTTGGCTTCACTATGGTGTTACTATGCCACCATTTGCTGTAGAACCCTCTGTATTGTGTTAGCAGTGTGTGTCTGTGCATCAGCTGTATTTGCTCCAAATTGGAAAGGATTTTTCTTGCGTTCCCATGGAGTCTGCAAACATTTGATGCACGAGCAGGTATCTGTTGGACAAGTTGAAAAATACTAAAGTTTAAGGGGTTTTTTTATTAGGAAACTTACTGTATATTGAGTATTCTGCAAAACTATTTTCATGTAATTTTCTGATGACTGCAGATTATAAAACTGTAATTTGAACACATTAACAGAAAAGAGTCTGAAGGGCTTTTTTTGTGGTGAGGTACCTAAGTATGATTGTGATTCCAGTGCTAGGTGTGTGTGTTGTGTGTGTGTGTGTGTGTGTGTGTGTGTGTGTGTGTGTGTGTGTGTGTGTGTGTGTGTGTGTGTATCAGTGTGAGGATGGCAGATGTCCTGGGCTCAGTTTGTTGGTATTCAGCAGTGAAGAGGAAGTTTGTGAGTTGAAGTGAATGAGCGAATCTGTGGGAGAGGGAGCGCCGAGGCTCACCAATGGCTACGCAGGACAGTTTGTCAACTGTGAGTACAAAACCAGTAGAGACCGTAGTGTTTGCCATGTTAAATCACTGTCAGCATGTGTGAGTGTGTGTCTGCCACTTTGTTCTGCAGGATGGTATACCTCTCTATTGTCTGCAAACAAAAACATCTTACGAGAGAGTGAAAACGACTCGAGGGCAAGTGGCTCTCCCCGTGAGTCAGTGTACTCGCACAAAAACCAAAGATTTATTGCTTTACGCACAGGATGCCTCACACCGCTGAACTTTATCTGATAAGAACAAAACCTTTGTCACCATAAAGATGTCATCTCTCTTCCACATAGAAGCAAAACGGATAACAGATAATGTTGAGCTCCCTCAATCAGCTGGGAGCAAACTTTTCCTTTCCGTTTTTTTTAATTGACCCCTGTCTTTGCACATCGCTGTGCCATTGGTGTCATGCTGAGGGTGTGTTGTGTCATTTGTTGCTATGCCTCTACTTCAGGCATGTGGATCCTTTCTCTTTTGTTCTCAGGCTCTTTCCCATTCTGTCAAAAGAAGACACACATCCCTGTCACAACAATAGGAAACACGGCTTAAAGCAGTGAGTTGTGAGTTTGAGAAAAGCAGCGTGTTTTGTGTGCGTGATGGCGACAGAAAATGCTCACTGTGAGGTTTGTAAATTCATTTATTCTTTGTATTTGTGTGAAAACATCGACCAAACGATTGGACGACAGGTTTTTTTTTTCGGAATGTTGAGATAACTGGTCAGCTGTAAGGAGGGGAAGAAGAGATTCTGTAAATGCTGTGGAAAAAGTGCAAGTTTTGCTGCAGTCTCACTTCTCCCTGTGGTTCTCCTTTGCCTGCTCCTGCCCCCCCCCCCCCCCCCCCCCTTCATATTGCATCACAGATCCTGTTTCAGGAGCACCCCTGCTTGGGAGGATTGTGATGCCCTCAAAACAAAAACACAAAAGAACCCACTGGATGTGCCAGTGTTGGTTCCTAAGCCAGAATTCACCAAAACTCTTAAAACACACCAACTTTCTCCATGCAGATGCACAATTTAAATTCTGCACTTTCTGAAAAAATTGGCCTCTAAAAGATGGAGTGACATGAGAGGAAACCCGATGGCTTAACGATATCAGTCCTTCAAATGCCTCTAAAGAAGTATTAATCAATTATCCCTCTCCATCTTCCCTCTCCACTCCTCTGCTTCATGTGTCCTTCACTTTCTCTTATACCCGTTATTCCCCTCCTCTTTCCCCCTCTCTCGTTTGCTTGCAGGCAGATGCTGGCAACAGTTTTCTCCGAGCAGCCCGGTCTGGAAACCTGGACAAGGCCCTGGAACATATCAAGAATGGCATTGATATAAATACAGCCAATCAGGTGAGAGAGATGCACATTCCTCAGATTGACTTGGTCAAAGTTATACCAGCAAACTCACCTAATTACAAGCCAATCATTTTTATTTATCATTCTTGACTCCTCTGCTGTCTTTAGTTGCTTTATAGTGCCTGGCAAGAAAAATGTTGCCAGCATGAATATTTCATTGATGGTTCAGTCGATTCCTCTCAGAATTTATTCTTCTTGTCTGCAAATTGAATTTAAGTTCAGGAGGTGAATGGTCGACCTACCTCATTTACAGTATATACAAGAGCATCCATGTGTGAATGGAAGATTCACTGCAGTTTAGATGACAAAAAGTGAAATGATGGTGATTTCTCACATCCAAACATAATATTAAGATCCAGTACTTAAAGGTTGTAGTAGTTTCCTCTTGCTTATGTTTTTTTTTCTAAGAATATATTTCAGTGTGCATGATCTGTCCAACCTGATTGCTGGTATGCTCATCCATCTGCATGTGTTCTCAGTAATGAAGTGTACTGTATGTGCATGCTCAGGTACACTGTTATTAGTGGCTGAAGGTGGCAGGTGGAGATTCCAGGGTCTCCTGGGAAGGCGATAAATGAGACAGGGGCCTCTCCTCCACCCCACCTCTTCTATCCTGCCCTCTTTATTCTGACGGTTGTTCCCAGAGTATCCAGGAAGATCCAGGAAGAGGCAGCATTAGTCAGCTAGGACGTCAACCCTACGGCTACTGAAACTTGGCCAAAAGTGTGTGTGTGTGTGTGTGTGTGTGTGTGTGTGTGTGTGTGTGTGTGTGTGTGTGTGTGTGTGTGTGTGTGTGTGTGTGTGTGTGTGTGTGTGTGTGTGTGTGTGTGTGTGTGTGTCAGAGACAGGAGATTCCTCTGGCTCATTAATCTACCTTAGTCATGGTTCCATTCACTGACGCTATCCTCAGAATTTTGCTTTATTTCTGGTGATGCTCCTGTCAAGGTTTCTATGAGGCTTATTTTTAGGCTCCATAACAGACACAATGTAACAACAGATTTATTCATATCACGTGACGCCACACATCCCCTTCAAAATGATTAGTGAGACACCTCATGGATTAAAAACAGAATTACATTCCAAAATACAGACTCAGTACTGATTCAAAATTGGAGTGAACTTTTCTCTGTTTTGGTATTTATTTGCTTAAAGTTAATCGTAAAATGTTAATCGGCAAACATTATTAACCTAACCTGCTGACACATTTGGAGTACACAATGCTTTGAAATTTTGACCTTAAAGCTCTAATGTCTGGTCATAATATTTTTTTATTTGCTTAAAGAAGAATTTGTCTTGCCCTAAGGAAAATAGTGCAATCTAATGTTTGCTTTGATTGCAAAGAAGCCATGCTGTCGTATTTATTCTGCCTGTAGATGGCAGCAAACCATTCTGAGCTCCCTAGATGTACACTAAAGCCTCTTCCATTCTTCATTGAGAAATCCCAGACAATCCTTTATGTTTCTATGTTTTTATCTATCTGTTTTATTTAAAAATTCAAGCAATGATTTAAATGAAAACTTACAGATTAACACTTAAACTGTGGAGGTGTGAGTATGGTTGTTCTGGTTGTGTGACTGTTGTCCTGATGTTGTATTTACAGTCTGATTTAGTCTAGAGGCTTTATTATGGCAGTTGTTTCCTTGTCTGAGTGGGTACCTCAGCCACTCACCAGGAAACTGCCCTCCCACAATTGTTTCCTTCCTCAATCTACGATCCCTCTCGGCCTAATAAACACTCCACTACCTGCAATCCTCTTGTTTGTGAACTGTTTTTAACTCGCCTCCCTTTTTTATTTCTTGCTTTTGGTCCACACCTCCCCTTCCTGTCTCCTGTGTCTGCAGTAGAGTGATGGTGTGCTGTGGTCTCCCCACTCAGAGGAATAATATCAGTGGTGTGGGAAAGGTCCAACCTCACATGTCCTGTGCGGCTGAAGGAAGGCTGTGTGAGGTCAGACCTATCCCACACGGCTCGTATTCTTCCCATCCACGAGACCAGCGGCCTGCCATCCCCCTTCCATCCACTTCCCCTTCCTCCTCTCACCATCATTAATCCAATGAAAATGTTCATGCATTGATTTTCATCCGTGTATTGATATTGTGTTTGCTAATGTCCTCTCTGGGAGTACTGCATGCATGATGGTCAGTGTAAGTATTTGCCTGCTTTTGTTTGTGACTGCTTGTGATAAAAAAAAAATTAAAAATTCACTTTTGGTTGGCATGGGCTTCAAGTGTTTGTGTGTCTATGTGGGGTTGTTCCTTTATAGACAAGGCCATATCTGTGATCGTACTGTGTTTAGGTCACTTTGGTATGAGGTTTGCTCTTCTCTCACTCAGAATGGGCTCAACGGGCTTCATCTGGCCTCGAAAGAAGGCCATGTCAAAATGGTGCTGGAGTTACTCCATAATGGAATTGTACTGGAGACCACAACAAAGGTAAAACCGCCATCACATCCTCTGGAGATCACTGATGCTGATACTTTCTGTTGCTAGCCATGCCAAAATAAACTTCTACTTATAATCTCAAGCCACAATGCACCGGTTGGATTAAATGACATGCGTTGTGTTTTATTAGTAGGTGATCATATGTGGATTGTTTTACTTTTGGACCGAGCCAGGCTTGTGGTTTCCTTTATTCTGTATTCTAAACCAAGCTACCAGTTTAGGATGAGTCCTGTCTGAGTCAATGTCCCATATACAGTATGTGTCTGCTAAAAATCTTAAAATGGTAGTTTTCCTAATGTGATTCTCTTAGTATTAAAATTGTGTCTTTAACTTTGCGTTTTTAATTCTTTACTAATCTCTGTGAGTGCTCCTCATCATTGTGTGCTCTTGGTTTCCTGTCTGAGCAGAAGGGGAACACAGCTCTTCATATTGCAGCCCTGGCGGGGCAGGAACAGGTGGTCACTGAGCTGGTTAACTATGGGGCCAATGTCAATGCTCAGTCCCAGGTAAGAGCCAGTGCTGCTCTCACTGTAGGTGATGGCAGCACACACTGTGTGTATTTTAATGTGTACCACTCTTCCATCTGTTAATGTGTCTTTGTTCCTATATCTGTGTGTTGGTGTTTTCTCTCTGTACATCCATGTGTGTGCATCTGTCTTACTATCTGTTTGCTGTCGCCACTGTGTGTGCGTCTGCTGTGCATCTTTCTGAGACAGAAAGGTTTCTCTCCACTCTACATGGCTGCACAAGAAAACCATCTAGAGGTTGTGAAGTTTCTTCTGGAGAACGGAGCCAATCAGAGCATTCCAACTGAGGTACGGGAGAACTGAAAGAAGTTTTCAAAGACGGATCTCCCGATCCCATTCTTTGCTGCTCCAGACTCGCTGTGTTCACCTTCTCTTTCCTGCTCATGAGCTTCTCTCCTCACATCTCTCTCATTTCCTATTCGTGAGTCAACCAGGCTTTCTAACGCTCTCGTGTGCTGCAGGATGGATTTACTCCCCTCGCCGTGGCTCTTCAGCAGGGACATGAGAACGTTGTGGCCCTGCTCATTAACTATGGTACCAAGGGAAAGGTCCGCCTCCCTGCACTGCACATTGCAGCGCGCAACGACGACACTCGCACAGCTGCAGTGCTTCTGCAGAACGACCCCAATCCCGATGTTCTCAGCAAGGTACGCATCTGTCTGAGTGGAGATATACCGGTATGTCTTATGTCCTTATTTCCTCAAATGCAAGGATAGTGAGAATGACATGTACTCACTCTAATGTGTCCCAGCAGACGGGATTCACACCCCTCCACATTGCTGCACACTATGAAAACTTGAATGTAGCTCAACTGCTGCTAAATAGAGGAGCCAATGTCAACTTCACCCCCAAGGTACGATTAAGTAATGTTATTGGGAGGTCTATCTCCATCGTTGTTGTGTGTTTTCCTTGTGGGTGCCTGTGTAAGCACATTTACTTTCCCTCCAGAATGGTATCACTCCTCTGCACATTGCGTCCAGACGGGGGAATGTGATTATGGTCCGGCTTCTTCTGGACAGAGGTGCTCAGATTGATGCCAAGACCAAGGTGCAGCAGATGTCTTTCCTATCATTTCACTCAGCATTTGGTTGTCGCACTGTTTCTAATTTGATGCACCTTCAGTTAAATTACTAACACTCCTCTCTCCAGGATGAGCTCACTCCTCTGCACTGCGCAGCCAGAAATGGTCATGTCAGAATTATCGAGATTCTTCTGGACCACGGCGCACCCATTCAGGCAAAGACAAAGGTAACCCACTACGATGAACTTAAAACAGTCGGGTTTGATAATGAATGCAAATCATTGAGTTGCTCTCATTAAATAGAAGTGAAACATTGTCAGTTGTCAGTCAAATAAATCATCTCTTCTCCAACAAACCATTGCCTTCCCAAGAAAGTCAACAATTTTTGTGTTTTGCAGAATGGTCTGTCTCCAATCCACATGGCAGCGCAGGGGGACCACATGGATTGTGTAAAACAGCTCCTGCAATACAATGCAGAGATTGATGACATCACACTTGACCACCTTACCCCCCTGCATGTGGCAGCACACTGTGGCCACCACCGCATGGCCAAAGTACTGCTGGACAAAGGGGCCAAACCCAACTCTCGGGCACTGGTGAGCAAAAAACCCACACTTACACCAACATGCACAAGATTGTTTTGTCGTATCAGGTGTTGCTGTTAACCTTTGCATCAATAGTTGTTTTTTTTTTTTTTCAGAACGGCTTTACTCCTTTGCATATCGCCTGTAAAAAGAACCACTTGCGTGTGATGGACCTTCTGCTAAAACACGCTGCATCTTTAGAGGCTGTAACTGAGGTGAGGGTACGGGAAACAAAGGCTGATGGTGACAGGTCATAGCTGAATTTATTTGCAATTTTCTTGTCCTTCTTTGAACAGTCCGGTCTGACCCCGTTGCACGTGGCATCATTTATGGGTCATCTCAACATTGTGAAGATCCTGCTGCAAAAGGGAGCTTCCCCCAGTGCCTCCAATGTGGTGGGTTTTCTTGTAGAATCTCCAGATTACAGCTCTGTACCAGTGATGCTATTAATTATCCGAGTGTGAACTCTGAGATTGTCTTTTCTGTATGACCAGAAAGTGGAGACTCCTCTCCATATGGCATCACGGGCGGGGCACTATGAGGTGGCAGAGTTTTTAATAGAGAATGCTGCACCGGTGGATGCAAAGGCCAAGGTAGCGTTTCCATAAACACAATCCATGCATCCATGTAGTCGTGTAAAAAGATGTAGACTTCAAAGTCTAAACATGTAGAAGCAGAGATAGACCTGTGCCAATTTGTACATTCTCTTACACACCACGTTGTCATCTCACTGTTAACGAAACAAGTGATCTTAGCAGAGAAGCTGACTAAACTAATTACCTAGTCATTTGAAAAGATATTTTGAAAGAGGTATTTTATGGATTTTTAATTACTCTCCCCTTCCTGGTCAGGATGACCAAACTCCGCTGCATTGTGCTGCTCGAATGGGCCACAAGGAGCTAGTGAAGCTATTGCTGGAGCACAAAGCCAGTCCCAACTCCACCACCACAGCAGGCCACACTCCCTTACACATCGCTGCCCGGGAAGGCCATGTGCAAACTGTACGCATCCTCCTCGACATGGAGGCTCAGCAGACCAAGATGACCAAGGTTAACCCTTCCTGCATCCCGTTCACTGACCTCACTCTTTGTCTTGAAATTATGTCCAAAGAGCAGTAAGCCAACCTGACATTTTGTCCACCTCCTCACTGGCTTTTGCAGAAAGGTTTCACTCCGCTTCACGTGGCCTCAAAGTATGGAAAAGTTGATGTAGCGGAGCTGTTGTTGGAGAGAGGAGCTAACCCCAATGCTGCTGGGAAGGTAATAAAAACATTGAAGACATGACTGTATTGAGTAAAAAGGTGAATCATGCTTTGTTCAACAGTCTGATGAGCCTGCACTTCTGTTTCAGCAGAATGGGCTGACTCCGCTGCATGTTGCTGTGCATCACAACAACCTGGATGTTGTCAACTTGCTCGTTAGCAAAGGCGGGTCTCCACATAGTGCAGCCAGGGTAAATGAAAATTCAAAGTACCCAATATTGTCATGCTATGGAAATAATTTTCCAACCACAATCTTGTCTGTGCACCAGAATGGCTACACTGCCCTCCACATAGCATCTAAGCAGAACCAAGTGGAGGTAGCTAACAGCCTGCTGCAGTATGGAGCTTCAGCCAACGCTGAATCGCTGCAAGGAGTCACACCTCTCCACCTGGCCTCACAGGAAGGAAGGCCAGACATGGTCTCCCTGCTCATCTCCAAGCAGGCCAATGTCAACCTCGGAAACAAGGCAAGAAACCGTAGACGTTTAGAATGTGACTGAAGGTTTATTTGATCCTTTTAAAATGAAAGTCTTATGTAATTTGGGTTTCCTGTGGTAGAAGTCTGATGAATTTTACCTTCTCTTTGCCTCCAGAGTGGATTAACTGCTTTGCATTTAGTAGCACAGGAAGGACATGTCAGCATCGCAGATATCTTGGTGAAGCAAGGTGCTTCAGTCTACTCTGCCACGCGGGTAAGACCTCATCAGTCTTGTGGGAAACAGTCGGGGAAAACTTTTGAATTATTTGTGTTGAGAGAGCTTCACCTAAGAAAAAAGGTTATTAAAACACTAAAGTTCACAAACAAAATATAAATATTTTTCATACTTTTTCTTTACTTTACCCATTAGATGGGTTACACTCCACTTCATGTCGCATGTCACTATGGAAACATCAAGATGGTTAAATTCCTCCTCCAGCAAAAGGCCAACGTCAACAGCAAAACAAGGGTGAGTTTAGGAAATACATACATATCAGCTTCACTACATAATACCGTGAAAATCATTTACTGAGATGAGTCTTGGATACAATGTAGAACATGAATGAGTAAGAATCTTTTCAATATTAGGATTCTGCTTTCCCTGCAGCTCGGTTACACTCCACTCCACCAGGCGGCGCAGCAGGGTCACACAGACATTGTGACACTGTTGCTGAAGCATGGAGCTCAACCCAACGAGATAACAACAGTGAGCATCAGCTAACCTCCCATCTCTCTGAAAGTGATCCATGAAGTTTTTTATGAAGTGATCTGACTGATCTGCTCTTCTCTGTATGACAGAATGGCACTTCAGCCCTGGCCATCGCTAAGAGATTGGGCTACATCTCTGTGATTGATGTCCTAAAGCTCGTCACTGAGGAAACGGTTTCCATGGTGAGAGGTTCAGAAAAGCTGCTACGCCCTCAAGATACAGTGCTGGCATTATGTGATCATGAGAATCACATGGAAATACCACTACAGTTTGTTGTGTCTGTAACTGGTTCCTTCTGTGTCCTGCAGACAACCACAGAGAAACATCGCATGAGTTTCCCAGAAACAGTGGATGAGATACTAGACGTGTCTGAGGATGAAGGTAGAGCATTTAAATGATAAATCATGTAGTACTAAGACCGCTGTAAAGTTCTGTATAAATATTACTCTCTTTTTGCCAGTGACTTTATCATGGTCTTGTCAATATTCAAATTTTTTCCACTGCTTTTTTGTTTTGCCTTTTTTTAGGAATTGCACAGCTAACGTTAGGTATGACTGTCTCTTTCCTTCTCTGTGCTGCGGTCACAGGTTGTTGTGATGACGTTTGTGGTTCCATTTCAAGCTTCTTCTCTTCATCTTTGGCTTCTTTAACTACTTCCTCTCTAGACCCTTTTAAGCCGAGTTCACACATACAGGTAAATCTCGGCTTACGTAATTAATTGGTTCCAGGAGACGCAACGTAAGTCGAAGAACAACGTAAGAAAAATTACCTTGTCTCAAGGCTAAACCGAAGATCATCATTCTCAGTCATGTACTGTACTTTATCAATGCATTTTCAATAACTAAATACGTATTTAATAAAATGTTATTTTTTTAATGCAGTACAGAAAAACATTGCCGTCTCCTATGTTGCCGTCTTGTCTTCAGCTACTGCTACAGGCCAGTGAAGCTGGTGAGGCACTGACGTTAAAGTCAGTTTCACGAGTTAACCAGAGTGGCGTATTTGCCATTTAATTAGCAGTCTGACGTTAAAAACTGGTTTAAAACCATTTGCAACGTAGATAAAAGAAGACCAACCTAGAAGCTTAAAGGTCTGCTTCAAACCCACTCTTTTCAAAGAGAGTGGTACACTTGTAACAATTTTTAACCAGTTTTTAATGTAGGCTGCTAATTTAATGGCAAATACGCCACTCTGTCTGGCTTGTAAATTTGTAAAATTGACCAGCCATGAACCTCACCACACGTCACTGCTACATGCTAATAATATGACAGTTTTTATTCATTTTATTGTACAGTAACATGATATTATGTGATTTCAATGGTTTGCTGGTGATTTTACAATTCCAATATTTGTGGTGGACGCACGCAAAGTGGAGTCCTTGGTTTTTGGTTTTTTGTTTTCAAACCGATGTGTAATCAAAAACGGCGTAAGTCAAAATGACGTCAGCCGAGGTGTTACCTGTACTGCCCTGAAGTAAGCAGGCATTGCTGTTTAATATTTGGTGAAACAACTCTTCAAAATCTGCTCCACTATATTTTAATGGGACGCTAGAGATTCTGAAGCAAAAGAGACGTTACTTGTGACACCGCAGTATCTGTCTCCAGCTGAGGGTCTCAACCCTTTTACACAGATGCTGTTACAGCTCTGGTTACAGCAGAGCAATACCTTCTGCTCATTTTTTCCATACAGAATGGCAGAGAACTGCTGCTTTCAATAGGCTGTGTAAAAGGGTCTCAATCTCTCTCTCTCTCGCTCTCGATACTGTTGCTCACTGCTATGGTGTTTCTGACTGGCATGCACCCATATCTAGAACCACAGTGGCTCTACAATAGCACCCTCCATTCTCTCTCTCATTCACATTCCTGGTGCCTTTTTATCTCCATGCTATGACATCAGTTCCTGCTTTTACAGTTAAAGTCACAGCTTATTTTTTCACATCAGCTGTTATTACCATTCATCCATCCATCTTCTTGAAGATGAGATGACCTTAATCGTCTCATCTTCAGCCACTTTTCATGTTTTTGCGGGTCACGGGTGTTGCTGGAGATGATCCCAGCTGGCTATGGGCGAGAGGCAGGGTACACCCCAGACGTGTCGCCAGTGCATCGCAGGGCCCATTATTACTAATGTCCAAAACATCTGTGTTTAAGTCCATGCCTGTGAGTCTAAGCCGGAAGAAGTCCAGTCATCTTAAGTGTCTTTCTGCAGTGTGTCTGTATTCAAACCCATCTACATTGTTGCCTTAATTTATGTACAGCATCATTTTTCTGTGTTTTGTGTTCTTGCCATGTGGACTGGGTTAGACAGGGAATATACTGTATGTTGCTATTAACATAGGATCACATGCGTGGTTGTATTTCCAAGCACATTATCACCCCGCTACGATTACGGAAGCTTAAAATAACTTTGTGCTCGTATATTTTCACTTGTACTCACAGTTTTCACAGTTTCAGGCACACAAGCAACTTTTTTCTGCTAAAGACCTCTAGAAGCCCAAAATTTATTTCATTTCTGAAACTAAAAAGAGGCAATTCAGAAATTAGCCCATGAACAGGTGTGTTCAGCAGCCGAACGGATTGATTTATCCTTTGGGAAGCACTAACAAATATGCCACAGGACATAATTTCATGATATTTTTAGTTGCTTGATAGTTCAATCGACAGATTTTCCCTGAGGCTCTAAATATAGACCTTGGCGAAGCTGCTGTCTTAAAGACAAATCTCATATCCAGAATGGTAAACAGATATTAGTATGTAATCTGATGTGTACACATGATGTGTGATAGAAGAGTTTCAGCCAAAATGAAAGGGAAGGTGTACAAAACTGTAGTGAGATCAGCGATGTTGTTTGGTCTACAAGTGTGTATTAACCTGAAGACAGTACAGTAGGAACATGAGGGTCCTTATATGAACCTGTGGGAAGTAGCAGAGACATGGTGTGATAACATTGGGCTGCGTGCAGACACTCTCTCACACAAGCTGCACTGATACGGTCATAAATAGTACACAGAGGGAAGAATCACTGTTGTTGCGGATGAACTCTTGAAAATTACGCATGTTTTTGGGGTAAGTAAAAACAAATTAAACTGCTTACATTGAGATGTGATGTCCATTCATAGGACGGCAGAGAGCAGCTTGTGTTTGTGGTCACAGTTGGCTGATGCAGTTGTGATTCTTTGTGTCGTGTATGTTCTGGTGCACAAAAATATGCACTTAAGCATCTTTTTTTTTTTTTTTTCCTTTTCATTTTTTACCGAACAACAAATCCTCCAAAATGAAATTATGCTGATGCATGCTGTCCTCTGTAATGGTGCAACACGCTAATCTATGACACTGGAGAACATGTTTCGTTGGGACTCACCAGCCCACATCACTGCTGCTACAGTTGTATGCTGTGTTCTGTCTGTTTTCCAAAGTGCACATTCATTTTGTTGTCATTGACTAACATTAAAAAGATTATCTGACAGGCTTTCATCACTAATCACAACTCATCTCATCAATCTAACCCCTAAACCACAGAGCTCCTAAATGTTGTCTTATTTTATGTAACCCTTCCTGTTAACCAATCTTGTTCTTTTCTTTCTCTTTCTCTTGTGCTGTTTCACCAACCTGACCTCGGTCTGTTCGCTCTCTTTGGCATGTTGTTCTCTGAAGGAGAGGAGCTCTTGGGGACAGAAGGGGCCAGGTACATGAAGATGGATGACATGAAAGACCATGATGACGATTTCCTCTCCCCCAAGAAATCACTGGAGTACGAGAGAGGGCTGGGCACAGCGTAAGGGGGGCTGGTTGGGGGAAGCAGGCGAGAGAGCCAAGTTATATAGGTGGATGGATAAGAAGGGGATGCACTATAGACACTCACTAAACACCAGGGATGAACACTTGGGAGGAGATGCAATGAAGTTTCCTCCATCTGATTTGTGTTTTGCTCTTTTTGTACAACAGGAATTACTCGCCAGCCATTCCAAGAATACCTCGAGTCTCTCCAGAAACCGTTATCCTAAAAGAACATGAGATTGATCAGGTACTGTACATAAAGGCATAACAGATAATACAGAGAATGATATTGCAGTTTAGTGTTGCACTAAAGGACATGATACAGTGACACTGGAATATTTATTCCCTATTATTGATCAAATTCCACTGCACCGGATCCACAATGCCACTTAGATTCAGTCAATAGACCGTCTTTAACTAGATTGCAATACAAAAATTGGTTCCCCTAAAAGTCAACATCTACTTACATCCTTTTGAAGCTCACTCAATCTCACCATCTTCATGAGCTGGAAAAAGTTTGCCCAGGGATCACTGAACAAAAATTAACTGCATTTCATGGTATTCATAAGCAGATGGTTGTTGCTTAAAGAGCTAGAAAGTATGTGAGCCAAATTACAAGTTCCATATAGAGGACTGTGTATTGTCAACATGTCTTGATCTAAATTATTTTCTCTTTTTTTGTCTTTGAAAAATTAGAATTCTACAGGCTTAGTTTGAACTTTTTCTTACTATGACATCATAAAAGAGAATTCCTCATGTTTTGAATGGTTTTTAGTTTTGTCAGGGGAATTTAAGACTCCCCTGGTGGGTACATCACCCTCGTTTCTATCGAGAACAAACTCACACCAGTCAGAGTTGTCTTTGGGGATTCGCGCGGGACAGCAGAGCTCTTGGCAAGAAGACGCTCCTCCAAACTGCCAAAGTTCTGCTGCCCGTGGTCCTCTTTTATTAGAACATCAGCATAGCAACAATACATGATTTGCGTCATTGATTCCAGGAACTGCAGTTAATCAGTAGAGGACATAAAATATAGACAATAGACACCTTGTGGTTATCTTAAACAGGATGTTTGAAGCAGGTGCAAGACCGCCGTGACTTGCTGTTTTCCGTGCTCCTATCTGTGACTTTATTACCTTTTATTGCACGGGTTGTTTGCTCAATATATGTGGTTAGCACCTTTGAGTTCCTGGAACGACAGAGCGTTGGGTGCAGAGAGCACAGCTAGGTCAGCATCCCAGACTGAACTTATACACCTCGGATGATGACCCAGTGGACTCACTACCTCCAAAGAGCTATAAAGTTTTCATTACTCTTCACATTGTTAATTGATAACACATTTCTTTCACAATCTTCTCCACATCCACTGAAAAAGTGGAACTTAAAATTAATTAGTCTTCCATATTACCACCTTCTCTGTTTTGCCTCACTTGCATCACTGTGTAATGATTCCACTTTTGGATTTATGAACATAAAATTATGGTAAACTGTTATTTTGAGAATATCAACACTTGTCTTTCTGTCTGTTGCAGCAACACACTCCACTTCCACTGCCCAAGGAATACGATGAGGACTCCCTAATTCCCAGCAGCCCAGCAACGGAGACGTCAGATAATGTCAGCCCGGTTGCCAGTCCCATTCACACGGGGTCAGCAGAAGAGCTTCATTGAACCTGATCTTCATTTCCTGGGATCTGGCCTCTTACGTGATGTTTTGACCCAATTACAGGTTCCTGGTGAGCTTCATGGTAGATGCTCGAGGCGGCTCGATGCGAGGCAGCAGGCATAACGGTCTGCGTGTCATCATACCCCCACGAACGTGTGCGGCACCCACCCGCATCACCTGCCGCCTGGTGAAGCCGCAGAAGCTGACCAGCCCCCCTCCGCTGGTGGAGGGAGAGGGGCTGGCCAGCAGGATCATCTCCCTGGGTCCAGCTAGCATGCAGTTCTTGGGGTGAGGAAGCGTGTGAAACAAGCTATGTCCATATATAAATAAATAACTATAATTTTTCCAACCTTAAAATGCACAAAAATGTTTAATATCTTAATAATTTCTATTTGTTCATTTTTTCCCCCCCTTTGTGTGACAGTCCAGTGATAGTGGAGATCCCTCATTTTGCCGCTCTGAGTCGTGGTGATAGGGAACTTGTGGTGCTAAGGAGTGAGAATGGCTCAGTCTGGAAAGAACATCGCAATCGCTATGGTGACGAGGTGCTAGAAACTATTCTCAATGGAATGGACGAGGGTAAGAAATGTGTCAACTTCAGGTTCGACCTCAACAATATCACTGGAAAGTATCACTTCGTTCATCTATCATCTAAATGCTCTCTGATCTCCTTAGAATTAGAAAGTCAAGAGGAGCTTGGGAAAAAGAGAATCCGTCGAATCATCTCCACCGACTTCCCCCTTTATTTCGCTGTTGTATCACGAGTCCAACAAGAGAGTGACCTGATCGGGCCAGAGGGAGGGTCACTGACAAGTAAACTGGTGCCGATGGTCCAGGCCACCTTTCCTGAGACGGCAGTCACCAAACGGGTCCGCCTGGGGCTCCAGGTGAGATGGGAGGATGAGAAGGAAGGAGAAGAAAGACAGAATCGTTAATGCCTGAGTTGCCTGGATAAAAAGCATGGTGGCTGAACTATTTATCATGGGATGATACGTTGATAACAATGTTTGTGTCAATTTACTCTCATTTAGTTTCTTGCTGCTTGTTTATTTTTCTTTTTGCATTTTGAGAAGACCTTTGTTTCTTGTAGTGCATGCACTCGGCACCTTTAGACAGCTGAGGACTGCTCATTATGTTGATGTATTTTTTTGTTCATTATATCTTCATTGTTATCCCTTTCAATAATGTATTTACATAATGTCAAATCTCTATATTTAGTATGTTAAATGCATTCATTTAATATACTTAAGTACAGTCACTCAAATATTACTTGATAGGAAATCTACTAAAATCATATTATAGTCAAGAAACTTTGAGATTAAGAATTAAGTGATTTTAGGAAAGGAAAGGAGGATTGCCTGAGATTATAGCCTCCTTCATATGTACAGTATGTCAGGTCTTCAGTTTTTCTCAAACATACACCAAAGACCATAAAAATATTTTCAGGCACACTGTATTATGCTCAGATATATAGTAAATCTATTTTTATGAGAGCAGATTTTTTAGGATCCTATGAAGGAAAATTCACAATTTATCACATGAAATCAACTTTCCTTCCACAACAATTTAGGTCTTGTTTAAAGTCTTGCCATCGAATTAAGAAATTCATGATTATGTAACAGGTTATTTAGTATCTGTTTCTTGAAAAATCCGAACATTTGTGCTTGACATTTTTTAGTATGGTTAATTTGCAGATTATGCTCTGAAGCCAGCAATTCATTTGACAGTAATAAGATTATATTTATTTTGGCACTTGAATTCTTTAGATGCATTTAAAAACATCTATCAGTTTTCTAAAAGGTGAATTAGATTTCATATTCTCTTTCTTTAAAAATCTTTGCAACTGAATTTTTTTGCATGCCATTTTCTGACTGGATTTTGACTTTCACAGGTTGTATTTCTGTTTTTATTGCATGCCTATTGCATTGATTCTAATGTTGCTATTTCAGTACTGAAATAGCAAACTTTCATCAGATGGAAATTTGTCATGTAATTCCAGTGCTTTCAGTAACCAAAGTAACTTAGTTACAGAGTGGACCTTCTATTGCATGGTTTTAGGCATGAAATAATTTATATTGAGATAAATATGCTATGTAAACTAACACATGGTCCTAATATAGTGTTAGCTAAACATATCTAATGTATCTTTTGAACTAATTTACTGAAGTAATGCCATGAATGGCTTTATGAAAAATTACAGTGCCTTTTTATTTGATATCCATCATGATTGTAAGAGCCTCATGTTAACAAACATTTTTACATTTTTCAATAAAAATGTTTTATTAAATCCTACAAAAAGTTGTGTTGATATTGTCTTTCTAAAATATTTTTTTTAAAGAGGAGATATTTAATTCACGGTGAATTCCTTCTCTTTCTTTTTGACTTTTAATTTTTCTCTTTTCTGTTTTCCTATCCTTTACCCTCATTTCTTTATTCATTGCCCGATCATCAAATTCCCATTTTATCACGTTATCCCTGCATCTACTCCTAATCTACATAAATTCCACATACATTTCCCACTTTTGGCCATTTTTCCTTTTTTCTGTCATCAAACCTATGCTCACATTCCGGACCCCCTTCCTACATCTTTTACCTGCAAATTCAGGCTCAGCCAGTTCCAGATGAGCTGGTAGCAAAGCTGCTGGGTAATCAGGCAAACTTTAGCCCCGTGGTTACTGTGGAGCCTCGGCGGCGCAAGTTTCACCGACCGATCGGTCTACGTATACCCCTGCCCCCATCCTGGAAGGAGAGCCCCCGTGACTCAGGGGAGGGCGACACAACCAGCCTACGTCTCCTTTGCTCTGTAATAGGTAATGCATGCGCGTGACTAGTTGTTGTATGAGTGGGTGATTAGGAGTGTGAGCTTTACTGTCGAGGGAAAATGATTTACGGGAGAACTGGTCAGAGTGCTGGTTTGTGGTGTAAGATAGTTGATGGTAATTTTGAACACTTACCTTGAGACTTCTTTTCCTCAACCTTTTTAATGAGATACCTTAACCCATTAGTCCATCTCTCAACCTGTCTGATTCCTAGGAGGCACAGCTCCAGCCCAATGGGAAGACATTACTGGTACCACCAAGCTTTTGTACGCCAATGACTGCGCCAGTTTCACAACCAATGTTTCAGCACGGTAAGTTCAGTTAAAATGTGGTATACCAACCATTACACCATAAAACTAAGGATGATCTATGTCTCAACTGATTTAAAGTATAGTGTGATCATGTGTTTCCTCCCAGATTCTGGCTCGCAGACTGTCCTCGGACAGCTGAGGCTGTCTCCTTCGCCAACCTCCTGTACAGAGAGCTGTCAGCTGTACCCTACATGGCCAAGTTTGTGGTGTTTGCGAAGATGAATGAGTTGCGTGAGGGCCGTCTCCGCTGTTACTGCATGACCGATGATAAAATGGATAAAACCCTGGAACAACATGAGAACTTCACAGAGGTGGCTCGAAGCAGAGATATAGAGGTCAGAATGGGGGCTGTGCACCATAGGCAATACTGGAGCTTTCTGTTATGTATTCCTAAATCCAGTGTGAAATGTATCAAGTAGCACCTGAAGTTCATCAAACACAACTTCCTCCCTCTTTGGTTCACTCTAGTCATGTCTTGCAGGTGATGGAAGGAATGCCGCTTCACCTGGAGTGTTCTGGGAATCTTGTACCAGTGAGGAAGGCCACCCAACAGCCTCGTTGCTTTAGTTTCCAGGCCTTCAGAGATAACCGGCTTCCTGTCTCTGTTAAGGTGTGTTTAGGGTTCTCTTACTAATTTTTTAAAATTTTGATTCTTTACAATTTTGATTCTTTACAATTGAATGCTATGCTACCAGCTCTGTCCCAACTCCGTATGCTGTATGTTTCTTGTGTTTGGGTTTCCAAGGTGAGAGACAGCAGTAAAGACCACACCGGATTTCTGTCTTTCCTGCGCAAGTCCACGAAATATGAGGACAGCCAACATGTGCTCTGTAACCTCAACATTACAATGCCTCCATGTATCAAGGTAAAGTCTTCAATTATTTTACGTAGTTTATATGTTGTGTGTCATTTCCCCCTGTTGTGATGGACTTCAGAGTTGTTTGCTTCTGCTAGCAGATAGTTGGGAGCGAAGACCGGAGGCGAACCCTAACCCCGCTGGCGTTAAGAGAAAGATACAGTGCCCTAAATGAACCTGCGATGGGTATGACTTTCATTGTTCTATCATATCTTTATTTTCTTATGATGATATAATGGTCTGAGGCTGTGCATGAAAGCTAGCATGTGTTCATCGAACTGAGTCAGGCGTTAAACTGTCTCCTCTGGTTGTGCAGCCTCAATGAGTGCCATGGAGAGGACAGAGTTGAAGATGGCTGTGATTGCAGAGCAGTTGGGACTGAGCTGGGCTGGTAAATGAACCTGAACATATAGTATCTATTTTTAGATGCTGAAAGCCTTCCATGTTTACCTTATGTCTGACAAGCTTGTCTGTCTTGCAGCAAATTAAGCTGTTATAAAATGGCAACCAGTCAACAAAATTAATACTTTTCTGTTTATCTGCCAAGAGGCCTCGCTGCTTGACAGACATTTTTCTGCCACTCTGATGTAGAACACCATCTCAGGATTGTGCACATAACGATTTGACTCGGATGAGAATTATATAAACACTCCCTTTGTTTGCTAGCTTTTCTCTGACTCCTTTTTTGCAGAGTTGGCACGCGAACTTCAGCTGAGTGTAGATGACATCAATAAGATCCGTGTGGAGAATCCCAACTCGCTGCTGGAGCAGAGCTCCGCGCTGCTCAATCTTTGGGCTACACGTGAAGGCAAGAGGGCAAAGAGTGAGTGTGAGATCTGACATTAGTGTGGCTTTTTTCATCCTCTTGTGTCTTAATTTATGCTTCTGGTGTCACTGTTTGTCCTGGGAACTCCTATTCTCATTCTATTTTGGTCTTGTGTCTCTCCTCCATGCATCTACCATGCAGTGGAGAGCTTGTATGCAGCTCTGAAAAGCATTGACCGTATGGACATAGTCAACATGCTGGAGGGTCAGCCTCCCCAGCCAGCGAGACAATCCCGTGATTTCAGCAGACGCCGACACAATGAGAGAGAGCACCTCTCCCCTGGTATGACCAATGGTGAGTTGTCTTTCCCATATCCCACATCGAACGCCTCCCCTGTTTCCCTTTGGTCTTGACTGAGCCACACTTCCAGTAGACATCGCTCCTCTTTCCCAAAAACCCTCTGGAGGTTAAATGGAATTCCCTGTGCAACCTTTCTGTTGAACTCTTTCTTGTTTTCTCCCTGGGGTGCTGCTGTGAGTGAATGTTGCCACATGCGTCAAACTTTTGCAGGACTTCATCTCAGCATCTGAGGGACTCAGGACACTCCTACTGTACTGAACCTTTGTAGTGCACCTGTGTATTCCTTCAGTGTAATGAATAGAAGAGTGAAGTACGCTAAAACACAAATATCTATATTTTGTAGGAAATAGGCATTTAGAGAAACTTGAAATTATGAAATGACATAATTATGAAAATTATGACTATGAAATTAAATAAAATTCTAAGTACTTTAATTAATATTCTAACTTTTGACATTGTTATTTTAATTATGCAGAGACTTTTCACTGCACATTATTAATTTGGAAACATTCTAGTGTGATATGTTGTCATACATGATGCAGATTATAATGTGAGCATAGACTAGTTCAACTGGCCATCACTTTTCCTCCTTTTCCTCATGGCTTCCTTCACACATGCATACCTTACATCTTATTGACTCTATTTTCACCTTGGGGCTCCTGTGACCTCCCTTCTCACTGGAACTGGCTTCACTTCTCTGTATTGAGTACTGCTGATGAGTGAGTCCAACGGGTGACAGGTCCTATTCTGTGGAAAATGGAACAATCCTCTCAGATGTAACAATGCATATGAATACGACCATGAGGGTGAAAGGGAAAACATTCAGATCACAGCTGCCGTGAATCTGATAACCATGTGTCTTTTTACCTGTCCGGCTACCTGCCTCCCAAAGGCTGTCCTTGCTTTAGTGGCACCTTCAAAACAAAATAGAATACTTCCTTTTCAAGCATTGACTTACTGTCTCAAGTGAGTACAACCTAAAGGCGCAGTGACCAAAGGAGACATTTGAAATAATGAAAAAATAAGTATTAGACAATAAAATGGCCAGATATGTAGACAAATAATCAACTAAATAAAGATTTTAGCGATGAGGAATATATTTGGGAATTCTTAAAAAACCTGGAAATATCCATCAGGCCACGCTTACGAAATAAGTGGATTTTTTAAAATTTCTTTGTGCATTTGATTTATTGATTTCTTTTCTTAAAAAAACATCTTTATTTCTATTTAAAATGTTTTTCATTTCATAATTAAAGAATACGTTCACTGTTTTGAAAATATGCTAATTCACTATATTGACAAAAGTTAGGTCAGAAGGTTTGGTACAGCTTTCATGTAAAGTAAATATGAAGCAATATAGTTATATGCAGCTGGTTAGATTAGCTTAACATAAAGGCTGGGAAACAGGGAGAAACAGCTATCGCATCCTGGGGCTGTTTTTTTCTTTAAGTCACTGGTTTCCTGGGAAGAAGTCACTATGTTCAGCAAAGGAATTTCTGTTTTTACACTTTCCATTTTAATTTTATTCTAAGATAAATAGACATATTTTACGGTGTTAATAATGAGGTGCTGGTTTTTCTCACCTTTTGGACTTGCTGTTTTTCCCTGTTTCCACTCTCTTTTACTAAGCTCAGCTAACTGATTGTCAGCATCAACTTCATGCTAAACATGGAGCAGGACATGAATTTCAAGTTCAATCCACCCTGTAAAAGACACCCATTGTTGTTACTGAAATGGTTTCTTTCAGTTGAGCAAATTCACAGAAAATGCGGAATTGTTAGATAAATAAATTGTGTTGAGGCCTCTGTTTTGTCTTTCTCTACCTTTACCTGCTTTCCTCTACATTTGCAGTGTCGTATGTTTTTTACCCATGTTCTTTAATAGTTCTAGTGCACCTCTTTAATAGGTAAGCAGGGTTTATTCAAGACGATTAAAAGGTTAAAGGATGATACAATAGCTCAAGGTAGAACATGGCCTCTCGTTTTATACTGTTGTCAGCAGACATTTAAAATCTCTCTGCCTGTAATTGCATGGGGAGCAGTTTGAGTCTATAGAGGTGATGTTGGTTCACTGAATGTCCTTTTGGGAGCCCTGTTTTCATTCCCTGTGAATCTGTCCCTCTGTTTGTGTTTCTTTGGACATGTCATCTGCAGCCTAGCCGTCCTCCTCTTCCTCCTTTTCACTCCTCTCCGAACACTGACCTCATGCTGACCTCATATTGACCTCTGACCCATATATTTATCCTTTTATCCATTTTTTTGCGACTAGTTGTGCATTTTTTAATTTTATTACCCTTGAAAACCTAACCATTTTAAGTGTCCGCCCTGTGACCAGTACCCCTCACACAGACTGTGTACTCAGCACCCACTGGGAGGGGGGAGGTGACCCTCATTCTGTCTTTCTCTCTGTTTCTGTATGTGATCATCACCCTATTTTATCTTCTTATTCGTCTCTTACTGTCCTTCTGTTTCTGTTTTTCCCACTGTATCATTTCCCTCTTTTCCCATCCCTTCTTTCCCTGGCTGCCTGCCTGTCTGCATGTGCATGAGGCTGACTTTCATCGCTCATTTCCCCCTGTGTTTGCATGAAAACACCGAAGTGAGGTGTCAGAAAAACGATGCTTTTTGAGACTCAAACAATGCATTGTCGCAGTTTGCTGCATGACCGACAGACATATATCTCTGCATGGCATGCATGCTTTGAACGACCCCTGTCGGTTCCTCCTCTGTGATCTGTTCCATTGGGGGTGAAAAAAGGTCACAAACCTTTTTTTGTGAACACTGTTTATGCTCTGTTCATGTATGAATGTTGTAGTTTTATTTATATATGTAAACATCTGATGGATTATTTTGTGTGATATGTTTTATGAGTGTTCACAAGAGTCTATTTAATATTGTTTCTGTGTATGTGTTGTACGTTTTATACCGTGTGTGTATTGAGTCTCCCATACACGTGCACCCATGATGTATGGGCAAGATGTTCACATTTCCATTACATTTATTTTAACGTGAACTTCTCAGCTATGTTTTTCTGTATTGGTGTTTTTCATTCTAGCGGTCAGGTGATCACACACATTTCTTACTCCACGGTCATCTACTCCCTTGATGTCCTTCTTTCATTTATAAATCTCTTCTTTCACCAACATCTACTTACATGGAGAACTGATAAACCCACTCATTGTCAAATTCATGGCAACTAAAAACAAACAGATCTCCTGTTTTCTTTCATGTGCTGTCACCAAAGCTCACTCACAGTGATCATGGCTTCAGACCATGATCTAGAATAGATTTCATAGCATGGAGATTCATAGTAAGCTGACAATACATACATTTAGATGAAAGACCAATGTGTTCGAATTCTTCTAAGAGTGACATTTTATTCACACACATGTTTAAATACTAGCTTTTTCTTCTAAATGTATTTTATAACATAGTAAGACCTGTACAAGGATTTAGATATGGACATATAATAAAGAAAAATATTTATTTGGAAAAAACCCTTCCTGTTTTCTCTGTTGTTAACTGAACAAAGAAGAAAATTTTTCAAAATAAATAAAAGTTCAAACATTTGTCAAATGTTTAAACAAGACATCAGAGCCTAAAAGAGAAAGGAGAAAGTAGGACAAGAGCTTCTTTGCTGCTCAGCATTGCAAATATATCCTGCACTCTCAGCAGTCCTCTACAGCAGCATTGCCAACCGTGGATCGAGTTACACCCTGCAGTTCACACCACATGAACACACATACAGTCTCTTTGCTTCACCCACACTGGCAAATTATTCAAACAAATTTTCACCTACAGTACCTTGTTTATTTAGAATTTTCCAGTTTTAAAGTATATTTATCTATGACCAGGTTACATGACAGATATAAGGCAAACTGTTTTTATTTCTTTTTGTACAACATGCACAATTATTTCAATGAAAATAAATACTGTACTCTAGATGCTGTGACATTTTGTGATACCATGCCAAATGGGATTTAAAAAAAAAAAGACTAACTTTGGTCCAAAATGTATTTAAAGCAGTTGTAGGGGTGACCTGAGTCCAGAGAGAAATGATATACAGTTTTATCTATTTAAAATTGTCAATAAAACATTACAATGTGACTTTCACAGTAGAAGGATTATCATGTATAGTGTACACTTTAGTGGAATCAACAGTACCGTTCCATATCTATATCTTGTGTTAGCTAGAAGCGCATTCTATTAAAAATATGATCAATGAAAACGCAAGTCACTGTATGAGCTGATGTGTTTGTGCACTTGTGTGTAAGGAGAAAATGGAACTGCCTGCATGCATGCCATACAGCCTGTCAACAATATTAACCTGCCTGTTTTTGAACAGATTTGAACGCATGCATATCTGAGCGTGAGTGAATGTGTGACTGTATGAGACAGATAGTGAGGGAGTGTATAGCTGGCATGTGTGTTTGAGTGTATTTCCCGGCGGAGACAGTAATCCCTGTCCATCTCCCTGCAGGTGGCAGACAGCAGAGCAGCAGCAGTCACTGCTGGGTTCCAAGCAGCCCGTCCGGTGTCTGTTGCTGCTGCCGCTGCTGCTCTCACCGCCAGCCCTGGCTGATCGAGCTTGACAAACCCCTCCTAAAAGCTGCCCTTGCTCTTTGTCTTTAAGCTCCTTGCACTTCTATTTCGGCTCCTGTTGTCTTGGCCTTACCCACTCTTCTCCCCTTTGTCCCTTCAGCCTCCCCTACTCCTCCCCTAGATTCCCAGCTCATGGGCAGGGGCGCTTACCCCCTCCCTGGGCCCCGGTGCTGTGGGGGGTGAGGTGGGGGAGCGAGGCGGGGGGGCCAGGTGTCAGTGTGCCTCTCTCTGTCTCGCTCCAGGTTATGGTCTCGCACAGGAAGAGCTTCTCTCACCGGCCTCCATGCAGTACAGCCTGCCCTCCCCGCTGGGTTCTGAGCCTTACTGGCAGGAAGTCTCCAGTCTGGACTGTGCCCCCATTGCCACCACAGAGGAAGACACCCTCATGGAGATGTCTGATGTGCAGGTGTGGCCCTCAGGCAACAGCCCCTCTCTGGTGCCTGTGGAGGACTCCTCGCTGGAGTGCAGCAATGCTGACGATTCAGAAGGTCTACTAGGGCTGCCGTACGGAAGTCTGGGTCGCCCCGCTAGCCAAGCCAGTGCAGCCAGTGGAGGGGGGAGGGTATTGAGTGGCTCTATCGAACTACCCGAAGATGATTCTGAGATGGGCATTGACTCACTCAGCACTGCCACACCGGCCTCACTCGGAGGTACCATTGGTGGGATCAATCTTAATGGGCTTAACAATGGTCAGGGGTCAGAGGCAAGTTCAGAGGCATCAGCGTTGACCAGTACGACTGGGGGAGATGGAGCTGGAGGAGGAGGAGGAGGAGAAGGAAGGAGGACGGGCTCAGTGGAAGGGCTTTTTCTTGTTGCAGGACAGCAAAGGGTTTATGCTCGTCTGAGTGAGTCACCTGGTCTGAGCTGTGTTGCAGATCGGAATGGAGACAGGTAAGAGAGTCTTCTGTCACTGACAGAGAGAGTTCACAATCATAATTAGATAAACAGAGCAGAAGTGACAAACAGATCTGTGCTAACATCTCATTAAACTCCATTTCAACATTGATTTATTCTCTCCCCCCAGGTCAGGTAATGGAAATGGAAGTGGTGGAGGGTCTTTCCTCTCGTATCTACAGGAACAGACAGGTCCAGGATGGATCCCTGTCACCGACCCCACACAGGCCTGGGTGGGCAGTCAGCCTAAAACCAGGCAGGCGATGGACACAATGATGTCATCAGTGTGTAATGCTGTGGATGGAGCTCAGACCCATGTATCCCAGGAGGCCTTGCTTCAACCTGTGAGGGACATGGGACATGCAGAGATCTTAAGGGGGCACTTCAGAGGCACTCAACCATTTGAGAAGGGTTTGGGCTTCCCACACAGGGTACCAGAACTGAGGGCGTGGGATGGCGTGCTGAAAGTTCAGGTAAGAAAGTAACTCCTCACAACCAAACTAAGGTGGATGTCTGTTCTTCATGACGAGTAAGCAGTAAGATGTAATGCAAACCCAACACATTACGTTCAATATTTATAAAATTCAGACAATAAGACTGGAGCTACGGCAATGCTAGTGTTTCTTAAGTAAGGCATTAATCTAAATGCTAACATGAACATGCTAACAGCTCCCATAGTGCTAAGTTCACAATGAGATGTAATTCTGATGATTGCCAGGTGATAACCAAGGAATGTAATGTTCATCGTCTGGGGAATCTGCATCCGAGCTACGGAAAGCTCAAAATGGCACCACCCCTGGTTAACATATTTAAATTTAAAATATGGTGTGCCTCAGGATTAAACTATGATTAGCAGACAATTGCTGAAGTATAGTAGAAAACATAGAAAGATGAACTAATCAGGCAACAATTAAATGTCTGGAATATTTTGTCAATTGTCCAAGTTTCTTCTAACGTTGAAGTCAGCCTTAAAACTGGTGAGAATTACATCATAATTAATATTCATTCTTTACTTCATGATTTACTGACAGTAATTATATTATACGTGATGGATGCTAAAAAGATAAACATACACATTCACACACACACACACACACACACACACACACACACACACACACACACACATACACATACACACACTCACACAGAGAACAGGGCCCAAGATGGGCACAAACAGCATGTCTGGACAAATATAGCAAGCATTCTCACTGTCCCACTCGTGTAACACGATCTTCACCGCAGTCATTTCCACGTGTTAACTTTCTGTCAAACACACCCACATCACACTGTAAAGGACGGCGTCAGCCATGAAAGCATGAAACGGCAGAACAGACCTTTAGAGGACATCTTTTGTGCGCTGCACAGAGGTGGAGAAGGAGCCCATTAGCTTGGTCCAGTCTCACGTTAGCTTTCATAGCATTTGGATGTGTTCTTGTGATACAAACTTGTGCTGTTTGAGATACCGTTTGCCCACTGGGTTGTGTGGTTGAGGAATAATTTGTGGTTCAAGGAAACAGTGTTTGAAGGAAGTCTTGGGACAGGTTTCTTATTCCTCTTACTGCAGCATGTGGAGCCACATTGGAGTAGCCAGAGGTATTTAAAGACCACATATCACATGGTCTGAAAGAGACAGAGAGAGAGAGAGAGAGGAAGGAGTACAAGCTTCAACTTTGCTTTTGCTTTGGATTTGATGCCAATGAATGAGAATTCCTGACCTGAAGGTGGGAAGGAGGAGGAATAAAGACCAAAGGAAAGAAGGAAGGAAGCTGGGTCCAGAGGTCCCAGCTAGCTAGGGACAGACATGAACTGAAGGAAACAACAAAACTTCGACTGTGTGACCTCCAGTGACAACAGGCTGCAGCTGTCACCTTTCCCCAGCTTACATTAGTGCTCTGAGGGAAGCGGGGCTCCCTGAAGGTCGTAGGAGTGCGTCGCTGCGTTTGACCGTGTTGATTTGCTGGGGATCAGAGTGAGGTAATGTGGGCCCTGGTGACGGAGCTCCTCTTCAGCTGCGTGCTTCTAGCTTTCCTGGTTATCAGCTGTCAGAATGTCCTCCACATAGCCAGTGGCTCTATGCGGTCCGTGCTCACCTACATACACACTCAGCTGGACCGCGAGCTCGGAGAGCTGGAGGGAGCAGATGAAGAGGAGAACGTCACCACCAGAGTGGTTCGCCGCAGAGTCATTCTGAAGGTAAAAAGAGATGACTGTCAGGCATGGTGTGAATTAGTGATTAGGGTAGTTGATTTGATATTTCTTACACTGGTGACAACAATAGAACCAAATCAACAAAAGTCATCCTCCATTATGTGAAAGTTGTTTGCAGCTCCTGTGGATAGATTTTTGAGCTCCACCAATTTGGGCTCCGGTTCTATGTGAAAGCCTCTTGAACTCTGCGGCATCTTCTTCCTACTGTATCTCAGATGCTATCAATGCTTCAACACATGTTGAAGTGTTTTATTAATGTCTATACCGGCTGGACTAGCCCTTGTTCTTGCCTCTCTGGTTGTGAGTCTTTGAGCTTATAAATAACTGTTTAGGCACTGCAAATTATTAGGGGTTATTACAGCCTTGCAGTGATCCTCTTGAACCATAATTATATCCCTCATACCCTTCGCCCATCCTTGTTCTTTTCTGTTAGTGGAGGTGCATGCATAAAAGTCGATGTAATTGCTGAAGCTGTCTGGTGCACAACGATTTCGGCACGTTTGTCTGTTCGCAGGGTGACGAGGTCGAAGATCTTCCAGGGGAGCAAGTCAGCGAGGAACAGTTCACGGATGAACATGGAAATATTGTCACAAAAAAGGTCAGCAATTTCACGATGTTTCTTTTCTGTGTTCCAGTCGTTGTTTCCTTTTTGTCCATATCACATGACTCATTCAGCATCTCTTTCACATACAATGTTACAATATGAACATGCTGCACGCCCCCAAACAATAACTGTTTTCTCCATAACAGTTAATTTGCATCTTGCTGTTATATCTTGCTCCCACCCTCCTGTGCGTGTGTGTGTGTGTGTGTGTGTGTGTGACAGATTGTGCGTAAGGTTGTGCGCCGGGCAAAGGGTTCAGGTGAGGAGGTGGTGCAGGAGGTGAGCGTGGAGGGTTCTCTGCAGGATGCCAACGAGCTTGAGGTCGATGCTGAGCAGTTCATGAGCTACGCCATCCTGGGCCGGGAGAGCAGCAAGGTGGGCCGCTGATCTGCAGACAGCACTCTGTTGTCCTGTGAGACCTCACAACACCTGAAGCTCACATTAAGGCCTAGAATGTGCAGAGAGCCTAAACGGACTGCAACAGAACAAGTGGTTCAGAATGTCGTCCATGTAGTTCACAGTGAACAGGAGATTCTGCTGCGCTGAGCTTGAAAGTCTAATCGTTGGTTTACAAGTTGTATCCTGACACTCCACTTGTAACTTTAACGTGCATGAGCTTCAGTGTGTCCAGCTGAAAACAAACCTTGAGTGTCTTCAAAGCAATTGCAATGTTTTATGATGTGTTGGTTCTAAATCTCTCTGCAAGGTTTGAGTGCTAAGTGGCTGAGTGGTTGGTCAATTGTCTTTCTTATTGCCTCACGTTCATCTTCTGCATGCAAGAGAAACAAATGAATCCACTTTGTTCAAGTCGTTTTGGATGAAGTACTCGCCATTCATCGCATTAGTCATCACTAAGCCACACCCACACGTTTGTTTTATTTCCCCATTAACGACTGAATGAATTGATTGTTCCATTCTGTTCTCATCAATTTTCCCAATGACTGACTTGTGTTTTCATTAAAGCTTTTAGTCCTTCACCTGTGACTGTGTGCTGTATCACTCAAACCTGCAACACTCTGGGTCAAATAGTATTTAATATATTTAAACTCTTACTTCTACTTCAAGGGATTAAATCCCCTCCATCTGAGAAGCATAAAATTGATTAAAAATGTTAATAAAATATTATTTGACACAGGTCTACTCTGAATCCCAATGATTGTAGATGTTTCTGATGATCCTCTTATCTTCAACTGTCTTTCAAACTGCCACCCATCATTTATGTTCTTGCTTTACTGTTTACACATAATTTCTTTCTTTCCACCCCTGTTTCCTTTCCCTTTACATGTTCTTCACTTTTCTATTACATCACCTCTGTTGTTTTTCCTTGTGGCAACATTTCCTTCCTTTGCTCTTCTGTTTTCTCATTTCCCACTTCATCTTTTTCCTGTCATGTCTTCCTGTCTTGTCTTTATGTTGCCCTCCATTAACAACATTTCCTCGCCCTCTTGTCCGCTCCTGTCACGCCACCTCCTCTCGATCCTCTCACCTCGCCACCAACCCCTGCCCCCCCGATGTAGCCCGATACTGTGGATGTGAAGAAAGGTGCTCAGATAGTGAAATGTGCCAGTCTGCGGAGAGTTAAGCAGTGAGGCAGACTGAGTGCTGCGTCCCTACAGGTACGGGACTGACCCACAGTGACTCATCTGACCTGTGGGCTCCAACATTTAATCCAGTCTTTCTGGATTAAATGTGTCTGAATGTACCTTTGATGCACTACTAAATATATTTTAATGTCATCCTGGTACAGCAAATGACTTGTATCTTCCCTTAAATAATTAAAATACAAATGACAAAAAATATAAAGTTCAGTATCAGCAAGAACCAGAGGTAGAATTGAATTTGACAGACAGTATTTCTGTGAGAATTAACCTGGCTGATACGGAAGAAGATTTATATCAACCATTTCTCTACAGTATGTAATACAGTACATATGTAATGTTATCCATATCCAAATAAATTATTTATTTTACAATATTAATTTAAGGAAATTTATTATTTGAACTTGGTGTGACAAGCGATAAAAACACACTCAGCAAAACAACCAAGCTAAAAGTAATGTGACAACATTCAAGGTCAAAGCTTCAAAGCCAGTTGTCCCACGAAGTGTGTGTGTGTGTGTGTGTGTGTGTGTGTGTGTGTGTGTGTGTGTGTGTGTGTGTGTGTGTGTGTGTGTGTGTGTGTGTGTGTGTGTGTGTGTGTGTGTGTGTGTGTGTGTGTGTGTGTGTGTGTGTGTGTGAAGGCCATGACATTCCTGAGATTACTGATATTTCAAGTGACTCGCTACAACGATTTGTTTGAATGCTTCACCAGATCTGAGGTGTTGTTGGCTGAATAAAATAATGGAAACATTTTAGTGACATGTGATCATCAAATTAAGGGGAATTTTCAAAGAATAGATTTTAAAGGTTGCACACAGTAATATACATATATGGGACTGTATAACGTTCACATTTGCAATGACTTACTGGACCATGCAAGTTTTTGCTCCATGTGCAGCAACACAAAGTTGTAGCTCGTTCTAAATAAACATGTTTTTCTCCTCTTTTTACAGAGTTTTCCACAGGATTCAACCACCACACCAAAACCATCTTACATGGACACATGACCAGCAGCAGCTGACGGGAGGAAGAATAAACACAAAAAGGCAGACAAACAAATAAAGGGCAACAGATACCAACGCTATGAAAACCATAATGGATATAGATGAAGGATATGGATTTACTTGTAGTTTTTATTACCTCTTTTTTTTTAAAAGAAACTGTGGGGCAAAAAAAACATCTATTACTAGGCTAGAGGCATGATTTCGTATAAAACTAAAAACCAAACACAAACAAACAAAAAAAAAACTAGCAACCAAAATGTGCTTCCTGTTATCTGTATCAGCATGAGTGACTGCTGCCGCATGGCCTGTCTTTAACTAAAAATACTGAGGGGAATACGAGGGAGGGTAAAAGGGTGGGGAGGGATGGGGAGGAGACGCTGCTGTGTGGGACAGGCATGCAGTGGAATATGGTTGATGACTGGTGTGTTTTCTGAACCATCAGAGGCAAGTTTAACAGTCAAAAAAGGGAGGATGAAACCCTTAGAGCTTGATAGTCGCTAGGCAACAGGACACTCCCTCCTCCCTGCCACACTCTTCCAGTAAGGAGCGTCCCAAACTAGTTCTAAACCTGTCCCAGTGCTCTGAAAGTCCAGTAAAGCTACAAGTATCACCCAAGTATATCAGTGTTGTACATAATATTGTATGCACTAAAATGCTCTACGTGACTCTGTGTTAGGTGTGTTGTTTATGCTCTTAAATTTCTCTGCGATGCCACTGATGCTGCTGTTTCAGGAACATAGGAATTTCTTTTTCTGTTTTTCCTGTTTGGTTCATTTGGTCTGAACCTATATAATATTCTGTATAACTCCGTGGGTTCAAAGAACATATGATTCTTGTGTTGCTGTACCTGTCTTTAACGTCAGATTTCTGTGTGTCAGGTCTTTGTTCCGTTGTGCTTTCCATGTGCTTTCACCCTTTTCTTTGGACATGTCAAAATGTAGAGCGAAGATATACTCTAAGTCATTTACTGTACTGTGGGTTTCTGTGAATCCACCTACCCCACCTCCCCTCAGAATGGTTCGCCTTGTGGGGAGAGTAGCAGTGAGATATATGGTGAGTGGTTAACCTACTACCCCACCCCTTTGTTTGCCTTTTCCTGTCCCCGGTGTGCTCCCGCTGAGATTTTGTGCTAACGATGTGATGAGCCAAAATCCCCAAATCTTTATTCTCAATCTTGTCCCAATTGCCCTGCCTCCACCTTTCACCCTACCCCAGTCTGCCTCTGAGTAGATGTAGCAGTCCTGTCCTCCACCAACAGGGGGCACGATCCCACCTTCAGCAGTATTTGATTGACCTCTTTATGCAATATATATGACAACCATCACACATAAGGTGCACTTTTACACCATCTCACCACCACCAGAAGATGTCACTCAATGGGGGGTAAGGTAGCTGAAATGCTGGTAATAATGTAGCACTAGTTGAACAGCATAAAAAGAAAAGTGTCACGTGGAGGGTCGAGAATGTGTTGAGTTTCAATGTTTGTCTCCTTGGCAGTTATTCTGAGTGTAGCAAAGACAGTCAGTCACCAATCACTGTGATGAGAAGCTGTAATACTGACCCGCGACTGTGAGCCCGACCCTTCCTGAACCGTGTCTCTGACGTCACTCCTTTTGTATTTTTTATAAATTGTTTTCTGTCTTGACTGGACTATGGAAGAAGCAATAACTGCTCACAAATGGAAAGGGTTCTACGTGTGAGTGTGTTTGAATATGATGATCGGTGAGGGAGGATTGTAGGATCTTAATTCATGGTCTTCCTAAGATCAGGCAGTTCGATCTGCAGCTTAAGCACTCAGAAATGATGTCAGTACATTAGCATCTCACATTTGATCACTTTGCCTCTCTAGCAAAGAAAACTATTGGGTTTTCACTAAGATTGGGCAAACACTGGTATGAGTTTATACCAGCCATCTCATCCGCAATGTGTGTGTTTTTGTTACTCATCAGGGAATGTAGGTGTTTATACTCATAGTTTTTAAACCTTAATGGCATTCATATGCATCTTCACAGAAATCCTGTATGTGTCTTTGTGTGGGGTTTTCATATCACATATTCAATCCTTGAGTGCTGTGAGTTGTGATAATATCACAGAAGGTATAATGTTACAAATGGACAAGGAGCAGAGGCTCTCCGACTGCAAGTGTAATTCTAATTCACATATTTTTTTAAAGTTGATTTACCTCAACAAGCGTGCCATCACACATCAAATACCAACGTGAATTTTGTTTCAGACATTATGTTAGGCATTGAATGCTATGTGTAAGTCTCAAAAACGTTGCAATAATCATCCATCAATATGTGTTAAGTATGGCTTCACAGCCATAAATGATGAATGTGAGGTCTTGATATACTCTTAAGTCTTTTTATAAAGTAATCATCAGTGTTGGCTCTGTACATTAAATCGATGTAAGGCTAAATGTAAATTGATGTAAACCCTTTGTGGTTTCAAATCAAGATCTGCTGTTGATCATCAACGTTCATTACAAATACTGTAAGTCATGCAAAAGGGCAGGTTGAAGAGGAAAGCCTCAAATAGGATTTGACATTATAACAAATATCCATTCACTGTATATTATGTCTATTTTATTAACTTTTTTAGTAATCACAGAAAGTTAGATGTCGACAAATATTAGTACACAGTGTAATGCTGTATTACCCCTTATGTTATAGCATATAGTTTGCTCTCCAAGGGCTCATAATTATGGTGTTATTAGGTAGGTTTCTGAATCAGGGGTCACATATAAATCACAACTGATGTCAGGGTTAAGTTGGAGGGTGGGGCAGGCGGGAGAGGGGGGGTCAAGTGGCTTGGTGGCTTCGATGGCTAGTCTTTCAAGATGACAAGCATTTTTCCTCAACACAACCGTCCCCTAATTTCTACCCCCTTTACCAAATATAAAACTGAGCCAGCTCCAAGGCTTCCACATGGTGATGATTTGAATGTGGTTTGAAAGGAAGCCAACTATAAGTGCAAGAGGAGGGAGGAGTAGTTACTTACATCAACAGCCCTGCAGAGGGACTATTGAGATGATGTCACGCTAGACAACACATGTATATTCCTTTAGAATGGATTGAAGACATTATAAACGCAATAGCATATTACTCAATAAGGAATGCAACTGCGCACATGCACAAAAAACGTTTTTAACGTAAAAGGCTATATATATATATACATATGAAATGTATGAAAAATATATATATATATTTATTTAGAATGCTATGCACCCTTACTTGTCAAATGGGATTCTAGTTATGTTATGGATTAACTTTTAGCATCATACAGCTGTAGCTACCAAGAGACTGTTGAGTTCTGGGTGATGCCTGCAATCTGGGGATAAATAATGGTCTTCTGGGTATTTTAACTTGTTTTGTTTGCTATTTTTATTGTTATGGAGACTCAAACATGAATTTAAAAGATAAATGTGAAAGTCTTTTAATCCAATCAAATCTGAGGACATCTATTGACAATTTACTCTGTACACCAGCTCAACATTTACAAAATTAATAAAGAAATGAAATGTCGTTGTGTACAGTGTGCATACTTTAATGTCACTTTTAAGTTTTTGAAGCGACCCAATCTAACAGAGAGACATGTTGCTGAGCAGTCTTGTGAGGATGTTACTGGATGTTGCAGTATGTTCATAATAGATGCTGAATTCAGTATATTCATAAAGATTAATATCTCTACATTCTTAAGTAGCATTTAATGGAGTTTTGGCAGGAGAATCAGCAACACTGATGTAAACCAGTGGTGGTAATAGGAAGCTAAGTGACGATAGATTGTATAACCATTGTGCAGCCTTTTCATACCTGTAGCAAGCATTCAAGAAAAAATTGATTTCAGGTATTGGTGGCCTGTAGGCCAAAACAATGTCCCTGCACTTGAACCCAACCAAGAACTATTTGACATCAAAGACATACATGTTATGGCTATGACTCGTTTGCATGCATGCATAAAAAAAATTGTTTGACACAATCATCATTTTTACTCCATTACATAAAGCAGCTACACAAATTCAACAGATCCGCGGGCTCTTAGGTTAAAGCTATAATCAATTCATCATAGATATATAACAATTACTTATATGAAAACTTATTCAATATATTGTACGTTTCTACACTCAGTCCTTATTTGTACAGTTGTTGCATGAGCAACACTTGCCAGCAGGTGGCGGTAGAAGCTAACTGTCCACCTTGGCTAGGAGTTCCCGTGCAGCTTAACTGCTGGTGTCCGTGTTTTGTGTGCATGAGTAGAAGTGTAGGAACGTGTAATCGGGTCCTCTTAACAAAGAACCTGAACACTGTGCGTGTGAGGTTGCATGTTATAATGCAATGCAGTTAGGTACTACTGCTCATTATTTGCACGCATGAACTAGAGGTAAATATATTTATCCGAAAGTAGCTATTCTGGCTTGTTGCTTTGTCAGCCCAAGGCTGCCTGCTCCATGTTATTTTGTTAATAGAGCCAGTTTGGGTTTATTATAGTACTGAGAATGTCCACCGACTGCCAGAAGACTACTGCCAAGGAAATCCCATCGACCAGGATGGTGACCATCAGCCACTCGGCGCACATGCCCCACAACTACTGCACGACTCCCGGAGGGACCCTGTTCAGCACGACCCCGGGTGGTACGAACTGTTGAGATATATTTACTTTTGACCAGTGGACATGCGATTATCTTTTGCCCTACTTAATGCATTTCCTTCTGAATAAGTGTATTGTCAGGATGTGCATGTCACTCAGGGTAACACCATGAGGTCGGTTGCTGTCAAAACCCTCACGCTTCTTAGCATAGGAAGCTACTAGCTCCGTCCGTACTAACTGCTAAAGGTAGCTAGCGAGTGCTTGGATGAAGCGAGAGCAGGATCAATAACAGTTCATTAACTATTAACCCTTGATAAGCCTTGTAATTTAAGTTTTGTAAACCAAAATCGCGTTCCTCAACGAATTCTTTGTTTTATTCGTATTTTATTCTTGGATTTCATAAGCCCATCTTTTAGCATTAGCGACACCCACAGTCGTCTGGCTGTAATGACGCCTTCGCTGGTCTTACGTCATTGACAACCGATGCCGTGATTGGTGTTCTCTGGTGTTGGGCGTGTTCTCAGTATTGTATGTACAACAAGGAAAACAATAGACACAAACGGTAATACACCTGCTGTCTTCGGATTGGTTCTAATTGGTCACGTGGTGTCCGAAGCTCTTCCCTCGCAGATTGTGTATCTTTGTTTACAGTATATCCAAGGAGACCACATTTCTATTATATTTTTATTTGATGTGAAAATTTGTGGCTTTTATTGATAGTTGTTGCACACTATGAGCTTATATTATTAAATTTGTTGTAATAATTTGTGGCTGAGCGGTTAATTGGCAGCAACTAAAAATAACACTAGGAATGAGGTCCTTCCACAAGTGAAGGAGTTTAAGTATCTTGGGGTCCTGTTCACGAGTGAGGGAACAATGGAGCGTGAGATTGGATGGAGAATTGGGGCAGCAGGAGCGGTATTGCAGTCGCTTTACTGCACTGTTGTCACAAAGAGGGAGCTAAGCCGAGAGGCAAAGCTCTCCATCTACCGTTCAATCTTCGTTCCTACCCTCACCTATGGTCATGAGCGATGGGTCATGACCAAAAGAACAAGATACAAGCAGCTGAAATGGGCTTTCTCAGGCTGGTGTCTCCCTTAGAGATAAGGTGAGAAACACTGCTGTTTGCGAGGGGCTCAGAGTAGAGCCGCTGCTCCTTCGCGTGGAAAGGAGTCAGTTGAGGTGGTTTGGGCATCTGGTGCTGATGCCTCCGCAACGCCTCCCTAGGGAGGTGTTTCTGGCACGTCCAGCTGGGAGGAGACCTCGGGGCAGACCCAGGACCAAGTGGAGGGATTATATCTCAACACTGGCCTGGGAACGCCTTGGGATCCCCCAGTCAGAGCTGGTGGATGTGGCCGGGGAAAGGGAGGTTTGGGGCTCCCTGATGAAACTGCTGCCCCCGCGACCCGACTACGGGTAAGCGATGGAAAATGGATGGATGGATGGATGGACTATCTTTTATCATTTAGGGAAGGGGTGTCAAACTCATTTTCACTAAAGGCCACATCAGCATAATGGCTCTCCTCAAAGGGCCAGATGTAACTTATAAATGTAACTCAATGTAATGTAAAATAAATGTAACTACTCCTTAATGTTAAATAACTGAATTTATTACTTATTCAAGTTACAAACATTACAGTTGCACAGAAAAAAATGTTTGCTTGTCACTCTGTTATAACATAAATCCTTTTAATGTTTCAGGTTATGAAACCCACAGAACTCCATCAATCAAGGTTCAAACTATCCAAGAGAATAAAGAATAATAACATCAAACACAAGTTAGGACATTAACTAAGACATTAACATTAAGACGTTTTTTTCAATGTTAAAATGGGCTGAATTACTGCATTGTAGGAAATTTAGTTTTCCTCAAAGCACACTTTTGACCTACTTAACTCTAGACACTCTGACCTTTTATGCTCTCGTGGGCCACATTAAATTATCTGGCACATGCGTTAAACTCTGGCCCCCGGGCCTAGGATATAGTGCATCTTCCATCAGTAGCTGTAACTATACCTTTCATTGTCTTCCTCACCTGCATGAAGTTCATAATGTCTGACCCAGTGCTAATGGAGCATGTTGGTGAAGATGATGATAATCTTTATATTTTCCTGCCTTCTCATGTTAAAGGTACTAGGATAATTTACGACCGAAAGTTCCTGCTGGAGCGTCGCAGCTCTCCGGTGGCCAGTACTCCTCCAAAAGGACTGCCTGCCATTCCTGGGGTGACCAGCCCTCCCTTCTCAGACGAGGCTCAGGATGGACAACTCCTGCCCACCACAGTCCCTGATAGCAGCAATACTGGTATGTCATCCCAGGGACAACCCCTCAAGATGGCCTGTGCATTTAGAGTGAAGGATTCAGTCCCACCCTGGAATCAACAGCACTGATATATCAGAATTCGCATCAGTTTAATCGGATCCTTACTTGAATTGTCGGTGGTCTGGAACCAATCTTCGATCTGTTTGTCATTGTTTTATTCATGAAGAAAATCTTTTAGTTTACATGTTTAAAACAAAATACATATTTGAAGACATTTCACATTATAAACATATACTGTGTGTGTGTATATATATAGAGTACTTTTTAATAACTGTGTCAACTATATTAGTTGCCTTTCTTTTGATTGAAATTTATCATAAGGTACCTTATGTTGAAATCTTGCTACTTTACCCAACAATAGTCTTCATGTTTCTGACATATTACTGTGAGTCAAAGGTCAAAATAGGTCTGTTAACAAATAGGACTAAGGAAGCAAGGCATTTGGTCTTCAGTTGGTGACATTTCTTTTTCTGTTCTTTTGTTTGTTTAAGGTGATGACTCACAGTTTGAAATGGACATCTAAGTGATCGTGGAACAAGCTGCCGTGCCAAGAAGCTGAGGACCACTTCTTTTTTGTTCTAAATAGTCCATTCCATGCGGATGGAGGTTGGCCTTAAATACCTCCATAGTCTTTTTCATTAGTTTCTAACATCTTTTGAAACTCATGTGTCTTTTTCAAGGCTTAAACCTGATCTAAGTGTGCCTTCCTGTTGTTGCTACGAGTTAAACACCAACACCTAAAAAGCCTCATTCATCACTCATAAGAGCTGAAATGAAGGAATGAAAGCAAATAGAAGAGGTTTGAACAGAGCTGAATTTAACATGATTATTCCAGAAGTCTATTGATGGTGTGCTTTCAATCACAGAGAAGCTCCTCCCACCCCAGAAGTTCCTCTGCCCCTCAGGCTCCTCCCACCACAGAGGTTCCTCCCACCATATTTTATACATGTTCGACTTGAAGTTTTTATTACTTCTGTTGTTATTATAAAATATTAATAAAATTCTGTTAATCAGTACTTTCCTGTTCTGCTGTATTTTTTCTATTTATCACATTACAAGGTCTTCTTCCCAAAAACTCCATCCTACCTTTTTTGCTGCTATGACCTACAAACCTGAAGAAGTTGGGACTCCTGATTGGTTGGTCTGAAAAAGACTTGGAGGAGTGAGGTTTGAGCCTGTAATGTCTGTACTCATACTCAGCACCTTAACAAGCTGAGCTACTTGACTCCACACATAGTATGTGTTTAAGCATTTCACATTTTCATGTGACCAAAGAACTCAAAATAGCTAGTCGTTGCTGGGATTTGATTCTACATTAAAGAATTAATTAAAGATGATCCTACTGAGCTGTTCAGGATCTCCTGCTGGTTGGATGTTGTATTTATTATTCACAACATTCTGGAGAAAATCTAAAACCTGACGGTGAGATTTGGTCCTATACCCTCAGGTCTCTGAGTTCCTCCTCTCACCTCTCTGAGCTAAACCTTCAGCTGCATGATTCGGTTTGGAACTTGTATTTATGGGGTTCACGGCCCTGAGGAGGAACATCAAGACTTCATCCTCACTGTGGAGGAGGAAATGACCAAAATGTTTATGTAACCAGGTAAACCACTTGAGAACCAATTTCCCACTACAATGACAACCTGGGCGTGTCCTCTCACCCTCATTCATACCTATGATCCATTTAGTTCACCTGTAGTGCATGTTTTTAGAAGTGGGAGGAACCCAGAAAGAACCCACCAGATACGTGTAGAACATGCAAACTCCTCACAGAGAGGCCCTGAGTGGGATTTGAACCTGAGACCTCATGGCTGTGAGACGGCAGCCAGGAACAATTCACGCATCCAACATCCTCTACAATCCAACGCCTTCTTTTTACAACCTGCACTATTTGACTGTACAGTACTAACTTCTGCTTTATTTGAAAATGTTGGAAACTTTTTCCTGGTTCTGACCAGTAGATTTAACCCACAACTTTTAACACTTTTATGCAAGGATCTAACAGAATTTGACACTTTATGAATCTCCTCATTTAAAACTCCCTACAAGTCTTTATTTGGACGGTAACAATTGATGATCTAAAAACATTAAAAACTTTGGCCGTGCTTTTTTCGTGAAGTTGAATCAAATATACAGTACTGTACTTCCTGTTGATTTGATGCTTTTATTTTGAACGACAGCCGGGCATGAACACATATTGGTGGCACTGCCCTCCTGTGGTCAATGGTTGTATTACATATTTTAGTTTTAGTCAGTCTTCGTGTCCGAACCCCGGCGGATAATCATCTACTTTACCTTTAGGAAACTCTAACGAGCACTTCAAGCAGTTTCACAATTGTAAGCATTTCAAATAGTAAGACATGTTTAACTCCACTGCTGATAAAATATTCAGAAGGCTCTTGATGGTAAATACGTTTGATACCCTCCTGTGGCCAAAGTAATGTAGCCGCAAGAAGACACAAGCCAGTGTCTTATTCTGCTGGTCTCAACCCCTGATAAATACAGAGGGTTGCGTCGGGAAGGGTATCCGGCATAAGACTTTTGCCAAATCAAGAGGCCTAGAGGAAGACCAAAGAGGAGGTTTATGGATGTAGTGAAAGAGGACATTAAGGTAGTTGGTGTGAGAGAAGAGGATGCAGTAGACAGGGTTAGATGGAGGCAATTGATTCGCTGTGGCGACCCCTGAAGGGAAAAGCCGAAAGGAAAAGAAGAAGAAGACTCAAATTCTGTAAGTACAACATTCACAGACGTCTTAAGACAAACACAATAGTAACTTTTGAATTTCCTAGCTTCATATCTGTTAAACTGTTCCGTGGAAAACCACACAACAAAGTTATTTGGGAAGACGTGTCAATAATGTTATTCTACGTTCTTGAAGAATGCGTGATGCCCTCCTGTGGACGTAGTGGGTAACTACAAAAACATTGAAATAAAGTTAGAGGTTGTTAGATTGTCAACAGCCTCCGCTTGTGACTATCAAAATATTTTTAATCGACAGAACTAATGCGTGTGGTCCCCCCCCCCAAAGCGACCAAAGTTTCGTAAATATCGTAATGCAAATTAAGTTACTGATTTGCATGAGTGTAGCTCCTTTAACTTCAACATTAGCAGTAAAAACTGCAATGATGTCCCCGACAGAGTTAATAATCTTCCTTTGGGATCATTAAAGTATTAATTTATTCATTCATTCAAACACTGTTTTTCATGAATCCGTTGTTTGTGTTGTCACAACCAATCACTGGTGTCAATAGACATGATCCGTGGACAATACCACCTGAAAGGAGAAGAAATCAGTAGAGCAAGGATGTTTACTGACATAAAGTTGGAGAATACACACCTTAAAATGATCAATCTTCACTATGCCCTGCTTCTTAGCAGCTTCTATCATTTCCTGTGCTCCCTCGATTCAACACAAGCCGTATCAGAGGAATTCCTCACAGAGCTCGCTGACAATTGATAACCTCGGTCGGTGGACTGTGTAAAGAGGGGTCAATATACAAATGTACAGATCTGGGAGAAGCTCCCTCCTTTGAAGAAGCTACATAAGGCTATGTCATCACTTAGCACTTCTATTCCATCTCTGATACTGAAGTGGATTTCTCTTTAATGTGACCACAGGATATCTTTCCTTTCAGGAGCTGAAGCAACCCCAATACTGCTGCAAAAAAAACCCACTTACATGTGAAGGAAGAGTTGCATTTAGCTTTTTAATTAATCCTAAACGTGCAAACTGGGATATGCGTCATCTCAAAGTTATGTCAAATGGGAATAAATAGTTTTAACAAAATTGAACAAAAGATAATTACAGTTCTTTAAATCCATATCAAAACAACCATAGGGTCAGAAGTAGCTTTGCATTCTGCAGAATAAAGGTCATGACTTTCTAAAACATACATGAGTTTGGAGACAACCACTCACCAGGCCACAAATTATTTCTTTTGCACAGCTCATGACATGCACATTGATATTTAGTTAATCATTATTTAAATTCTTGTTTAAATATGTTATGTTCAATGCAAAAGCTGGAGTCCATTTTCTTTTATGCATACACATAAAACTGATTCTTACTGTAAATAAACGGAAATCACATGACCACCAGACAGAAGGTTTATTCAGCTTAGAGAGGACATTAGATAATTGGCACTTGATTTAGAAGTGATGACATCAAGCTCTCCTGCTATTGTATATATGTTATCACCGGATGATTGGATGTCAGAAATCTACCAGAGAAGCAGATGAGGTCTTGCTTTGGGTGGAGGAGTTTCTGCTGATCAGTGCCAGTCCATCCGGTCCTTCCTGGTAGCTCCTGCCTCCAGACGAATCTCCACTCCCTGGTATTTCTCTCTGTTTGGGTCCCTTGTCACCTCTCCTTCCTTACATCTTATGCCCCCTCCCAAAGTAAACAAATGCTACTGCCCCCCCCCCCCCGTCCCATCTTCTAGAATACTTGGGAGTGTTGATCCACTCGGCCTAACTGTTTGATCACAATCAACAAAAGAAGCCTGGCCAGAAAGGCTGCTAATGATCTCTGATGAAGTGTGGACTCTAATAGGTTCTAAGATGTGTATTGGAGGTGGCCGAGGCAAATCTGCTGAAATGTTTGCTGGTAAGATTAGATAAGTAGATAAGTGGGGCTCAGTATGATTATTTACAAGCAGGTTGATCCTCTGAAGTACTTTTTGTTATAGAAAACAGGTTTTTGTTTGTTTCATTCTGTATAATACATGTGAGAACCAAGGGAAACCACCAATCAAATTCCAAAGAAAACCTGGAACATTGATTAAACAATATCCCAATATGGCTATTTATGACAGAGAAAGTCTTTGTACATACAAAAACAAATCAGATTCCTTTTTCTTTGCAATTCTAAAAACCCACTTTAAAAAGCCTTCAAACTCAATGATTTCATAATAGAAATGTTTTAATATATTTTCATATTTTATACACAAAATAGATACTTTAATGCATAAATAGATAACATTTGCAAAAACTAAAGATATATACTATTGTACAACGACCAGCATGGATGAAACATTCACTCCTGTCATGTGCTCTAATATATCATGGCTAGGAGCTCTCAGTTCATTTGAATAATATATTTTATGTGAACACACCAAATTAACAGTTGAATAAAAGTTTCAATTTAAGACACTACAGCATTTGTATTTGCAGGTACAGTGAAACAGGTGATGGTTCTTTCCATCAGTGACAGCCACACTCCTCAACAATCATGTCCTCGTGGTGACGCAGGGCCAGATCGTCACTCTCAAAGTACAGCATGGAGAGTGGGCTCAGGCGCGTCGGCACACAGGATGGGCAGGACACTCTCTCTGGGTGGTGGTGTAGCAACAGGCTCTGGAATATATATGAAGAATTAACATGAATTAACTGGAAACTACATTTAAATACACCAAACCTTTTTGGAACTGGGATCAAAACTTGGCGTTGCCATCTTACCTGCATGTATGCGTGGTTGGTGGGGCTGAAGGATTCATCCAGCGGTGTGGGACACTCTCCTTCACAGCGATAGGCATTGTACCTCTTGGGGTGCACGATCCACTCGTCCCAGCCGATGTGGTCGAAGTCCACCCACATGTCCACCCTCCGACACAGTGGCCTCTGGGCTGGCTCTGCTGCTGGGGCGACACTTGGTGCAGCGCCATCAGTCACCCTCACCCTCTCCATCCTGTTCCTTTTGCGGCGTCGGCTTTGACCCTCCCTGCTGACTCTGTCTATGGTTACATATTTTGAGTTCTCCACGGTGTGAATGAGACTGTATGCTGTATGGCCTTCTCGGGGCAGGGTGTGTTTGGAGAAAATGACCATCATGACCCGGTTTACGGTATGATGGAGGACTTTTCTTTGATTTAAATGAAAATTCTTGAATAGGAACTTGTCGGTTTTCTCCCGTTCATCCACTGCACCACTCCCTTGGTCCACGTCAGGATCTCCTGAGGCTTCATGGCTAAATGCTCCATCTGCCTGGTACAGCCAGTACTTTAACAGAGCAGTCACATTGAAAACCTTCCAGGGAGACTTGGAGCTGCTGGGTGATGTACCAAAGCTCCCCAGGAAGAGGCGTTCATCCTGGCACGGTGTGGTTTCTGCCTCACAACTCTGCTTTCTGGAGTGATATAAATCCACAGTGGCGTGTTTGGAACTAGAGAAGGCTGGGAGTCGGATGCGAAGCTCTGCCAGTTGGACGAGCTCACTGGTGGAGATGGACGACATGTCGAACGTGATCGTCCATCTGTCACCCACTTGATGACAGCCTAAAAACGAAGCAAAGAAATTAAATAAATGAGAACTCAAAACTCAAAAAGGAGTCAGCAGCTGGGATGATGGAGGGAAAAGCAGATTCCTGGACAAATGTCAAACACTGGAGTGTGAGGACACAGGATGTGTATTGACCTCCTTCAGCAAGGATGTCTGAGGGCTAAAATACACACCCTCTCACATAAAACAGAGAAAGCCTTTAAAGTCGAATAAGCATTTTGACACGTGCTGGGTTGTAAAAAGGGTGGGTCTGATAACACTGATAATGTACCAGTCATAGACCTTCCAGAGGACCCAACACACTGCTATCAACATATTAAGTGTACAACATGCTTCATAAGTCAGGGATTTAAAAAGAAAAAAGGTTTTAACTGTTGACTCACCTGTAGCCATTATGCTTAAGATGGAATCAGAGCTGAGCATCGACGGCTTTTCTCTTGAGGCGATGGTGTTGACAGCGAGCAGCGGAGAGAAATCAGCCATCCTGAAGGAGCGGTACAGCTGCATCATGTACAGAGGATATCTGCTGCGGTGAGTCGAGAGATTTCTTGATGCTAAACTCTCCTCAAGGTAGTTGTGATATTGATGCACCTGATCGGAGAAGATGACTCCAGAGGAACAGAGGAGGATTGAACAAAAAACAGTCACCACTTTCATTTTGATCAAAACTCACTAAAATGTCTTGAACAACAAGAGGCAAAGATCTCCTTCCTTCCTTCCTTCCTTCCTGCAGCTGGTCTCAGGCTCTAATGATGCCATGTACAGCCGGCACTCCGGCCAGGCCCCTTTATAGTGGACAGCTGCCCTTTGATGACCCCTGACCACTTCAGGCATCTGAACGGCCCCTCTGATCGCCAGAGCAAATCACAGGGGATGAGAAAGAAAACATTCAGCCAAGGTCATTGTCCTATTAAACTGCCTGGCCTGTTTTATTCGTCCAGGAGCCCAAACCTTTACAAATGTAAAAATCCATTGGGACATTAGGCTTTAAACACAGTGCGACTATTAACGTCTTCCCTTTTTAGAGACAGGCAAAAGTTAACAATCATACACACAAATGATTATTAAAAACATAATAAAGGAACAAAACATCTCTCAGATTAAATATTTTAATTTTTAAAATAAAGATTACATACATTATTTATTTTATTTTCTCAGTTTGGGATGTTAGTCAGGAATGTGTAAAGCAAACATTTGTAAAACTGTGACACTGAGGTTCCACATGGTCATTTTGGTGACATAAAGTAGCAGCATGTGTTTCAGTGTCTTGGTTATTTATATCGTAATGAGAAACTTTAAGAGAATAATCATATTCAACATGTAAACAAAAAAAAAGTCAACAATTGGAATATTTTGAAGAAAATATTTGTCTCTTTCAGGTTGTTTAAAACCATTCATATCACTAGATATTTTCTCCCCCCCACCCCTTGAGGTGGGGGTGGGGGGTCAGTTACACCTCATCCGTTCCTGCTGCTGATCTTCTCATAAACTATTGAAGAAGTTCTTCACCTGCGCATAAACAAATTAGAAAAACAGACGAGGCTGAAACATTAGGCCCAAATCATTTGGATGATATTCTGACAGCAGCTACAATTTCAAAGAACAATAAATTATCGTACCTTTGTTAAAAATTGTTCCTGCACCTCAGGGTCATTATGAAAATCCACGCTGGCATTGAGTTGTAACACGGGTACCTGTTTCAGCTTCTCAAAATGTATTCTGAAACAAAAGAGAGCTGAGCTGTGTTACAGCCTCCCTGAACAGACCACACACTACTGATCATCATCTGTTCACAGCCGAGCTGCAAACAGCTGCAGCGAACGGCATCTAAAACAGCAATCTGAGTGGAGCATCCTGTAACACAAAGGCTGTTCCCCGGCAGTGTTTGACATTTCACTTTTTTGATAATGAGGGATTTATTACGCCAGACTATAATTGGGTTATTTACATACGGTAAAAAAAACTTTTTATAAGTAAATCCCTCGTGGATGCAGCCATCTGACTGTTACAGGGGCTCAAAAAGGTTCTGTCAGCCAGGTTTACCCTTCATAGCTGTTAAAATGTTGAAAGTTGAGTAATTCATCAGTCTCAGCGTGACTTGAACAATTCAAAAACAGACATGATCTCATTTGCACTCACTCTGTGCTCTTCTCCACCAGCCACCTCTGATGCTGAGCATCCAGCTTATCCAGATAGTCCAGTTGAACTCCCTTCTCCTCTGCCCTTCCCCGATGCTCCAGACGCTCCATACATTTCTGAGATAACGGAAACGCAATGAGTTTGTGTATTCTTTATGACCAAATACATCTAGTGTTCAGCTCCATTCAGACGTACATACCCACGGTGGGGCTCTGAGGTAGATGATGCCCTCCAGCTCCACCTTGTGTCCAAACTGCTCCACCAGAAAAGAATGCCAGTCCTGGTAGACGGCCCATTCTGTTGAGTTGATGCAACCGAGCTCAAACATGTTCAGGGCAAAAATGTACCTAAAAAACAGAGAGTCCAGTTTAACTGGTTAGAACTGACTGACTGCAAACAGCACCAGTACTATAACCATTTCATGCTAATTCCATCCGGAGCACAACTTTGATCAGCATAGCCCCTCCACCCGCTCTCTATTTCACTTTAGTTGAAGTCGTTCTAGTAAAACAACATCAGACCTTCTCTGCCGTTTAAGACGATTGTAGGTTTTCTCAATAAAACACCCAAATCTGGAGTTCAATTGACGAGATATCTTTTTTCATTTTCCCGTCTTGCCCGTCTCTCTCACCTGTCGCTGTAGATCGAGCGCTCGTACACCTGGACAGGAACCCCCTCTGACCTGAGCAGGCGGGCAGGAGGAGGCTGCAGCTGTGTCCTCAGACGACTCATACACGAGTACGTCTGAAACGTGTACGACCAGCGCTGAGGATCCTGGTACATCATCTGCAGTAGGTTGCTGGCTGTTTTCTGGGGAGAACAATATTTCCTTTATGAAACACAAAAGTGGAAAGATACTCAAGCTGACTTACTTCGATTATTTGCTGAGAAAATATATTTCTGGTAAGAAATGCCTACCACCTCTGAGGACCCACTCTCAATGTTCTGCCACTTGTTGACAGGTTCTGCCATCACTTCCCAGTCTGGACAAGCTGACTGAAGAAGTCTTGCAAGAGTTGACTTTCCAACAGCTGATATTTGAGGACACAATAAAAGAGATCAGGTGTGATGTTGACACAATCCTCTCACGTTGTGGAATTACACTGACCTATGTTGCCTTCGATGGAAACTCTCTTCACCCGAGCTGCTCCATCCCCAGTGGAACATGAAGGGGATAATGAATCGGAATAACCTCTCTTCCCTGACTTACTCGCCATGTGTACACCTGTATTCTGTGTTATAGATGCTTTTCCAAGTCGCCGGACGCTGTTAGACGCAGTGTGCACAAATCCTGTTACATGCGTTAACGGTGTCAGCTTTTTATATCTAGAAAAACAACTGAACAGAACGCATCTAAATGGGGTTAACACTAGGAAATGCATTGACCAAAAGATTTTTTTTAAATATGTCTTATGTCACGTGGACCTGCATGAGGTCAATTTACATCACCGGTGACTTAGCTACTTAGCAGCTAGCTTATACTCTTCCATGACGTTACTAGCATTAATTTTCGCAACAAATAATATATTTATAGCTAAATGTGCAACTCCTAAAAGATTTAGAAACCCCAATTTGTTGGCTGAAGTATTCATTTAGCGCTCACTCATTCGTGTTATCGCATATTTCTTTGCAGCTGAAGGAACTTCCTGAAATAAACACAGTAGCATCACTTCCGCTATACGTGCCATATTTTCACAATAAAAGCATTTTGACAAGTCGTATGCCGACCATTGCAGTTTAGAGATAAATTAAAGAAATTTAACATGAACACAAACAATGCTGCAAAGTGCAAACAATAAATTCGTAGCGCCGCCGTTTTATAAATCACGGTTTGTGGTGGAAATAGTTCGACAAGAGTTCAGTCCCAGGATAACTTGTTCTGTCTTCATGATAATTCAGTGAAATCAATTTGCATTGCTATTTATTAGTTTTTGATATGTAGAAAATAAACAGATACAATTTGTGTAAGATATGCACGTAGATACATTGTAAGAATCCCGGCAAAATTAAGAAAAGGTATGGAGGATGCGGGCATCGATCCCGCTACCTCTCGCATGCTAAGCGAGCGCTCTACCATTTGAGCTAATCCCCCACTACAGGACAAGTTCTTACCAATTTGAATACCCCTTGCTTTCTTAACTAACGTTGATTATTTTTGCAGCTACTATATTTATGGACGCTTTCGTGATGTTATAGTGACAACGAAGAAATACCCTGCACATGCAGTTAACAATTCATATTCTTCTATTGCAATAAAAAAAATCTAGCAATACCAAACTGCACTTTTTGATTTGCCACATTTATTCTTAAAACAACATAGCATCGCCTGACTATTAAAACAGCAATTACTTCATTATAATTCATATTCAGTGTGCAGCAAAAACAGATGCCGACAGATTAAATCAGAAACCCACCTTTTAAATCTTTTTTATTTTAATGAGCACATTCACACTCTGTATGACTTTAAAATTATTTTCAGTCATTTAATGATTATATCAAAATCTTTATACTTTACATAGCATTGTAACAACATCATATAAAATCTGTTAATTTTGAAATTACACATGCATTCAAGTTTAATCCTACTTGAAATGCAAAAATTGCGTAAAATTGTTGACCATTTTTTCAGACACAGTGGCAACAGGAAATATAAGCTTAATTACCGTAAAACAACAAAGAAAGAAACAGCTTTCCATGTTTGTGATTTGAAGTTCATTAATCTGAAGGGGTGTGTGACTCTCAGTAGCCTGTATTTTTTATGACAATCCTTTGAGAATGCTCAATCTTGAAATCTCCAATACCTGAGGAAGGAAAACAGCACATTTTTTATTCAAAGTAGCAGATCAGAAAGATAAAGACAAATAACACAGTCAGGTGCTGAATAAGTCTGATTACATCATTGTCATTACCACTTGAAAAACAGGACAATAGTTGAACAATGGTGTATGAGATGAGTACTCTGGCATGAGAACGCTGCTTTATCTGCCTCATCAAATTAAGCAACACCACTGAGGTCATTGACCCTGGAACCATACTCTCAGCACTAAAATCATGGCATCACGCCTTTTGGCAGATCCAAATCTACTTATCACCAAGATAGACGTTCATGGATACACAAAATCAAATTAAGACCTATGAATCTGTATTATCACTGCTATTCAGCTTTAATTGGTCTATTAGAAGACATAAAACTGATCCAGGATCTTATTCTGTACACAGCTCAAAAATGAGCTGAGGCTTCCTTGATCAAGATCAACCCCTAAACATAATTTCATCAAATCTTAATAACAGCTTTTGGAGATACAGTAGTACGGTACCTCAAGATCCAAGTTTAATCTGTATTGTGCCTGAACTCATAAATCACATAATTCAAACAACATTTCCCCATTTAAAATAACAAGAAAAAAAGAAAAGAAAAATTAACTGATTTTGTTGTGTGTGTGTGTGTGTGTGTGTGTGTGTGTGTGTGTGTGTGTGTGTGTGTGTGTGTGTGTGTGTGTGTGTGTGTGTGTGTGTGTGTGTGTGTGTCTGTGTGTGTTTGTGTTTGTGTGTCCTCTCACCCTCACTGAGTGCACTGCCATCAGAAGAGAGATGCCAGTATCTGCGATCAATCTGTCTGGCCTGCTCTCCATTTATTCTGCTTAAGAAAGGTCCCCACAGACTAGTCTCCACGTCAAACCTGCCAAACAGCATCAAGCATTATGCACTGTAAGCAACCATTCTGGTGTTTAGAAAAAGCTACTAAAAGCAGAGGTGCCCAAAGTTACAGGATATGAACTCACGTGAAGCCAACATTTTTCCCTTTGAGAAGTTCTAGCGCTTCCAAAAGAGTGCTGCCCTTTGGCACATCCAAAGAGTAAAGTGCCTTCGCGCCGCTGAATGTCACCACTTCCACCTGTACGTTCACTTTTTCCTTGGTTGGCTTAACCGCCTCAAGATCTATCGACTCCAGCACCAGTGTGTCTGCAGGAAGACAAGTCACATGAGACAACAGTGACATTGCAGAAACATTATGAAATCTGAAACCTGGAGTTGGAATAATGTGGACATACTATCCTCATTCAGGCAGTCCTCGTTTCTAACACTCAGGTAAGATTTCTGGTAGAGCGCTGGGAGAATCTGAGACATGGCCATCGGGTTGTGATACACGTTAGCCCTGACACCTGTCCTTATGGCCTCCATCGAGACAGCATAATCCAAAACTGGGCTTTCCATTGCCAGCAGGGCCTTGAATATGTGAAATAACAGTTGCAAAGATTTTAATGTTTAGAAAGACATGAAAAGGAACGAATCAAAAAACAGAAAAGGATCCTCACTTGAACTGCAAGACCGGTACTGAATTCATTACCAAGGTGACCGTCAGCCCTACGAGAATCCAAGAGCTTCTGCTTGATCTGGGTAAGAGCTGCACAAAGCTCGGCAACATTGTGCACATGCGAACCGGCATCTTTCACACACTGCAGTGCCATTCCAGCCATGGCGTAAGTATCTATGGTAAAAATATGGTAATAAAATATGGAGAGAGGGAAGCAGAGTTCAGCTTGATGAGATGCATCCCCCTTATGCTCACCAATACTTTCAGAGTCTCCATGCTTGAAGAGCTCATCTTCTGTTGCCTTGATGAGCTTGTTGCTGACATGGTTGTTGACCCTGACACCACTTGTGCAAAGAGCAAGCACACCCAGAGAGTACTGGTAATAATTGGTCAAAGGGCGGTGGCTGACTGCATAAAAAAGAGAAATAAAATTACATTCAGACGTGACAAAAGTCTTTAAAGTGACTACAATTTTTATTTCAGCTTGGATAAGACAACTGTAGTCAATAGTCACTCTAATCAAAAATGAACCCAACCTTAACACACAAAACAGAGACATAGATGACCTCCTGTACTCTAAATACGATAGCTACTCGTTCTAAAATGTTAATTAAATCATATCAATTTAATTAGGTTAATATTAGTAATATTAGGTCATGTTTGACCGTAGTGGCGGCGCACTCGGGGTGCAGCGGCTCTGGACCAACACTCCATCTGGCCTTTGAAATTTCGTTGTACCGTATGTGTATAATGACAATAAAAGAAAGTTTGTTTGTTTGTTTTTGTTTGTTTAGATCAATGTGTTCTATGTCACTTAGTTAGCCAGGAAAATGTTTCAGGATAACTTACATGCAATGTTGTCTTTTTCCTGTTCCATCTGCTTCTTTAGGTGTGTCAGCAGGACATCGGTCTTCTCACTGATGGTGAAGGTGATTGTGGTGAGGTCATAGCAGGAGGCCTTCAAAGCCAGGGTGTAGAGCGCCATGATGCCAGTCACCGCTTGGCTGTTCGACAGAGAGCTGAACAAAACACAGGGCGCCAGATGTTAGGAGGGTGCATCAAGCAAAAAGATAATTCAATAGAAATAAAGACTTCATCATAGAACTTTTTGGTGTTAATTAAGAGCACCTTTGAATGTCATCGTGCAACTTATTTTTCATTTTGTTCAGGTGCTCTGTCTCCTTTGCCAAGTTGTGTTTGTCCGAAAGCCGTAATGCCAAATGGACACTGGGATTGGGGACTCCGTCGTGCGAGTCCAGAAAGCGAAGCAGATCCTTGTTGAGTGACAGGAGAACCTGAAGGTTTGCTTCTTCATTCACTGGATCAGAATGTTAAAAAAATTCTGAGACATTTTGATCACAGATACAAATTTTTTACTTCTCTTTCTTCCTCTCTCTCTTTCGCATGCAAACACTCACACACACACACACACACACACACACACACACACACACACACACACACACACACACACTCTCTCTCTCTCTCTCTCTCTCTCCAAATATAATTGCAAATTCTACATATCTTGATGTCTGGCCTTGAAATGTTACTTTCATCACTGAATATCAAAATATGTGACAACACTCTCAGTAATTTGACAATTGCACAAACTCTGACAATGAGAGATCAGTTACAAGAAATCACAACTTACTGCAGCACATTGCAAAACCAGGGAATGTCCAGAGCGTATTTGTAATTCATTTCAGAGTTAGTATGAGTAGCCATGATTAATAAAGATAACGGTTTAAAAAGAAATCCATTACTTACCACGTGGACTACCAGAGGCACAAGTCAACAGGAGGGTGATAATCACTAAAAACAACATTCTGGATAATCTACAGGATGACACAAAGGAATTAGAGTTCAAATAACTGTTACAGAGATATTAAACGGATCAAGAAATAATATTGGCAAATACACTTGGCTACACTGTATATAATACATAAAACACACAATGACATTAGGTTACTGTAATAGGATCGCTATTATAACATTTTCTGTTTAGGGTAACTGTCTAGTAAGTTGTTTAAAGTCTGCTGTAAACTACAGTCTCATACCAGTGACTCCAGTGTGAAGAACCAGCCCGAGTGAGGACACAACGGGAAGTCAACACTGCTGCCCGTATCACGGTCACATGACTCCCTATTTGTGCTGACACAGGAAGCGTCAATGCGACTGGGGGTTGGGCTTAAACGCCGAAGGTTGGGAGATATTTCTCTTGTATCATATATACTCTTTTGTAAAACGACAACACAAATCAGATGAATGTCTATCTTTATTTATACATATCGTCTTCCATGAGGATTTGTGAACGTTGAGGAGTAAATTGCCGTTTTAGTCCCGTTCAAACTAGTCCGTTATATAACGGTGTTTCTTTCTTCTTTTATTTACACAGATATATAAATACATAAAATATTTTTTTTTTAAAAGTAGACGAACGCGTCGTACTTAACACAACTGGCATAAATAAATACTTTGATAATTACAAAATAAATTACAAAATAAATTGAGTGGATAAGACACTCAAATGTAAATGAATTCTATTTTCTTTTTAAAGAAAAGATCTATTTTTATATTGGAAACATTTGTATCACACTAAAAGATCTGATTAAAAAGTAAACTCTTAGAAAAGAATAGTGTCACAAGCGTGAAGCGACGTCTTCCCCTCTCAACTACAATTCCCACAATTCACTGTTAGAACTCTCGCGCACTTTCGAGAAACCCCACGATTCTTCGGGCGCGACTCACCTTTCAGAATAGCTGAATTGCTAACGCCAGTCTGCGTTATAAGCAGTTCTCGCCACAGGGACCGTGGATTTCTGCTCAGCTGGATAATTTACGTCAGTAAAACCTGAACCTGCAGTGTCTGTTGATGTGACGACGTTCGTGACAACGTTGCAAAAAAAAAAAAAAAACATGCATTGAAGGACACTTGCTAGCAAAAGAACCAAAACACCGAGGGGCAGAGTATCAACACAGGTTGGTTTAACGCGAACTATTGCTATACGTCAAAGTTTAATTCATGCAAATTCGTTATTCTTTGCAGGAATGAAGTTGCCATTGTGCTTTTTTTTTGTCATGTAATATTACGACTCTGCTCTTCCGTAACGTTTCAGCGGTGTTGTAGCTAGCTTTTTGTGTACTGGCAAACATGTATAACTCGTGAGTCATGTTGAGTGCATTAAATGCTCGCGACTTGGTTCTATTAATAGTGACCAACCAGATCAGACCGTTTGGTGGTTCTTCACTGGTGAACCGCCTGGACCACTATGCATCACTCTGCTCCCCCGAGCAGTGAAGTGGGGTTCCTGCCAGCCATGTATTCATTCTCAGGCCCTACAAGCCTTCCTGAAATTAATCTGGGACCTCCAAGTGCATCTGGCCATTCACCAAAAGCAAAACTCTCCAACAAGTATGTAGCTGACAGTTTGGTGGTGTCATCTTTACTTGAGGTATTTGTCATCTTTCTGAACACATTTATCTTCTGACCCACTGCAGTTGGGAAACAAGATGCCTGAGGAAGAACAGGAGGAGAGTTGGTGATGAGTAAGTCACCGAAATACCATTAGAAACTTTTAACAGTGACAAATGGGGTGTTTCTAAAGTGTACTTATATTTTTTTTCAGGGCATGTAGTGCCAAAAGGAGGAGGTTAATGTCCGAGGAAGAAGAGGGGTTTACAGAGAACCCGAGCACTAGCACTTATCTGGACTGGTCTAAAGGAAATAGTTGCCCTGCTCATCCTGCAAAACAAGCCATCACTGCATCCCCACATCCCAGCCCAGCACCTGTGCTGCAGCCCAGCTCCTCTGCTCTGTCCAGATTAGAGCCAGAGAGCTCCTGCATGGAGATTGAGGCAGCCCAGAGGAAACTGCAGGAGATCGAAGACAGGTATGCAAATCTAAAAAGTTTCAGAAACTGCTTTTTGAGCGATTTATAACTAATCAAGTGTTACATACCCCAGCAGTTAGACATATTGGACACCCAGTGTATGTTAGAAATACACATGTTGCATCATTATACTATGAAGTCATTGCAGTCAGTCCCCTGAGTGGTAAACACAAACACTCACTAGCCATCATGCATACATGGAAATAAAAACAAGACTCTGTGGTTAAGTGCTTATTTCATAAATAATTTACAGACTAAAGACAAGAGAAATGAAACAGTCATTTATCCTGTGCAGAATTAGAACAGGCTGGACTTGGGTCTAATGCATTTGGTAGTGATATGTAGTTAATATCACATAGTGATGCCTCTATTCCTCAACAGAATAACATTGGAAGATGATGATGAAGATGAAGATTTGGATGTAGAGCCAGCCCAAAGACGCCCAGTACTGGTGATTTCTGACAGCCTGAAGGAGGGTCTCCAGCGTGGCATCAGTGACATCCTGCCCCACACAGTAGCACAGTCTGTGTATGTCCTCGTTTTCTTACTGTAATGTTTAATCGAGTAATAACGTGACTTGTTTTCTGTTCCTGGAGATGCTCTCGACTCATTTTGACACCCTCATTTCTGTACTTTCAGGAGCCACTCCTGCATGGAGTTAGTGTTGTGGCGGCCGCCAGAGGATCCCTTCTGTCGGAAGCGGAAGGGCCCATTTCAGAAACAGCGCAAACAAATGACAGTATCTGAACAGCCCCTGACCCCATGTCCATCGCCCACGCCTCACAGCCCCTCCAGCCCACCTGTAGACACGCACTCTGCCCTGTACAGCTTTCCTGATGCCCACAACTCTGGAGAGGAGGACATGGAAATATAACTGGTATAACTGTGATGAGTTAAAGCCATGCCAAAGGAAGAAACTGGATGTGTTTTTATACAAGGACTCTAAAAGGCACTTGGGGTCGGTCAGTTCGGCACAACAAGCTTGTTGATTGTACATTAATGTTGTGTTTTTTTTCTCAATTTATTCAGCAACTCTTTCGCTTTACAGTCCCTGCAGTTTGTATTTCGTGGTTATGAAGGACTAAATAATAAAGCTGGGTAATTCATCACTTTTATTCATTTAAATGTGCAAGGTAAAATCGTCTCACAGCTTTCAAAAGTTTGATAGGCAGCCTTACAATTAATCCAAAAAACTAAGGATAATTTCTACCTACTTTTGCGTTTCTTGGAATATCCTGATGCTTTGTAAATGACTGATTTGTGAAACGTCAGTGTGAAGCACTTTTGTGTGTATTTTTATGTGATCAGCTCCTGACAATCATTTACAAGACACTAAAAGTTGGTTCTACGCTTTCACTTGTGCTCACAGCCTGGCTTTCTGCTTGACGACATTGGAAGATCGTCGTGATCTACTGCTTTGCACACATCCCAGCTTTGAGGAATTTTGTAAATGTATCTTTTTGTTATTTGATTCTATTTTTATTTGTACATTACCAGAGCAGCAACTCGTGATGGAAGTTCATGCTTTTCATTTACTTTTCAATAAAATTTTGACCGTATAGTAATTATGTATGGCGTAGATGATTTTCATTCAAATTTTGCTTGACTGGAGTAAAAGAACATTATTGGGTGATTACTATCAAACTTTAATCAGTACATAAAGGACTTTAATACAGTACAATACATCCCCAAAACAATATTGTTTGAAATAATTATTATGCTATTGAATGAAATAGCCTCATAATTTGACAAAATTAAACTAATACTGTATCCAATGTGATTTGGAGATAATTGAGTACTTTGTCACTGACTTCACTGAAAATAAATCAGTGCTGCTAAAGATACTTACTTTCCTAAGATAAGAGTGATGACGTTTCATTTAAAAATAGGAATTGGTCACACGTCCTTTTTAGCAGCAGCTTGACTAAATGTTGAAACGAAATACTTTCCTAAACCAAAATAACACTGCTTAATTTGTGACTGAGTACAATTAGATCAAGAACTGTCCTAGTAGGTTTTTTTTACAATAAGATTACAATTTTTCACAGAGTTGAGAAAACAGTTTAAAATACTAATCCTATAAGAGTTAGTCATTTTCTGATTATATAAGGGATTTCTCCATCAGCCTCAAGATGTTCTCTGACACCAGCTCACATGATTTTCAGTGAAATGTCAGTTCATCACTTTACAGTTCATTGTGACCTTCAGCCATAAAATCTGACTGCCCAAAGGAACACAGAGTAATATGAAGTTAATCTTTGTGTTTGTCATTTGTCATCATGACATGCTTGTAAATCTGCTCTTTCATAAACGCATAACAGTAAATGATTCATTTTTGTAACCATGGAAATCCTTGAAATGCTTGAGAGATTAAACAGGGTGAGGTCTGGTGTCCCTAATTTGAAATGGCTCTGGTTGGTGAGTCGTTCTGAATTCCAGCAATGTCTGGACTTTGGGTGATCTACGAAGGAGACACCAATGTTAGCAAATATTTTTGCATTGTGAAGATTATTACAGAACTTATCCTCAAATGGTACGTATCCCTCCACATTTCAGATCTGACCCAGAACTATAAATAAAATAATTAGCTGTGGTTTTGCTGTAAGGCAGAGCTGTCAGACTTAGAATAGCAGTCAAAGTAATGTCTGCTCAGCTGTGTTTCGTAAAATCATGAACAAGACCTACAGACAGATTAAGACTTATAGACAGATTCTTACAAATTACAAGTTCTAATGTTCAAGCTTGTTTTACCATTTATCACAAGTGTAAGTGAATCCATTAGTTAGAGTGAATGGATTCCAGGTCGATAAGCATCCTGCTATCTAAAACATTTACTCACTGTGGTGAGATATGATCCCAACAAATCTGAAGGGATTTTCTAAGGCGAAGGGCTCCAGATGTGGGCCTGGTTTTCTAGACGAAGCTGCTTGACTCTGCTCTGGAGGTAGTGCAGCAATTTTAATGAAGCCACATCTGAGTGGCTGTGGGAGGGGACAATGTGGAGGGAGGGGGAGCACAATGGGTTCTCAGATTCCTGGTGGAGAAAAGATGCAAAGAGGTTCAATGATGTTCAAAAATGAACGAGCAGGTGAATCTTCGCTCACACATTAATAAGAGCTCAGAATTCAGGCATAACCACAAACATTCCAGCTTTACCTGAGCACTAAACACCGTGGTTCCTGCAGGCTGATCAGACTTTCTCCTCCTCTCCTCTGGAGTTGTCGATGCTCCTCTGGGAGACAAACAAGCTTTTAGCTTTTTCATTTTAAAGGTTGTTATTTGTAAATAAGTAAGGCGAATGCAAGATGTTCCTTCTATGAGATGAAACACATGTAAGACAGCGGTGGTGAAATCATGCTGTTGACAGGACGGATGTCTGGTTAGTCGCATGTTTTCACAGACACAGAAAGCAGTTACCTGATCCGCAACAACTTTGTCTTGCACCTGTGGGATAGTAAAGATGAGGGCAAAATGTACAGCAATAATGGACTGAATATTTCTGATTTCTTTTCAAGGGATCACCAAGTTTGGACTCTGTGTAATTTTTAAAAAGGAGCACATACAAAGATCATTTATTAAAGAAGCTGAGTAATCATGCTTGTATTTTGACCTTCTTCCATTGTTACCTCTCCAGTTCTGTTGTGAACTCCTCTTGGAACTTGCACGCCAGGCGAGCTGCAGTCTGTTGCTTCCACTGACTCATGCTCTGCTGAACCTGTCTGAGCTCCAAGTCTTTTGCTTTCAGCTGTTTGCGAAGGGATGCTGCCACCCCTCCTCCGTCAGAAACTCCATCACGCAAATGAGCCCAGTTCAGACTGCTTAACTCCTCAATGTGCTCCTGCAGAAATATAACATGACAATGAATGGAAGTCATCAGGTTTTGTTGTCTATATGAATCAACATAATCAAGTGTGTCAATTCGAACCAGAATGAGACGCTCCTTCAGAGAATTCAAGGCCTGGTTTCTCTCCATTCTCAGCTGTTGCCTTTGGATGCTCAGTTCTTGATCCTGAAATTACAATTAAATTACTGACATGTATTCATGTTTAAATGTTATATCCTTGAAATGAAAATAGCAGTATGTGCAATCCACACTTCACTTTGTCATTTCTCAGACGCTCAGTGGTTTGTTTCTGTGAATCCAGCTCCTGATGCAGAAAACTGATGACATTCTTCAGCTGCTCTCTCAGTGTTGTCAAGTTCATAAGAGCCTCATCTACTGTGGAACTGCACAGTGCAAAGACATTAGAAGATAAATGAAAAACACAGTATGTTGTCTATACATGACACGATTCTTTCTGAATGGCAGTGATGATAAGAATACCTGGAAGGTAACTTCAAAGAACTTATTCTGGCTCCACTCTTTTCCACTAAGATGTGGAGATGCTGACACTCTGCTCCCAGCTCTACGGCCCAGTTCTGGACCTGCTGCTCCGTCTCAGCCATGAGTTGGTTATGACTGTTTTCCCGTTCTGCTAGCAGACCCCTGAGCCTGTCGGCCTCTTTCTCCACCTGCTTAACCGTCTGCTCGAGCCTCAACACCGCCATCTGACTCTCCTGTGACCACGGATCACAGCAAGTTAACTTTTCTACAACTCCACATCTCTTTATTTGTCTTGCTTTATGTGGTTTTCTTGCACCTGTTCCACCTGTTGCTGCATTTTCTGCAGCTCTGCCCGGTGCTCTTCTTTCAGCGACTCGCAAATGGCAGACCAGAACGACTCCTGCTCTCTCTGTTGCTGGTGGTATTTATTCTCTAACTCCTGCAACCTCTCACAGATAAATATCATGCATGGATGGAATCATCATTTTATTGTCTGACTTAAGATGGCAATGTTACATCATGCACTGCTTATGTGGCCCCGTTCACACGATGCCGGAGCTTTTTGAAAACGCAACTTTTTTTACCCGGCATCGAAAGCGATTCGCGTCCACACAACAGCGTTTGCAAAAAAATCTCCGTCCACACGTAAACGTATCAGTGCGTCTTTCAACACGTGTACAAGCAGAACAACTCCGAGAATGACAGGAGACGTGGACCGGGACGTGTGGAAATTCACGCCGTTCCTCCTGGAGGACGACCTCCATCAGAGTTCTCCCACCAGCAAACAGCGCATCCTGGTCTGACCCAGAACTGGCGTCAGCGTCTTTGGCGAGGAACGTGAATGAATGAATGAATGAATCCATCCATCATCAACTGCTTATCCGGGGCCGGATTGCGGGGGCAACCGCGGGGAGCCCGAGGCGTTCCCAGGCCAGCCGAGAGACAACAGTCCCTCCAGCGTATCCTAGGTCATCCTCGAGGTCACCTCCCGGTAGGACATGCCCGGAACACCTCCATAGGGAGGCGTCCAGGAGGCATCCAGAACAGATGCCCGAGCCACCTCAGCTGGCTCCGCTCGAGGCGGAGGAGCAGCGGCTCTACTCCGAGCTCCTCCCTGGTGACTGAGCTCCTCACCCTATCTTTAAGGGTGCGCCCAGCCACTCTACGGAGGAAACTCATTTCAGGCGCTTGTATCCAGGATCTTGTCCTTTCGGTCATGACCCAAAGCTCGTTCCTGAGGCTCGTTCCTACTCTCACCATCTAGAATGACCGGTAAATCAAGAGCTTCGTCTTACAACTCAGCTCCTTCACCACAATGGACCTATACAGCGACTGCATCACTGCAAAAGCTGCACCGATCCGTCTGTCAATCTCACGTTCCATCCTTTCCTCACTCGTGAACAAGACCCCAAGACAAGATACTTAAACTCCTCCACTTGGGGTAAGGACTCTCCACCGACCTGAAGAGGGCACACCACCCTTTTCCGGGCGAGAACCATGGCCTCGGATTTAGAGGTGCTGATCCTCATCCCACTCGCGTCACACTCGGCTGCAAACCGTCCCAGTGTACGCTGAAGGTCCAGGTTTGATGAGGCCAACAGGACAACATCGTCTGCAAAAAGCAGAGATGAAATCCTTTGGCCCCCAAACCGGACTCCCTCCGGACCCTAGCTGCGTATCGAAATTCTGTCCATACAGATAAACAGAACCGGTGATAGAGGGCAGCCCTGCCGGAGTCCAACATGCACCTGGAACATGTCTGACTTACTGCCGGCAATGCGAACCAAGCTCTGGCTTCGGTCATACAGGGACCGGACAGCCTTCAGCAAAGGACCCCATACTCCAGAAGCACTCCCCACAAGATACCACGAGGGACATGATCGAATGCCTTCTCCAGGTCCACAAAACACATGTGGACTGGTTGGGCAACCTCCCATGAACCCTCGAGCATTCGATGGAGAGTGTAGAGCTGGTCCAGTGTTCCACGACCAGGACAAAAACCACATTGTTCCTCCTGAATCTGCAGTTTGACTATCGGTCTAATCCTCCTCTCCAGTACCCTGGAATAGACTTTCCCCGGGAGGCTGAGGGGTGTGATCCCCCTATAGTTGGAACACACCAACCATGGCCTCTCCGAACTCCTCCCAGACCCGAGTTTTTGCCTCCGCGACTACTCGAGCCACAGTACGCCTGGCCTGCCTGTACCTGTCAGCTGTCTCTGGAGTCCCACAATTCAACAAGACTTGATAGGACTCCTTCTTCAGTTTGACGGCATCCCTTACTTCCGGTGTCCACCACCGGGTTCGGGGGTTACCGCCGCGACAGGCACCAGAGACCTTGTGACCACAGCTCCGAGCAGCCGCTTCGACAATGGAGGCAGAGAACATTGTCCACTCAATGTCCTCAGCCTCCTGCAGGATCTGGGAGAAGCTCTCCCGGAGGTGGGAGTTGAAGACCTCACTGACAGAGGGTTCTGCCAGACATTCCCAGCAGACTCTCAAAACACGTTTGGGCCTGCCGAGTCTGTCCGGCCTCCTCCTCGGCCAGCGGATCCAACTCACCACCAGGTGGTGATCGGTTGACAGCTCTGCCCCTCTCTTCACCCAAGTGTCCAACACACGTGGTCGGAGGTCTGATGATACAACAACGAAGTCAATCATCGACCTCCGGCCTAGGGTGTCCTGGTGCCATGTGCACTTATGGACATCCCTGTGGCTGAACAAGGTGTTCGTTATGGACAAACTGTGACTAGCACAGAAGTCCAATAACAGAACATCACTCTTGTTCAGATCGGGGAGGCCGTTCATCCCAATCACCCCTTTCCAGGTCTCACTGTCATTGCCCACGTGAGTGTTGAAGTCCCCAAGGTGAACAATGGAGTCCCCAGTCGGAGCACTAGTCAATACTCCTCCCAGAGACTCCAAGAAGGCCAGGTATTCTGCATTGCCATTTAGTCCGTAGGCCGAAACAACAGTGAGATACCTGTCCCCAACCCGAAGGCACAGGGACCCTCTCGTTCACTGGGGTGAACTCCAACATATGACGGCTGAGCTGTGGAGCCACAAGCAAGGCCACAAGCAAGCCCACACCAGCCCGCCGCCTCTCACCTTGGACAGCACCAGAAAAGTGGAGAGTCCAGCCCCTCTCAAGGGTTTGGGTTCCAGAGCCCAAGCTGTGGGTGGAGGTGAGCCCGACTATATCTAGTCGGTACCTCTCAACCTCCCTCACAAGCTCTGGCTCCTTTCCCCCCAGCGAGGTGACATTCCATGACCCTAGAGCTAGACTCTTTGTCTGGGGATTGGGTCGTGGAGCCCCATGCTGATGACTGCCACCCAATCCACACTGTACCCGTCCCCTACGGTTTCCTCGGTGGGTGGTGAATCCATCTGAAGTTGGACCCACCTTTCGGGCTGAGCCCGGCCGTGCCCCGTGGGCAGAGGCCCGACCACCAGGCGCTCGCATAGGAGCCCCAACCCCGGGCCTGGCTCCAGGGTGGGGCCCTGAATGAATGAATAAATAAGTAAATATACAAACTTTATGACACATAAATAAAGAAACAGACAAACAAATATTTAAGTGCAAAGCATGTTTATCAACGCATCTTCGACGTGGAGCTGGTTATACATCAGAAAATAGCCGGTTTTAGCTCCATGTAGACACTAGTCATATGCATGACGTCACAGCGGTTTTCCTCGCAGGGACACGTCCCCCGGATAAAAAAAAAAAGTTGCGGATACAGTGTCAACACAACAACGGAGACCCAGCGTTTTCAAAAAATTTCACCTTGGCCAGCGTTTTCAAAAAGCTGTGTTTTCGTTCTGGATATCTGTGTTGTCGTGTGGACGGAAGGCGTAAACGCAACAAAAAAGTTGCGTTTTCAAAAAGTTCCGGCATCGTGTGGACGGGGCCTGAGTCTCCATACTGTGTTTAACTCCACCACTTTTTGTTGAAGCGCCACTGTGTCTCTCTTTTCGCGCTGCAGCTCACTCCTCATAATTTCTAGTCTCTCTCTGTTCTGCTCTTTCATTATTGCACAGTTGATTTTCACAGCTTCCATTTTTTCTGCGTCCCACTTCTTTCTCTCTTCCTCTATTGCTTTTTGGACCTGAAAGGGGGAATACTGTGTATCTCACATAGAAAATAATTGCACATTCTAAGCACAGGATTATCAGAGTTGACATTAGGGAGTAACTGAAGACCGTGTGAGGATGTTTTGACCTGAAACTATTTTTATTTAATTTGGGTTTTATTGATGAGTGTCTTGTGAAAAGGGGCCAGCTCTCCTGCCTCTCATTCAGTCAGGGAGATTTCTCAGTTTGTAGTTAATTGTTTTATTTTTTGATAAAAAAGTAAGAAAATGTAAACTAGAAACCTTTTCCAAGGCTTCCTCGTGGATCTCTTCCTCTCGGTTCTTTGCCTCCTGCTCCTGCTGCTCCAGACAATCCCTCAGTTTCTTTGCCTCTTCTTCCTTCAGCTGATGAAATAGGAAGGAATCTCATCTTGAAACTAACCTCGATAAAGCTTTTAATTAATGTTTATCAAATATTTTATATTGCAATAATGTGATAACAGATTTCATTCATATGTCAAGAAAGCACACTCAGCTGAACGGAACTTTTCAAGGACTCAATGTGACGCATGAAAGCGAGGGCTTGATCTTTCAAAGCCTGTTCTTCTGCCTCCTTAGTCTGATTATTAAGTTTAAGGCACAAGAAGAAACTTTATTGTCATTATACAATTTTACAATCATATAATGAAATTGCGAGGTCAGATTGAGAGTTGTTTGGGCCGCTGCACCCTAAGTGCGCTTGCCACTGTTGGCTGGGGTTTGAACCTATGACCTTCTCGCCGTGAGGCAACAGTGCTAACCACTACGCCACCGGCACAACAGCCAGATGTAAAAAAGCTTTATCATTAATAAATATAAATAATATGATTTAATGCATTTATTTACTATTCTAGCTCTATGTTTATTACCTTTTGGATATGCTGCTCATGAGCCAAAGTCAAATCTTTCTTTTGCTGCTTCAATGCAGCTTCCTGAAATAAAGAGAAAACTGTTACATAATTTTCTATCAGATCAGATGAACAATAATTTCTACACTTAATAAAGCATCGAAGCGCCTCAGCACTCACCGTCATTCTCTGAGCTTGTTCCCCAGCTTCTGACAGAGCGCCGGTGTGCTGGGTTTTCAAGTGCTGCAGCTCCCCCTTCAGTCTGTCTCCTTCTTCTCGAAAAGCTGCTTGAGACTCTTTTAACTCCAGCAGCTGCAGCTCCTTCTGAGCCACTATCCGCTCCAGAGTTCCCACTCTGATCTGGCATTCTCCAAGTTCACCCTGTAGCTCACCCACTTGAAACTCTGCAGCCTGACAGATGAGGAATGCACCAAAGACAGTCGAAGGGAAATTATGAAAAGAAAAATATGTATGTTTACGCTGCGCCACTGCCTACACACAATCATACAGATTAATTTTCAGGAGTTAAAAGTGCCATGTCATTAGACCTTGATGTGATCCTTTTTCTGCCACTGTTTCTCCTCCAGACAAGCACATCTGCTCCTCAATATGCTCTCCTCCTCAGTGACCCTGTGCAACTCCTCACGAGTCTCCTCCAGCATCTGCCCCAAAATCAACATGTAAAAAATGTTAAATCTGTCAAACAAAAACAACCTCCTCCTTACGTTTCACTCAAAACACTAAACAATGCCTCAAGAAAAGATCAAAATCTGAAGTGATACATTTAGAATGTTGGAATAATTATTACCTAGAGAAATGAAAAAACAAGTTTAGACACTGCTGTTGTACCAGACTTGAATGGCAGGTTTTATAAACAGACTAGCCTCGTAGCTTATCAATTTTTCAAATGCTGTAAAATGCGGTAAAATGTAACATTAACTTTTTTCCTTGGCAAAATAAAACTCTTTAAATAAGTGGCTTTATTCATTTACCGTCACAGACAAAACATCACGTTTTATTCATCTATAATTCGAAATATAAAATGTATTGATTTAAACAAAAATAAGCATCGTGATTTTGGATGTTTTATTTCTTATAATCTAGAATACTGATTAAAGATAAGTTGAAGTAATTATTATCTACAAATTCTAATGCCATGATCTAGAATTGTCCTTATAGTTGGAATTCTCGGGACAATACTTCTTGCATGGACTCCAGCTTCTCTCTTGAACGTCGCTGTTCAGCAAATAGCTCGGTTTTGACCGTGTCCAACTGTCTGTCCATCTCCTCCCTCTCCAGTGTTGTCATGATAACGGTGGACTGTTTTTGAACAGTGGATAACAGTGGATAAAAATAAATAAATATTATCAAAAATGAAGAATGGCAGACCTATTGTTGGTTCTGTTGACTCAAAGATGTTGGTTTTTTCTTACCTCAAACATGCAGGACTCTCCTTGTAGCTCCTGTCGTTGGCAACTAAGACACATACATAGTTGTATTACTGATTTACATGAACTGTTTTTTATACATCATTGAATTATGATGATCTGACACGATGTGTTTATATAACAATTAATTAATTAATTAGTAAGAGCTTGGTTTTACCTGATTGAATTCTTCCCCGTTTTGCTGTGTTCCAGAACAAATTCCAGATTATTCTTCTCCGTCTGCATCTTTGCTGTCTCTTTAGTTAACCGCTCTAATTCATGCAAGGCATGCTGGGACATATAACATAAACTGTGAGTATTAGCGATAGTCCTGATAAACTGCTGTATGAATTGCAGCCTTTTACCTTTTTTGTCTTTTGAAGCTCAGAGATGGAGAGCTCAACATCTTTTAACAAAGTTTTCTTCAACTGTAGTGTCTCTTCTTCTTTATTGCATTTCTGAACCAGACACACAAAAATTACATGTGATCAGATTAGGCTAAAGCTGACACAAACATACCCAAGGAGACTCATTTTAACCTGTCGGAGTACAGAAAGATGCTCTTTCATCCTGGCCCAGTCAGCCTTCATCTTCTCTGATTTCTTCCTGCACCTCTTATTCCAGTGATTTATCTCTTCATCTGTGTCTTTATTGTCACCCACAGAACAGACAATTCTGTGGTACACAAACATGCACAGTCACAAAATTTACATTTTTAATTTCTACACAACCCTAAGAGAGGTTTTAAATATTCTTCTGCTTTGTTTACCTGTGATCTTCTCTCTTATTGTGTTGAGGTTTAAAAATAGAAGGAATTCTTTTTGGTATATTTCCATAGCAGGAACTCTTGCCTTTGTAAACAAAGAAATGTCAAGTTTATGACATCTGATCATCATTTTATTTGTGTGGACTCATGAAGAAACAGCAGCCAGAAGATGCACTTTGCACATCTACCTGACAATGATTTGGGTTCACTTTCTTCTTGAGAGAGTGTGTCGAAGTCACTCTGAGTAGTGCTGTAGTCATCTTTGTCCGTCACACACTGAATGAAAGATTGCCATCCTGGGGTGGAGGGTGACATAAATGATGATAACTGTAATTACACATGTATTTTATGTTCCCCCACTTTTTGACTTGCATGATTGAACATTTATTCATTTTAAAATATTGAGACGATACCTACTTCCCTCTACTGTCTCTCACCTGGCTGTCTGTGAATGTGCTGCCTGACCTCACTGGTGGAAACTGAGTCAAGGTCACTGTCAGTGGACACTCCAACTAAACTCCATATCGGCACTCCTGTTAGAGGAAAGCAGCCTTTAATCGCCTTCACAGGGAAGAAATCTCCAGGAAGATCAGCAAGACTATGCAAACAGATACTGTTCTTACTACCTGCAGAACACCTGGCCTGAGGAGGATGACTGTTGTTCTGCTGCGGAGATCGTACAACCTCCGCTCCACGAGAGACTGAAAAGGATAGAGACAATGGAAGAAACATGAGAATAAAAATCTAGCAGCAAGCTCCAGTCTTTGTGTAAGAGTGTTAAAAGCAACGTGTACAATATATCACAACAAAATCTGATATCTTTATCTTTGGTAGGAATTTCCAATTGCAAATGTGCATGTACTCTGCAAATTTTAATATCATGCTTTTGTCTAAAAGTTGCCCTTTTGACCTATGGGTACAAGAACATAGGTCTACACAATGAAAAGGTCACATCCTCCGAGGGTAAAGAACGGGCTCAAGAAAATTCAAGGCCAGTGTTCTGTTAGGGATACTTCAACAGCAAAATCAATCAATTATATTTTTGTGTCCTCTGTTAAGGAAGTGTTGATAAAGAAGATATTTAACAAGACATTTATGGAAAAGATTACTGTCTTTAAATCGCTATCAATAATAAAGGGAGAACAAAAATACCAGTAAAAGATAAAATTCAAACCAGTCGGGTAGTAGTGGAGGGACTGAACCAAAAGCATTAACGGCACCATTTTTCTTATTTGACAACGGTTATATGTATGTTATATATATGTTATACATTTTAAAGTGAGTACTCACTTCTGCCTTCTTCACCAAGCCTCTTAGACGTGTTGCATCTCCCTCCAGCACCCAACCTCTCACTGCACAGAGCATTTCCTCCATAGCAGTCATAAAAACATTTGTCTGGCTCTTTTCTTGGACAGGGATTGTTTGGTTGGGAATACAGTCCAGTCTCCCAGCTTTTATTGTCATCCCCTGGTGTTGCTGCTCTTCTCCCATTAACATTAAGGGCACTTTGTTCCTTTTGTTTACTCTGGCAGGAGTCACAGTCAGACCTCCCTGGCAAGGCTATTTCAACCATCTCATCTCTGAAACGTTTGACAAAGTCCTCGGTACAGATGCTGTCAGAAGGAGAATGTATTTCTCCTGCCATCCCCCCTTCCTTATAGGTATCTCCCAGCAGCCTCTCCAGCCTCCAGACAATTTGCTCCCTTTCAGACTCCATTTGTTCTTTGTCTCTTGTCCTTTTGTCTAACTCCTGTTTTCTTTCCTCTGGAGTGATCAGACCTTCCAAACCTCTCTCTGCAGGATGAGTGGTTGTGATGTTTTAGTGTTTAGCAATGTCATGCAAACACATGTAAACAAATCAGATTCCTGGTTTACTCTGATATTAACTGGACAATTTACTGTTTGTGTGCCTCTGATAAAATTCATATTGTTTAACTCTTCTTTTCCAATCTTTACTCTCTTGTTTTTGTCAACTCAAGCACTCGTACTATTTTAACACAAGACCTGGTGGCAAACAGCACTTTAAAGTATAAATAAATAAATAAATAAATACAGAAATCGTCTATATCAAATGAGAATGCAGTAAAAATCCAACAGGATCAAGGTGAGACTCAGAAATTCCATTACTTTCTATGTGAAAATGACAATAAAATATTACCAGCTTTTTGCTTCATCGTCGGAGTTTGTATCAAATCAAGACAAGACATGGGCGTGTCATTTGATTGACTTGTGCTCCCAAGTCCTGTGTCTTTACTCAGGGAATGACTCCACCTAAGAGGAGCTAGACATAAAACAAAAACACAGATTGTGATCATAAAAAAAAATCTCAAAATTTGCTTGAAGGTTTATGTTGTGACATACTGAAAACAACCTGTTTGCTGGAAGTCACGATCTATGGACATGACTTGACATTTGTGGGTCTGGACCTGCAAACATAAATAAATAAAAACAGTAATATTCAAAAATTTTATTTCACTAAAACAATAATACTACAAATCAAAAATATTGCTAAAAAGCACAACAATTCCCTCGAGAATATGATGAAATCGACATAGAAAAAAGAAGTCCAATAAAATTTCTTGTCCAGAGAGAGAGGATGACAAATATAAAATCACTGACCTGCAACTGACCAAGCTGAGCATCGATAGCGTCTAGCAGAAGGTCACAGTGGTCCAGTTTGCGAGGTGGTGGATCCAGTATAAACTCACTGCCGTCCCCAATGAGATCTGTGGCTAGAAACAAAAAGATCATCAATAATGGGGGCAAAATCCACAGACAGTGAGATATGAATCCAAATGTAGTTATAATGTCAAAGAAAGTTCTGACCCAGGTAAAGCAGCTCCTCCGTGTCCTTCAGATCTCTCCGTGTGCCACCATGACCTCTGTCATCCATGTCCATTTGCTGAAGACAAATTTGCAGTCATTCTCAAAACAGACACAACACCCCCCCTGACTGGGCAGCGAGGATGAGAGAGGGGTTTATGTTGCTCAGTTGCCCAGGGAACTCGGACAATTTAGCTTGTTAGCAAGTCAAACTGTCTTCTTTTTACTCCAAGGACTGTAAATTCCTGTGCTTTCCCGTCTCTCCCATTACCCTGAATGAATATTAACAAGACTGTCTACTTATCCTCTGAAGTATTTCACAGGCTTATCTAGCCCTCACATTTACTGAATAAAGACAAATACTAGTAGCAGTGCAATTTCCTCCGGGATTAATAAAGTATATATCTATCTGTCTTTCAAAGTCTATTTTTCAAACCCCAGATCTCACAGAAGACTTTTCATCTTAAGCATTTAAAAGTGTAAAATAGCAAACACCACTAGCATGAGTGGAAACACACAGCGAAGCTAACCTGACCCACAGAATGGTTTGTAGTTTTATTTAGACCTACGGTACATGTAGCTGAGTAATTTCTATTCTTACACAGACAAAAATATCCCAATTGAAATTCCTACGTCATTAACGTCCCCTGAAATATCATTAACGTGACTACAGTACTTACTTTCTGCGAGGCTTTAAACCGGTGCTGAAGTCGGCTCTTCAGTGCTGGACGGCGGCCAACGGAGCGGCGGCACTGAGTGTGATTGACAGAAGATTTACTTGGTTGCTGTGGAAACGGTCAAACAGCTCGCGACCCGCTGCAGACGGCGAGTTTTCCCGCGCGCCCAGTATTAGCGAAACCGCGGAAGAGTTTTTATGACAGTTGTGGGTCTTGCGCACACACACACACACACACACACACACACACACACACACACACACACACACACACACACACACACACACACACACACACACACACACACGGACGCACGCGCGCGCACACACACACACACACACAGTTTGGTGGTGGGTTTGTATTGTGTTGACTAAGAAGTTTAATTACTTTAAATACATTCAGTCTGGATGGACGTCACCTTCAGGGGCGTTCAGATAAAAAAAATGTTCAGCGCCTCATTTTACTGGATAACAATTAAAAGTTAATAATAATAAATATATTAATAGCCCACAATTCAATCTATCGCAGTTGAAGTTTTAGTCCACAAAGCCAAAATAAAACACATTGTTTGCAGAAGGTCGAAGAAGGAGAGGAGGAAAGTGCGTTCGCAAGAAGAAAGAGAAGAGGAGCACCAAGAGTATAGGACTAAGAGTAGGGACGTTGAATGTTGGAACTATGACAGGAAAAGGTAGAGATTTGGTTGACATGATGCAGAGGAGGAAGGTAGACATACTGTGTGTACAGGAGACCAGGTGGAAAGGTAGCAAGGCTAGAAGTTTAGGAGCAGGGTTCAAGTTGTTCTATCATGGTGTAGATGGGAAGAGAAATGGAGTAGGAGTTATCTTGAAGGAGGAGTTTGTTAGGAATGTCCTGGAGGTAAAAAGAGTGTCGGATAGAGTGATGAGTCTGAAGCTAGAAATCGAAGGTGTGATGTTCAATGTTGTTAGTGGGTATGCCCCACAGGTAGGATGTGAGCTGGAGGAGAAGGAGAAATTCTGGTTGGACTTTGATGAAGTGATGCAGAGCATACCTAGAAGTGAGAGAGTTGTCATTGGCGCAGACTTCAATGGACATGTTGGTGCAGGTAAAAGAGGTGATGAGGAAGTGATGGGCAGGTTTGGTATCCAGGAGAGGAACGCAGAAGGACAGATGGTAGTTGACTTTGCAAAAAGGATGGAAATGGCTGTAGTGAATACTTTCTTCCAGAAGAGGCAGGAACATAGGGAGACCTATAAGAGTGGTGGTAGGAGCACACAGGTAGACTACATCTTGTGTAGACGATGTAACTTGAAGGAGATCAGTGACTGTAAAGTAGTGGTAGGTGAGAGTGTAGCCAAACAGCATAGGATGGTGGTGTGTAGGATGACTCTGGTGGTGAGGAAGATGAAGAGGGCAAAGGCAGAGCAGAGGACGAAATGGTGGAAGATAAAAAAGGAAGGGTATTGCATGACCTTTATGAAGCAGTTAAGACAGGCTCTGGGTGGTCAGGAGGTGCTTCCAAATGACTGGACAACTACAGCTAATGTGATCAGGGAGATAGGTAGGAGAGTATTTGGTGTGTCATCTGGAAGGAAAGTAGATAAGGAGACTTGGTGGTGGAATGAGGAGGTACAGGAGTGTATACAGAGAAAGAGGTTAGCTAAGAAGAAGTGGGACACTGAGAGGACTGAGGAGAGTAGACAGGAGTACAGGGAGATGCAGCGTAAGGTGAAGGTAGAGGTAGCAAAGGCCAAACAAGAAGCTTATGATGACTTGTATGCTAGGTTGGACAGTAAGGAGGGAGAGACTGATCTATACAGGCTGGCAAGACAGAGAGATAGAGATGGGAAGGACGTGCAGCAGGTTAGGGTAATTAAGGATAGGGATGGAAGTCTATTGACAGGTGCCAGCAGTGTGATGGGAAGATGGAAAGAGTACTTTGAAGAGTTGATGAACGTGGAAAATGAGAGAGAACAAAGACTAGAAGAGGTGACTGTTGTGGACCAGGATGTAGCAAAGATTAGCCAGGATGAAGTGAGGAGAGCACTGAAGAGGATGAAGAGTGGAAAGGCAGTCGGTCCTGATGATATACCTGTAGAGGTTTGGAAGTGTCTAGGAGAGGTGGCAGTAGAGTTTCTGACTGGGTTGTTCAACAGGATCTTAGATAGTGAGAAGATGCCTGAGGAGTGGAGGACAAGTGTGCTGGTGCCCATTTTTAAGAACAAGGGAGATGTGCAGAGTTGTGGCAACTACAGAGGAATAAAGCTGATGAGCCATACAATGAAGTTATGGGAAAGAGTAGTGGAAGCTAGACTAAGGGCAGAAGTGAGCATTTGTGAGCAGCAGTATGGTTTCATGCCAAAAAAGAGTACTACAGATGCAGTATTTGCTTTGAGGATGTTGATAGAGAAGTACAGAGAAGGCCAGACGGAGCTGCATTGTGTTTTTGTAGATCTGGAGAAAGCTTATGACAGGGTGCCCAGAGAAGAACTGTGGTATTGTATGAGGAAGTCTGGAGTGGCAGAGAAGTATGTTAGAGCGGTGCAGGACATGTATGAGGACTGTAAGACAGTAGTGAGGTGTGCTGTAGGTGTGACAGAGGAGTTCAAGGTGGAGGTGGGACTGCATCAGGGATCAGCTCTGAGCCCCTTCTTGTTCGCTATGGTGATGGACAGGCTGACAGACAAGGTTAGACAGGAATCTCCATGGACTATGATGTTTGCAGATGACATTGTGATCTGCAGTGAGAGTAGGGAAGAGGTGGAGGAGAAGCTAGAGAGGTGGAGGTTTGTCCTGGAAAGGAGAGGGATGAAGGTTAGCCGCAGTAAGACAGAGTACATGTGTGTGAATGAGAGGGACCCAAGTGGGAGAGTGAGGTTACAGGGAGAAGAGATCAAGAAGGTGGAGGATTTTAAGTACTTAGGGTCAACAGTCCAGAGCAATGGAGAGTGTGGAAAAGAGGTGAAGAAACATGTACAGGCAGGATGGAATGGGTGGAGAAAAGTGTCAGGTGTGATGTGTGATCGAAGAGTTTCAGCTAAAATGAAAGGAAAGGTGTACAAAACTGTGGTGAGACCAGCGATGTTGTTTGGTCTAGAGACAGTGTCACTGAGGAAAAGACAGGAGGCAGAGCTGGAGGTAGCAGAGATGAAGATGCTGAGGTTCTCTTTGGGAGTGACCAGGAAGGATAGGATCAGGAATGAGTACATCAGAGGGACAGCACATGTTAGAGGTTTTGGAGATAAAGTCAGAGAGGCCAGACTGAGATGGTTTGGACATGTCCAGAGGAGAGATAGTGAATATATTGGTAGAAGGATGCTGAGTTTTGAACTGCCAGGCAGGAGGCCTAGAGGAAGACCAAAGAGGAGGTTTATGGATGTAGTGAAAGAGGACATGAAGGTAGTTGGTGTGAGAGAAGAGGATGCAAAGGACAGGGTTAGATGGAGGCAATTGATTCGCTGTGGCGACCCCTGAAGGGAAAAGCCGAAAGGAAAAGAAGAAGAAGAAGTTTGCAGAAGTTTTCAACCCTTTGATTCTGGCAAAACTCATTTGAGTAACATAATGATACCAACAGAGGAAAACTTATTAGTTTTATGGTCATTAATTATTTGTAATTACAATGATTCAGGGAGAACAATCACCGATTCGGGATACTATTCCAGTATTAAATCCTCAGTTAGTGGAAACCTGAGGCAAAGACTTAATTATTACTACCAAAGAAGATCAAGTCAGAATAAAGCAGATATGATTAAAACTGTACAAATCAGTGAAGCCTCTTGAAATAAAACCATACAATTTGGACCACGCCAAATGAAGGCGTCCCTCCAATCTGCACCTGGACAAACTCCATGTCCTGTCTCTTCCCATGACACCAGGAAGAACCCAATTACTGTCAGCCCAGACTCAGCACCACAAGTCTATCACCAGCAGAAGGTTGAGCTGCAGGCTCCCTGACATGACAGAGATCTCTGCCAATCCTCAGTCAGTGGCTCATTTCCCTTAGGATGGATCATGCAGAAGGTGGGTCCAGTACTGGCAGTGTTTTTCAACCACTGGGCCGCGTCAGGTGTGCCATGGGAAATCATCCACTTTTTATTAATTGATCTAAGTGTCAGTGCTGTGATCTGGATTCTAGTGACAGTATTGCAGTACTCTTCCATACCACTGGGTGGCAGCATATCGGTGGCAGCAGGTAATTGCCTAGTTATTTTGAGACAAAAGATTTAAGCCCCAAACAAGCTTAAACACCATCACCAAACAAAACACCCATCACTTCCAAACAAAAAGGCAGACTATTTTATTAGTCATATGGAGTAACAGATAACTTTTGTGAGAAAGGCCATAAAGGTGAATGAAAGATCCCTCAAAGCTGAACTTGCTAAACTTCTATCTACTGTAAATCTTAAAAGTCCCACACTGTGGCAGAGTCATGAATGCAACCTGCCTGCAAAGCCGCTGTCAATGAGATGCTGGGTGACATGTAAATTGTAAATATGGTTAATAATAATAAGATCTTTCATTTCATGGTTGCTGAAGCGTTTCATAGGGACAAGAAGAAGCCAGAAAATAACAGCATTAACAGGCAAGATGTTAACGAGTGATCATAAATTACATTCACTATTTTTAGAGCTGCTGACAAGGTGTAAAAAAAAGTGTGCAAAATCACCAGTTAAGTAGACTGTATTAGGGAAATAGCCATATGCTTGAAATTCAGTTTTAGGCAAAATCTTTTTAGAGATCCAAACTCCTCCATTTCTCTGACAAATGGCTCTTTAATTTGAATGAATTGTTTTGTTTTGTTTTTACATGGGACTGGAATTGAAGGTGCTGAGGGATTTTGTGTTTTTGCCTTTATTTCAAAACACTGAGAATGTTTTATAAGGCATTGAGAAATTGCATCCTTGGATCATGATAATGTGAAAATATATCAAACTTTTCGGTCAAACAATCATTTAATAATTGATTGACCAACTATGTGCTATAACTCTGCATGTGCCACAACTGAAATACATTATTAAATTTATCCCTCTCCATATCTGGAGTTTTTGAGCTGATTTGAAATGGTCTGGTCTCACTACTGAACATACATCCCCCAGAATGAAGCCTCAGTTGATTTAAAACATTATTATTTTAAGAACCTCATAAATTTGTGAACTGGTTATTCCAAAGTGTCCAACTAAGTCCATCAACATAATTTTAGCACCTTTAGTTGTACTTTAAGTATAACTTCTGCAGTTTTACTCCTCTTTCTTCTCCTACAAAATGTTGACAGCTTGACTGTCATTTCTTCAAGGGTTGATATCACTTGAAGCCTCATCACTCTTTATTTATGCAGTACCCAATCACAACGCATATGAGGATAGAGGAATAAGAAGTTCCCGCGGCTGTTTGATCCAACAGCAGCACAGCTAACAGGTAGCATCAGCTAACACTTATCTATACGTTTGATCAGAAAGGAGGTTTCCAGCCCACAGAAGGTGTCTGGATACCAGAAGGTGGTTTACAATCTCAAACAAAGAGAAAATAAATAAGACAGATGCCCAGTGTCAACATTAACAACTTTATTGTTGTCTTTTTTCATTATTGTGTCTTTGCTGTTTAAAGACAATGTTATACAATATAAATTAAGGAGAAAATACACTTTTTCAAAAAAGAAAAAGAAGCAACACCTCAGTAGGATCTGCAGTTACACCTGAATACAGTTATGTGTATTTGGGGAGTAAGAGTAGCAGTCAAGGCAAGTCAATGACCTTTGACCTCCTGTACCAGGCCACTGTTGGGATGTATCTCATAACCTTCATCATGATACAGATCATCATCATAACCACCAACTCGTGATAAAGCTGTCCAAGGAAATACAGGGTTCAGTTTAGACAAAGCAAAACAAATCTCCCCATCTTCATTTACATCTGCCTAGAACTGAGCAGCATTGAAGGACATCCACTCACACACACAAATCAAACTCAGAGTGTATACAAACAGTATTCAACTCCAGCATAAATAAATGGCACCCATCAGAAAGTAGAAATCAGAAAATAAGACCATACATTTAAAGCTAAAACTCACACCAATGGCTGGGGTGAAATGAGAACAACAGTGATTTAAGCGGTTCACATCAGAACCCTCCAAGAATTGGAAGGCAGATGAAGAGGTCAATGTTAGTCTACAACACACTCTCCACATACTTTGGTTGTTGTTGTTTTTTCCCTTTCCGCATGAGGTCCACAACTGCTCTGTTTGAAACAACAACAGCCACAAATTTACACATCAACACCTCGCTGCGTTATTGCTACAGCTGTCTGATTCTGTACAGGCTCCTGCTAGGGCAACCTCAGTAGGAGAAACACCTTCAAGTACTGATGTTACATTATTTTAACTCATGAGCTCTCCACAATCATTCAAAATATGACACACATTCTATCAGACAAAATAAAAAAATGTAAAATTGTTCGTAACCTCAAAAAAGCTTTAAAGAGTAAACAACTGTGGGTAATTTTCTCTTTGTACAATTTCTTTACATTTTTTTAAAGATTGCTGCAACATTGTTCATTCTATTTGACAAGTTCAACAGAATTTAAGTGCAAAATCCTCAATAAGTGGTTTGTGTCTGTTAGTGCTGAGGAAAAACAAAGCAGTAATTTGTGAAATTTATAAAGGAAACCCATGAATATTCACTTTAATGTCAAAATTTGTACGATAGATTATTGTAGATCTCAAGTATGTCATTCAACATTAAATTTGTGTTTTTTGCATGAAAGCCAAACTCTATATTTTATATGGTATTGAATGTGAGACCATTTTTTCTGGAGGGATTAAAGAAAAACAGATTTTTTTTAAATGAATGAAGAATTGAGGTGCTGAAAGGTGGTTTTGTGATGTACACTAAGCGAAAGGGTAGTTAATAGCTTATAAGAAGCTTCATGTTTACCAAGCAGAGTTTTTTAAATTTGCGTAACATGTCCAATAATGTCATTTGTTTTAACATCTTGCCTGTCAATGTCTGCTGAACAAAGCACTTAAGTGATTGAAAGATAATCAAGATAATCACAAATCAATAAAGCATTAAATGTTTTCATGCATGAGTGAAAGAAGTTTGTTAAAGGCATCATTATTTTCATTATAAAATCAGTAATGCATTGATGATCAGTCTCACAGATAAGTATGTACATGTTAGTGAGATCAAATAATGATACTGAAAATCTATTTCTTTCTGTGTGAACTTTGCAGTAGAGGAACTGTTAGGTGTGGCGAAATAATTACTGAACCCTGATGTCACTGATGTGATAGTATCAAGGACTCTATAAAAAATATTTTTAGTATGTTAATACACTTTTTGGAAATATAAAACAAGAAATCTGCAGTCAAAATGTGGGTTGCTCTGAGTTACCATGAATTGCAAAACCCTTCTGAATCAAAAATCAAAATTACAGCAAATCCTTCAGTCTCATTCAATTTTTTTTTCAGTTTATACTGTACAGGCTTAATACTCACATTGGTATAATTATTCTTCATTTTACAATATCAATCATGTATCACAAAATATTCACACAAAGTGACTAGAAGGTGCTTATAATACCTCCTGCCTTGAATTCTACATTCCTACTGATAATTGCCAAAAAAATACTAACTGGTTTTCAGAACTCTTGTAATCGGAGACACATAGTGCACTGGTGAGGGGACTCTTTCTCTACAGTCACTTAAAGGCAAAACACTGAGGGTACCCTGCTGAGCTGATCCCAGATCAGCAAAAGCCAACAGACACTGACTGGATGTGAGATGTGTTGCCTCTGGGGCAGCAGCTGGAGTCCTCCTTTGTGAGCAGAACTAACTACACAGTGGTGAGCCACAGGAACCAGCCCTGTCTGCTCCGATAACCTCCTGTCAGTTGAAGTCACTGTGAAAATGTCAACGGCTGCAATCCCATATTAGAAATGTCTGAGCTATAAACTGGTGATTGATGGGACCAGTAGAACAGAATCCAACATGTTGACACTGGGATACTGAATGTCCCTGTGAAATAATGCAGAATGATGTTATATGATGGTGTGTGTGTTTGCGTACAGTTTGACAAGGAAACAGTCAGTACTATAGTCACCCATTTCCAACCACAGTGAGATGTGTGCATTCTGTTTTTTGATCAGATTCCTATCAGCGGGATGTGGATGTTCCTTGTGTTACACTCCAAAGGCTGACTACTGCAGAATTTTATTCATCAGAATCACAATGGAAGATATCTGAAGCATGTTTAGAAATATAACGTTAATAAATGTCTGTTGTTTTATGCATTGGGTGGAAGACTCTTGAATAAAATGTTTCTGCATATTTCATTAGTTTAGATTTAAAATAATTACATAAGACCTTAAGCAGAACACGTCCATACTGATTACAACTGTATTTAGTATGGACAAAATAGAAAATTGGCTTTTAAATTTAAAACTGAATTGTGCAATCATATCATTCAGTTATTTCATTCAGTGTTTTCAGGGAGGACTTATTTCTTATAAACACACACACACGCACACACACACGCACATGCGCACACACACACACACACACACACACACACACACACACACCCATAAATGAAAGGATAACTACTGCAGATGGACATTTATTGGAGCATCCAGCAGACCCTTAAAATGATTTGTAACCGTCCCAATGTCCAAAACAGACATGCGTACCATCAATATGGTCGCCCTCAGCGGTCCAGACAATGGATCCTAGGATCTGCTACATTATTCAGATTTAAACAAATATCTAATGGTACCCCCCCCCCCCAATTTATAAAGAAGTGATTAACGAAGAGGAACTAAAAGAAACTGACCGGTGACAAATGCCTGTGAAAAAACAGCTTGAAATAACATCTCATAATATGAAAAAGGGGCAAAGTAGGAAATATGTTGAATTCCTTGCAGGTTGAATCTGAAGCAATTGGACTTGTGGTGATGGTTCTGAACTGAAGTCCAACAAATTCAGATTCTTGAATGGTGAGACAAAGAAAAGTGTACTGTGTGTGGGGTTTAACAAGCACCTGACTTCATGGGTGTGCAGATGCAACATGATGTGGTGGTCTGAACTATAACCTTTTGCTCTTCTATCCACACATCATCTCACTGCTGTTTCAGTACATTGTCATAGAATAGCACACAGGAAACACCCCCTTCCTTTCCTCCGGTTTATAAAACAGAATGATATTTCAGATTTGGAGGTGCTGTTTATTCTGAGAATGTGTGAAGCATATACATTCCCATGCTCACAAAGGTCCACATCGTGCTCAAACGCCAGCAGTGCCTCGCTGAGGAAAAGCAGTTCCCTGTCTGATGAGGTCAGGACTGATTTGGGAAGAGTTCCTGGGTTAAAAAATGTCGGGACACATGCTCCAGTCATGTCTCTCCTTTGCCTCCCAGTAGCCTCCTTTGTACACAAAGTTTGTCTCTCCGGTGATAGAGTCCCTCCTCTGGTGAAACCACAGCGGCTGGTAGCCTTCATATTCTCTGCCTGCAAGAGGAAGCACAAGTGGTGTTCAATCTCTGTCATTTACTTGAACTCTAGTGGAGAAGCCACACTTCCAGGCAATTCACTGACCGATCAATTCACCTTCATACATATGCATTTATATTGGCAGCAAACAGTCGTTGCACACGGCATTTGGAATCACTCCAAATGTGATTTGAGCTAAAGTTGAACTCAAATTAAAGTACAACTTAGCAATATAAGTGCAATGCAAAAACCTGAGTGGATTTCTTGAGAGAGAAACCCTTTTAAAAATAGAAATCCTGACTTGTGGAGGTAGTAAGATCACCAGAAAATGTGTCCACAAATGAAGAGAAAGGATGACAAAACAGTGGAAAGGAATCGCTTGCAAAGGTGGCTTCACCATAGCAACACTGAGAAGACCAGCAGATTTTAGATTTATACATGTAATCTCATGTCATTTATTTCTATGTGAAAATGTCACATCAAATGTAAAAGCAGGAAAAAAATGTTTGTTTTTTTCCCAGAGTCATTATCTGGAGAACATGAGAAGGGCATCATGCAGTTCCCACACAGAGACAGAACACAGAGAGGACGCACAGGGGATGGGGTTGTATGTGGGAGAGATGCACAACGGAGGGGCACTGGGCTACCCCCACTCACCAGAGTCATAATCACACTCTGATCACCAATAGAGGGAGGAAAAGAAAGACAAGTCATGGTACATCAAATACAGTCTGGCATACGCACAAAACACACACACACACACACACACACACACACACACACACACACACACACACACACACACACACACACACACACACACACACACACACACACACACACACACACACACACACACACACACACACACACACACACACACACACAGGAATGCCACCAGGATGAAGTATTTCTGCTGAGGTCGCTGTTCAGTTCAGTCTGGCTGCATTTACACGTAATTCATCTTACCTCTGGTGTTGAGCCCTGCCTCCTGCCCTGCAATAACTCTTGTTCTAAGTGGAATAAGGACTGCTACCGTTGAGAGAGCAGACCCCCAGAAATCATCCATATTAATAAAGGAAATCATTTTTATATCTTAACGGCTCCTCTCTATTAATCACCTTATGTAATGCTTTGGATTCATACAAGTATTACATGTCTTGACATGCAGCCGTAAATTACAGCTGGTGCTAAATATAGCTTTCTGTAGCTGTATATGAGTGTATGAAGGTTAATTATAACAGAAAGAAGAGGAGCAGAGGGTACTTATTAGTTAAAATTTATATTTTAAAAATGTAATTTTTTATATGAAATTTTGTCAGTGTCCTATATCACAGGATTGCATGGCTCTACTAGAAAGTTTGACAATGCTGTATATTTACATTAGTCAGTACCTTTAGTTACTTGAGTGTTTTTTTTTCTGAGAAATCCCTTACTTTGCTTCACTTTGGTATGAGACATCACTTACAGCACTGCAGTACCCATGAGCCTTAGTTGCCATTGCTACAGGGAAGAGGTGTCATTCAGAGCTCCGACAAATCCAAAAGATTGTTTTTCTTGTACTTGGGACCAAAACGCTGTGTCACAGATAGCGGTAAAAAATTTGCCGGGTGATTATTACTGTAAATAATTAGGGCATATTTTACATCTTTCCTTTTCATTCTAAAATCCATTTTTTTCCCCAATTCAGCTGTTTATCTTCTGTCTCCATCCTCCTGCCTGTGTGTTTTGGACTCAGCTCTTGCTTGATATAAAAGCCACACTTCCTGTTCTTAATTTCATACCGTCATCCAGAGCATCTGTGGCCTCTGCTTCCCTCCTCCTCCTCACAGCTCTTTGTTTCTCCTCTAGCCTCTGTTTTTCTGAGTTTGCCTCATCCCATCGACCTTCCTCCATCAGCTTCTGGTCCGGCCTCAAACGGCTATCGG